>CM068866.1:40354377-40534377 GCA_035149815.1 Branchiostoma lanceolatum
CTGGAGATCACCTTGCCACCTTTGATTAAGGTCTCATTCCTGTATTACTCCGAGTGGGTATCCTAAAAGAGACCGTTGCCCAAAAAAATGAACGGCTGCATGAACGTGTGTCTATATCGGTGGGAAATTCCCTTTTAGCTATCCCAGCTGATATCAAGGGTCAAACTGATGAAAGCTTGTTTGTAACTGAAGAAATTAGCAGGCAAAGTTCGGCAGCCGCGCGCAAGGTCGGAAGTACACAGCCCGGGCATTGTGTGTGATTCGGTCCGGCGCTTACAGCTGGAAAGTGTCTTTTTGGAGGTGTAGCCAAGTGCAGATTGTAATTGCTATCAAAAGAAATTGTGTGTAGTGAAAATGTTGTCGATTTTTTTACATAATCTAGGGTACATGTTCTCAACATGGAATGAAAAACATTGGCATATTTCCTATAGCTTCATTACGAACGCGCCCATGTAAAACACGTTTTATAACATGTAAGCCTTTGGGGCAAAAAAACTCATGAATGAGACCTAACACTGTGTTCCTCTCAGGCGAGGTGGTGTCCATTGCACAGCTGACGCCAGCGACCACCACAGTGGGCGGGGTCAGACAACCCCTGGTGTCCTCTCAGCCAATCACAGTGCAGATTCACCAGACACAGCAGGGCGCGAGACTCACGGTCCCCACCGGGCAGATCAGGCAGTTGCCGGGTAACCGTTTGTTTGTTTGCTTGTTTGCTTGACATGATTGGTATAATCACTACTACCATTTCCGTAATTTAAGTTGCTAAGTACAAATTGCAAAAGAAATTGATTGGTTTTGGGCATCACATGTTTTTCCTTAACATGTAGTTTATGATTTCTGAATATCAGTGTTTGTTTACTTTGTATAACTTGTTTGCACAATAGAATTTTATTTATCATGTAATAGTTTTTAGATAAATGATTTCTAATTGTAACACTGCTCCATTGTAAAAGTTTGGCGTGTTCATAGATTTAGTGGAAGTAAGGGTTCCCTGAATAAGTGCAGGTTGAGGAATGATGACAAAAAAGGCCGAATTACAGTAGCCCTCTCCTTCTGGAAAGGGTTACGCTGACAAAAACTCCTGGAAGCGATTACATCCAACCTGACCTCACTGCACACAAAAAATATATCTGTACAGCCAAACCTACCCAAGAAGACCACCTCTGCAGAGAACCACCTGGCCAATGTGACCACTCTTTGGGTTAGATAATTTACCCATTGACACAAGAATTCTGTCTAGTGACCACCTGTGCACAATGACCAGATTTTACCAGTCTCCTAAGTGGCCTTCTTGGGCAGGTTTGATTTCTGCATTATCTGTGATCAACTTAGCCTAATTAAGCACAACAATTCTTGAAATGTGTAATGCAAAAAAGATAATGGCTGACTTTGAATGTATATTTCCAGGAGGTTTTGTACAGATAATCCAGACGACGACAGGACACCAGATCTTGAGAACTGCGAGTCCCAACATCGTCACTGCCGTCCCCCAGTCTCAGGCACAGCTACTGTCTAGAACATCCTCGCCTGGTCAGTTTGTGTAACCTTTTTATCATTGATATTATTATTAATTCTCTATTTTAGGCACAAACAGGCCCTTGTTGAAAGCATACATGACAACATATATACAAACAGCATTTCAATAAACATAGGAACATGACAAGTCAAGAAGGCAGGCTTTATATTTTAGTCAGTGTTTGCCTGTCAGTATGTCTGTTGGCCACTAAGGTAACTCAAGAATGGCTGGATGGATTGGTTTCATATTTGGTTTTATTGATAGGTTGGGACAAAAACTAAAAATGATTAGATTTTCGGCTCCCTTGTGGCTTTCCACTGTACTTTTTGATATCTCAATGTTGTTATACATTTCAGTAGGTGATGTTGTACCAAAGATACTGAAATGAGTTTTAGACACAAGTTTGAGAAGATTGTAATGATTTATATATTTTGGCTTGAAGTGATGAATTTTACGCGTTAGACTTCTGACTTACCCATGAACGACAAGCACTGGGTACTGATCAAGCCTCTACACAAACTCAGCTACACTTTTTCTTAGAAAAAAATAAACATCTAGAAATATTGGGATCTGTTATCTGCAGGAGTTCACGTTCGAAAAAAAGGCTCAATCTACAAAATAGATTTTAAAGAGGAAATGTTTTAAGAATGTTCTTTGCTGTCTGTTTCAGCTACCCAAGGTGCAGGAGTTGTTACCCAGACTGTAACGGTACAGAGAGTCCCGACCCCTCACACGCAGATCGCACAGCAGCCACAAGCTCTCATCGTACAGCAGGCACAGCAACAGCAGCCACAGGTAGGGACGCAGCGTCTTTTAACACTATCTGTACTAGGGCTGTGTACCTGTAAATCTGTTCGTGTACAGGTAAAGAACGTCTTGTGTAGCTAAACAAACTGAAACACAAGTGGACATCATTTTTAGACTTAGGATGGGTTGATCCATCTGAAAGAAAATGTAGTACTGTAGTAGAAATTGGAAAACTTGCAAGTACTGCTCTTGTTATGAAGTCAAAACAATGCTAGCTTCTCATGAAAAGATAGAAATTTATCACTAAAGAGACAATTGGCTACATGTAAAACTTAACATAATAACTGCTCAAGTTTGTTTTTAATACAAGGTCCAGACCTGTACCTAAACTGCTGTACCTGAATTGCTTTTACATACACAGCCCTATACTGCACTTCCCATGACTGACTGCAGTGTGTAAGTACAGGGGTGAGGGCTGCAGTGATGACACCACAGCTTCTGACACCTCTTTCTGATTGCTGTGTTTGCAGCATGAGATCAGATCTGTCTATCTGAGTCCGCCTGACTCCTCTGTGCAGTCCTTTCAATGAACGTACCGTTCTACCGTTGCAATTCTGATAAAAGCAATCAAATACTGTAAATGCAGAGATGTTCGCAGTGGTTTTTGTGTTCGGCTTTTTTGCGGCTACTGTTTCACCGCGAACATTTTTGTTCGGTACAGTAGCGGTATGTAACGATAGCGCTGCCGCAAACTGAAAACCACCGCGAATACTCCATTTTTGCCTTAGCGTGAAATAAAACCATGCAAACTTAATGCATTTACAGTATTTGTTATGAACTAAACCTGTTGTGTGGTGTAGAACAGTAGGGAGTGGTTTGCCGTGCTGTCTAACGCCCCCTTCCCTTTTCTTAATACTCTCTGAAGAAGAGTATATCTCACTCCCCCGTCCAGGTCATCACGCTCACGACGGCGCACCCTCGGCAAGCGCAGACGCCCCCGCAGCAAGTCAGCAAACCGGCCGTCACCGTACAGCTTCCCAAAACTGTTACCGTCACCAGCACAGCGAAGCCAATCGTCAAGATGGCGCCGCTGACTTCTGCGGGGAACATAGTGGTGGTCAGCGGGGCTAACGTTAGCGGCGCGACTGGCGTGACCACGGCTGGGTTAACCACGACACCTAAAGGTTAGGAACAGCGGCCGGTGGCAGTTTGTTCATGCATGATTTGTGCATGGGGTGGTCGGTAAGAATGGTGGTGATATAAAAGCAGGATTTTTTTTTTTCAAAAGTCAAGTCAAAGGTACAGTTTCTTTCTCTTTTTTTTTTTTGCATGCACGTGTAAGATCAGGATTATTTTTATCATGAGCATGCTAAAAAGTTGGTTAGCAGTTTAGACAAAAGGTGTATTCTGAGCAATGCACATTGGATTAGAAACAAAAAGAAGCAGAAACCTGGATTTTTTTTTCCAAAAAATGTTTCACATGTAAATGAGGTCGGAATTTGATCCTATCTGCAGCAGTTCAAAACATGCCACGGTCGAAAAAGAAGCCTCAATCTACAAAATAAATTTTGAGGAACTTTTTTAACTTCTTCGCAGCGCGTAAGCAAAGCACGTCAACTCTTAACCTTTTCGACATGACTCTACAGATTTTTTAAAGTAGTACTATTAGTGATACATTTCAACCAATCATGATCACTTGTATCTGATCACAACTTCCTCTGAAGTTAATTCTCTTCTTCAAATCCTTGCTGGAATGTCCAGTGATCCGTTATCTTACAGTATCTGGCGCACCAGCGGGAGCTGTTCCCGCGCCGGTTGCCACGGCAACAACCGCCATCGCCAGGACGACCATCACCACGGTATCCGCTACCACGGCAACAGTCACGACCACAGTCAGCACGGCGCCGACGGTTTCAACGTCTGTGGTGAAAACCACGGCTACATCTTCAGTACAGAAGAAGCCTGCAGAGAAGTCACCATTCCATCTGGTAAGTAGAATAATACTTAGTGTTTTTTTACTTAACCTTCAGCATGCTAAGGTAGCCATTTGACACCAAATTTGTGTTGGTTATGGGGTAAGGCAGCAGGGAAAAGGTTAGGCACCAGTGTTCCCGTTTAGACGTCTTTAGAATCCTTTTTCGTTCCCCTGGATGCCTTCAACTGTGGCCGTCTGACATATTTCTGTCAGAATGTCAACAGTACCAAAAAAACATTCCAGAAACGAACCCAAATTGCACGAAAATATTTACTATGGTAATAATTGATGCATTTCCTTTGCTTTATTCAAAGTTGGCCTCTTGAAAGGTCGGCAGTGGTGTTTCAGAGGGTTAGAAATTTTTAATTTCCAGAGGAATCCTCTCTTGGACCCCTTGATATCTCACACCCATGAAACGAGAAATTTCACAGATTTGCTTTTGATAAGATAGTACAGGTTGTTCCCATAGGCCATAGAGGCTTCTTGCTCCGTTACCCTTTGGTGCAGGAAGTTATAAAATGGCCGATAGCAGAATCCCCAGGTACGAGCCGTGGGCACCTATCATGTCTCCATGGTCCCAAGGAGGGAAACAAACTAGAAATTACAAACTCACTTATTTGGCTGAAACAGATTTTCTTTTGTTTACAGGTAAAGTAAATTGAACTTGAAGCATAGTACTTGCCACAGAGGACAGTGCTTTTTCCATAGCCAAAAGTGCAATCTGTGGTATGCTTAGTGACATAAAGTAAATCAAATCAACAAGTCCAATTTCTTTAAGTTTAACTGTCTTTCTGCAGCTTAACTTTGCACCTTGACAGTTTGAAAATGAAAGTTACCCACTGGTCCGTTAGCTATTGAATTGTGTATTCAGAAAAATATACAACTTTACAAGACTGGCCAAGATAACACATCCCTGTTTCACAATTGACAGTTTTAGTACATTATGATTAGTCTAACATCTGTAAATTTCAAGGAGGCATTTTCTTTGCTTTAAATCTTTGTATTTAGAAATATGACACTGCTAGAAATCGGTATGGTTTAACAAAATGTGTTCCTTTTTTTTTTCAGGAGTACCTTGAGAAACAAGAAGAGAAGGAACACAAAGAAACACTGTTGAGAATAGCAGAAGCCAACAAGTTTCGCTGCTCTGCCAAACCCGTGTACGGTTCGGACCTGGTCAGCAGAGTCTCGGACATTTTCGACCTGCGGTCCTCCAAATACTCCGCTAACGCCTGGAGGAGTGTAGGCTTTGTGAACTGTCACAACATGTACAACACTCGTAACTATAACCTGCCAACGGTTTACTGGAGCACCACGGGGGTGCTAGGAACACTTCTACCCACTCCTGAACAGAGACTAGAGGAACTCGGGGAACTCATCGATAGGTAAGTTTGTAGACTATCTTTGCATAAAGTAAGTACAGTCAAATCTGTACCATTGACCATCTCTATATAAGGACCACCTGGACAGTTTTTGCTGCTCCTATATATACTTTTTCTCATAAAAAGCATTGAGAAATTCTGTCTGTATAGTGTCCGACTGTCCACATGGACCAGATTTTATATGTCCTTTGAGTATTTTTCTTTGGCAGCTTTGACTGTACTCTTTTTTTAGAAGGAGCAAAAAAAAAAAAACTACTTTGGCATTCCATCCTAAGGTCTGCATTCCTTCCTATCCAGTATCCCAGTAGTGATAATGTGAGATTCAACCTTGAAGTTTAGGGGCAGGGACACTAACCACTGGACTGTGCATGCCATTTTCCTCAGTCCCCAGTCCTATACCCCCGCAGTTGAAGCTCCCATTTCTCTGTGGGATTTTAATGGGGATAAAGCTATCTGTCCTGTTTTCCACTGCACCAGGGGTATCTTCTATGTGCCTCTTGTATGTGGGGAGGACACAGATATCATCAGTGAATATTAGGGCTGAAATAGGTTTGTGGCTTAGTGCAGAGAAAATTTGAACCATACGAGCTTCCAATGTCTACATGTACTGGCTCTCACATCCATGGTAACATATGACCAGTAGTGGCCCAAAAATGCCTTTTTGTTCTTCATGATATCATGGTAGCATCCTTGAATGCAGTAGTTATGGCACTACATGTACTGAGAAGATCATTTACAAGTCTTTGGAGATTCCCTACGTTGAGTTTTGGTCCACTCAATCCAGGAAGGACCCCCATTCTTCTAAACAGGTGTGGTGGGTTGACTTCTTAAAAACGCTCAAGGTGAAACCCTCCTCAAATATTTGACCTCTATTTACAGATTATACAGCAACTTTTGTATGGTCTACTACATCTATACATACAAATAGTCAAGTGGATATTTTATATGTTTCCGATCCTTACTCAGCTCTGTTCCCCCACAGGTATGTGTTTGAGGTTCCCCGGGTGTCGGCCCCTCCCATCACTATGCACACGTCCCACCCCCCTCCCTCCCTGGTGCAGAGGAGACAGGTGCTGGACATGACTCTGCACCGCGAGGTCGTGCCCCGGCTGCGCTGCTACCACAGGGTGGAGAGGGGCATGCTCACGCAGTTCCCCGACCCGCGACTTGTGCAGTATGATTGTGGTGAGTTTTAGTAGTAAACCAGTATACTAACTAGTGTAGAAAATCAGTTGGAAGGTTGGAACAATTCTGTAATATAGGTATAATACATTGCTGACACATGTTTGTGGTCACTCAAAGGTAAAACCACTGCAAACATTTCTGAAGTCCACAACCTTAAAAGTCGTCTGAGGTTATAGAAGTCCTTTTGTTTGGTTCACGGAAAACCTTGAAATGCTGTACCCGTTTTAATTTCATCAACAAACTCTTATCCCTGTAGATTTTTTTTTTGAGACTTGGCAAGATGCTATATTGCAGTTTTGTCAACCTTGAAATAAGTCTTTGTAATGTACATTAAAATGTGCAAAGGTTTCTAAAGATTGTATTTCTTATTCCAGGAAAACTTCAGAGACTAGACAAGCTTCTGCGCCAGTTGAAGCAGGGCCAGCATCGCGTGCTGATCTTCACCCAGATGACTCGCATGCTGGACGTGTTGGAACGCTTCCTCAACTACCACGGGCACATCTACCTCAGGCTGGACGGAACCACCAGGATAGAGCAGAGACAGGTATGGCTTTTCTCATACATTGTCTTTGTTTGATGCTTTCAGCAAGCTTTATCAGCATTTAGCTGCCTTCACCAGTGTAATGTGGTCCTCCAAACTACCAGGATAGAGCAGAGACAGGTCAGGCTTGGTCTTTGTTTGATGTGTATGGCAAGCTTTAACAGCTTTTAGCTGCCTTCATTATTGGAATGTTGCCCCAACAACACCTCGATAGAGCAGAGACAGGCCATTCTTGGTCTTCTATATGTTTGGCAGGCTATATCAGCTTTGATGAAACTCTGCTACTGCTTGATACATAGAGTGGTCCCAGAACCATTAGGATAGAGCAGAGACAGATCAGGCTTTGTCTTTTAATTATTGATGAGTTTGACAAGCTTTAGCAGCATTTAGCTGCCTTCATCAGTGGAGTGTGGTCCCAAAACAGGATTCTCTTAGACTTTTTTAAATGCTTTTGGCAACCTTAATCAGCTTTCCACTCCTAATGCCTATTTTGGTGTGAAAAGAATAAATATTGGTCAAATACCAAGACCAGCTGGGGATTCCATGCTGGCTGAGTCGTGGACTTGACCATACATCAAAATCCCTCTTGAAAATGTCACAGGGCGTGTTACTATTGTTTTGATTGCTGTGTGGCCTTTTCTTGAGGGATACAGTGAGAACAAAACTGTCAGCTGTTAAAGATGAGAAGACTTAACATACTCTTTTCAATAAGTATGGAGGGGTCTTTACATGCTCGATACATGGCTCTCCTCAAACAGGGGACCTCTGATTTTATGTTCCATCCAAGAGCACCCTAACCAAAGCTAGGTACTCATTTTCACCTGATTCGGATGAGGAAATAGGTGTTAAGTGCTTTTCCTAAGGGCACAACAAAAAAGACTTGCACTTCATGAGGAGTTCTGGGGCTCCCCCCTTCATGTGCAAGCACGTCCAACCCCCATGTGATGGGGAATAAGAGACGTTGAATTGGATAGAGAGAGAGAGAACCTGCTAGGGATTTGAACCCAGAACCTTTAGACAACAAATCAACAACCCTAACCATAACACTACCGTGTCCCACCAGGCTCTGATAGAGAGGTTCAACGCCGACTATCGCATCTTCTTGTATCTGTACGTGTGTATAGCCAGCATAATCGCCCTTTGGCTTAACACACCAGCTTCTGTGTAAAGTTTGAAACTGATTGTCATTTCTCATTGTCCTCCCAGGCTCTGATGGAGAGGTTCAACGCTGACTATCGCATCTTCTTGTATCTGTATAGCCAGCATAATCGCCCTTTGGCTTAACCCACCAGCTTCTGCGTGTAGTTTGATACTGATTTATCGTTGTTCCACCAGGCTCTGATGGAGAGGTTCAACGCCGACTATCGCATCTTCGTCTTCATCCTGTCCACGCGGAGCGGCGGGATCGGCGTCAACCTGACAGGAGCGGACACCGTGATCTTCTACGACAGCGACTGGAACCCGACCATGGACGCGCAGGCGCAGGACCGCTGTCACAGGATCGGGCAGACTAGAGACGTCAACATCTACAGGTAGGGCTATACTCTGCACTACTGTCAGTCAGTCTAATAGACTGGGACATAGCACAAAAATACAGTCCAGAATGTTCAGAAAACAGTTAATTGTTAATTTTCGGGCTAGACCACCCATTTATGTCGTTGGATCTCATAAGTCATATGTTTAAGTTATTTTTGGCTTTCCTCTTTATATATAAGTGCAGGTTGAGGAATGATGACAAAAAAGGCCGAATTACAGTAGCCCTCTCCTTCTGGAAATGGTTACGCTGACAAAAACTCCTGGAAGCGATTACATCCATTCTGACCTCACTCCCGAGACTAGACTGCCAAAGAAGAAGAAGGCTTAAAGAGAACAATTGTATCTTAGATCTCTTACATCTATGTTGTGTGTGTAGATTGGTGAGTGAGAGAACAGTGGAGGAAAACATCCTGAAGAAGGCCAACCAGAAAAGACTCCTGGTCGACGTCTCCATCGAAGGGGGAAACTTTACCACAGCTTTCTTTAAGGAGGTCAGTACATTTTCTCATTAGAGTAATGTTTCCCTAAACCTGAAGCAGTGAAAGTGGCCTCCAAGCTTTTAAGACGCATGCCTATCACTACCTGAAGATGCAAGAACGCTTGGCAGCTATGAACCACTGATTAGACACTAAACTGGAGTACTATTCAGTGTTTTATAGCTTATTTTAGTAATCATCTCTTTTTGTGGCTATTGTTCACGACGGCATGTTATACGTCGGGAAAAGCACGGGAAAGGGAATGCAAGTATGTTGTTGTGAGCTAGATCACTTACTGGTTAACCATGTCTTGAAGTAGTTATTTTAGTAAAAACCCTTGGTTCAATACATTCTCAATCTACTAATGTTGATTTTACCGTAGCCCTTTGGCTCACGGTGCCTATGTTCTTTTCCAAGCCTTGTGCATGCGATTGTACTTCTCAGTGCCTATTCTAGTTCTATGTGAAAAGAATTGGTCAAATACCAAGACCAGCTGGGGATTCAATGCTGGCTGAGTCGTGGACTTGACCATATATTGAACTCCATCTTGGGGATGCCACAGGGCGTGTTACCGTCATTTATGTGGCTTTTCTTGAGGGAAATACTTAAAACTCTGAGTCAATGTGCTTGAAATCAGACCTTTTATCTTTTTGAATATTCCTTATTTAATTTCCTAGGTGGCGCTTTTGAACTTAGTGACACAGAGCATGGTGGTACCTTTTGGACGCATTTTTCGATTTAGTCTTTGAAACTGGGCTTATGATAGAGTAAACCCCAAAACATTTAACTAATTATCATGCACTAGCATACAAGTTTGTCTTGACTTCGTCTTCAGTTGAACCATCATACAATTGTCTTCACCTCAATTACATGTCAGTTCTTAGTTTTCTTTAAATACCTGACAACAGGTGCCGTCAAAAAACGTTTGACTGTTTCAAAACTTATTCAGTTGCTTGAGTAACCTTTGTTTTGAGTATCTCTTGTCTTGGATATCTAACCTTGATGACTGTAATTGTCGTGCTAGTTCTTTTATGTGCTTGTGTCTTTTTTTCTAGACAAGTCTGAAGGAGCTGTTTGACATGAACCCTGAGGAAGAACGAGCGCAGCAACAGCAGCTCCAGGCCAGAAGACTTCAGGAGGCCACCCCGAGTCCCGTCCCTCCAAAGGACCCCAAAATGTCCCAGGCCATGCTCGAACAGGCGCTGGCGAAAGCCGAGGACGATACGGACGTCCAGGCCGCCAAGCTGGCGAGCGCAGAGGCCGCCGCGGAACTGGCGGAGTTTAACGAGACCATCCCGTTGGACGAAGACGGTGAGAACAGCAGACCCTCGCAACAGGAGGAAGTGTCCAAAGTGGAGGAGGAACTGGCCCAGCTTGACGACCAGGTAAGTCATCATTGCCGCACTATTTTTATTTATGAATCTTTAGGGGGGTCCCTTCAGTGAACTAAGTACTGTAAATGCAGAAACATTCACAGTCGAGGTGAACTCTTTACCGTGAACTTAAAACCACCGTGAAAAGCCGTTCCTTTGTGTGGCTGTAGCGCTACTATTGTTTCAAACGCGAGCTTAGAACCACCGCACCAATCCATTTTCTCTACCGTGAAATTAAATCCCAACAAACATTTCTGCATTTACAGTATGTATGAATCTTTAGGGTGGTCCCTTCAGTTGACTAAGTAACTGATAAGTGAAAGTTGAGGAATGATGACAAAAAAGGCCGAATTACAGTAGCCCTCTCCTTTTGGAAAGGGTTACGCTGACAAAAACTCCTGGAAGCGATTACATCCATCCTGACCTCACTGCACAAAAAATATATCAGTACAGTCAAACCTGCTTAAGAAGACCACGCGGGAGACCTATACAAATCTGGTCTATGTGAACAGGTGTTTACTATAGATAGGATTCTTGATACTTGTGCCAGTGAAAATTATCTAAGGAACCACCAAAAGGTGGTCACATTGGACTGCTAGTCCCTTGTACAGGTTTGAATGTACCAGTGTTACCAACCCTGGATTAAGGTGATAAAAAGCTATAAAGAGGCTAGTTTCAGGGAGAAGGTCTCTTTCTTGTATGTGGATTTCCTGATGATAAATAATTAGTACAAATTGAATATTTGTTCATGTGTTTTTGGGTACAGCTGTCTCCGATTGAGAAGTACGCTGTGGGGTTCCTGGAAAGATCCCTGGCACCGTTCTCCACAGAACAGCTCAAGGTGGCTGCCGTAAGTAAAACTTCATTGACTCGCATTTAACAGTGAAGAATACCTAAACTGGGTGTAAAGTTAACATGTGAAATCGCACGCTTTCTCTATAGATTCATTTCTATCCAACCTATACCTGCACAATACAGTCATCTGTTGGCAATATTTTAGAACTTCAACTTCCATGTTGTTACTCCAAACAGGGAACTGACCGGTCTGTAATGAAGAAACATGATTTTCTTATCTGTATAACCACTATTAGCCAGTATTTTTGCCCTTCGGCATGTCACACCATCTTTAAGTATTTAACATTGTTGACTTCAAAAAGTGAACACTATCAATTCCCAGTTCTTAGAGAAAATGCCATAAGTGATGAATGATGAAATATCTTGTGTGTTAACCTCATCACAGGAACAAGTGGAGGCTGCGAAGAAGGACTGGGAACTGGGGCGGCTCCAGGCCTTAAAAGAGGAGGAAGAGAGGCGCGCAGAGATGGAAGACGACGAGGTCCTCTTCACCTACTCTCAAGACGACGCTAAGAACCAGGTGCATAAGTCTAGCAAGAAGCGCAAAGTGGCTAGCTCCAGAGATTCCACCGACAACAGGGGTAGTGGCAGTAGCAACCTTAGGAAAAAGCTCCGCCCGAACTCAGCGGGCAAGTCTATTAAAAACAACACCGTCCACAAAAGTAGGGATCGTTTGAAAAACGCAGAGGGGAAAACGCCCAACCTAGATAAACCGAAATTGCCTCCTTTGGCCATCGACGGTGTAAGAAACAAGAAAGCGTCGCCGCCAGCAAAAGTACGAATGTCTCCACGAGCGGATGTAGCCATAGTGACCAGGTCTCGAGCTAGCTCAAGGAGTGGCTCGAGAAGTAGCTCTCGTAGCACTTCCCCCGTAAAGTCTCCGACGAGAAGAAGCTCTCGGTTGTCGGGATCGTTTAGCTCGAGTTCTCTACAGCTCGAGCTCCATGGAAACAGTTAAGCCATCGTCGTACCTGCGGATAACGAAATATAGTTAGGAACGAACCAATTTTCTATATCTAAAGTGCTAAAAAATGACACAGGTATATTTGTGAGCGATGTATAAAGTTGTCAAAAGAGTGAGAGAGAATAGCCCCGTGATGGTTGGCACTAAAAAAGATTACTGCTGCTGCTTTTTTGAACTTCGTCAATGTCCAGAAGATTATGGAAAGGAATGTAAATTGACTTTTGTGTTGGTCCCACTGTAAAGGTACACTATGTCTAGGCTATTGTTCATGTGCGATTTTCGTTTGACCTCCTTTGTTCTCAATGATCATGTCATGTGCAAAACAGATGTGCACAGCTGTGATAATATAATAATAAAGAACAGGAATGAAAGAAGAGAACACTACTACACTTTAAACCACATGGTCTGGCGTTCCATCCTTGTGTGGCTCTTATTTTGTCTTGGTATGCTGAAGAGTGGATGGCAGGGTGGTAGCATCACTATTGTAGCCACAGTTTTCTCCGGGGATTTTCTGTGGCTGCCTTTTTGTACAGACCAGATCCCTGAACACAAGAGACGGTCTTTCACGACAACACAGACCGTCTTTAACCAATCCAAATTGAGTAGTTTGGAATGGCAAAGGCCAGCGTGGCAGCTGGAATCCAGCAAAAATTTTGTTTTTCGCCCACCGCCCATTTCACGAGAGAGAGAGAAGTGCTTTGCTTCTGTCTTTTGTTTTGCAAATTTGCATTGGAAAGAAATTGATCAGTATCCGTTTACAAACATAAATTGGTGCTTATGTTTGCAAGATGATCTTTAGATTTCAGTGATTCAGTCAGATAACCCAGATATGTCCAGCCCAAAATGCAAAAATAGATTATTACATCAAGAAGGCTTTCAAAATTCTTTTCCTGTGATCCCTACCTCATTGTTGGACAAATCGGACTTGTTCCAATTTTTTTTTTGCTGACTGCAGTCAATGCTAGCAAATTTCTGTATTTTTTCTGCATCGTCTTCTGAAACGTAGACTCATGCTGCCTCTGCCATCCCAGGCTACCAGGGGGAAGTAAAGCTGCCTGGGTGTGAATGCTGAGATGCTGGTTTGAGTGTGATAGTGTAATAGTTGGGGAGGGAGGGGGATGACAAAAGAGAAATAATACAGTACTTTGGGAGGGGGCATAGTTGAAGGATGTGAAATAACAAAAGGTAAATCGGATGTTTGGAGTTTCTTTTAACACACGCAGGAATCTTACCTGCTGACGTTTCGGTGTCTGTGAGACACCTTCTTCAGAGCTTCTGACTGGAGTGCTGCTTCTCGGTGTTCAAAGAAACTCCAAATATCCTATGTTCTACCAACCTGATGAAATTATTTTCTGAAAAGGTAAATCGTTCTAAAGGGTGTGAACTTTTTAATGGTCTTGTACAAGTTGTAGTCCACGTTAAGTCCAGGGCTACCGTATGAGCCCTCGTATGGGACATTCAGATTATACTTATTTCCGTTGGGGAAACTTCAGTTGTTGAACCTCTAATCTGAAAAGAAACTTACCATCATCAATAAGAGTAGGGGGTGACTCAGTGTGATTGTCTGAAAATGCAATGCACAATCAGCCACATGAAAAAAAGTATTGTCAACTGAAGACAAGGTGGTGATCAACAGGCACAGCTGGTCCGGATGAAAAAGAGGTGGGCAGCAACTGACTAACGGCAGCTGAACAACAAGTGGACCCAGAATACCACCTATTGGGATCTAATATGGGATATCAAGGGCCAACTCTAACAGCCATACAATGATGCATACATGTACATTTGTATATGTCAGGGTAGAGATTGCAGTCTGCCAGAATTTCTGATTATACTGGTAGAGATCGCAATGGTGGTCTCAGCCAACAGAAATCTCTGTCAAAGACACATTTACGATCAATGGATTTGATTGAAATTTCTGAATTCAAGAATACTCTGGGGTCTCTACTTGAGTGCTGCGGACCTGAACTGGACTTGCAAAAAATCCATGCAAGTTTATGTTTGCCTTTTTGTTCTAAACCATCTAAAATCTTCCTGAACTTTGTGTTGGAAAAGAAGAAAACATTGCTGTTTATGACTGAGCTTTCATGTCTAATATATAGAACTTTGCATGTAAATTGCATGTCAAATTTATGCCAACATGGAATTTTACATCTTTAATATACTGAAAAAGAAATTTCAAGCACACATATGCCATATTACAAGTCCGGACCTGAACCCCTGGACTTGAATCCGACCATGAATATGAGTTTACAAAAAATGTAGGTATGCACTTATCTCTACTGGTAAAATCAGCAATTCTACCAGATCAAAATCTCTCCCCTGACTTAAACATGCACATCCAGACTTTGATTCAAGTTTGAATACACAAACAAATTGACCAGAGCCTGTAGAATGTAAAAGCCACTTAAGTTAGTCACTAAGACATCAAAATACTATCTGATCACAGCTTCTTGGATAGAGTGAAAACACCCATGAACGGAATACCATAGCTGGTCCAAACCTGACGTTTTGCTCCCCTTGAATTTCAGGTTTATCTCTGTGACATCACCAAGGAAAAGATGCCGGTAAGTTGAGGAGTCATTTTTCTAAAACCGTTGAAAAGCACTGAGTGGGGTTTGCAAACAGGAGGCAAAATTCCTAGATAACTCAGCTTGCTAGTGGGTAATGGAAAGGAGGTTTCATTAGGCCTGGACATATGAAACTTTTTGTTTCTTTCACTGTAACTTTAAGTTCACTGTTTTCACGGTCACCTCTGTACCATGAACTTATCATCACCGCGAAAAAGCCTGTTGTTATTTTCTATGATTCCTTCACACATCTCATCTGTAAATCCCTTGCCGCCACCGTGAAGTTAAGGTTAAGTGAAAATTAAGGACACATGATAAGAAGAGCAAAAAAGAGTGCCCAAGTGGGAGGGGTAGTGACTTCACTTCCGTGAATATTTTCATCACTTCCTGCAAAAATCTGAGAACCAAGACAATGTTATGGATAAGAAATAAATGAAAGTCAACTCCATTTCAAAAGCCCCTGGGCCACACAATTTTGTACAATCATACAGCAGGGGGCTAGTCCAGTTGGCAATGGTGTGTGTTCAACTGCCGTACTCTTTCCCAAATGCTGAGTGCTAAGCAGAGTAACAACTATGTACCACTTTTCAAGTCTTTGTTACGCCTGGGATTGAACTCCCGACTAGGGGTGGATACCGGTTCGGCTCGATCAGGTTCGAGTCCAGGTTCAGGTCCAGAGGTTTAGGTTCAGGTCCGGACCTGAACCTAAACCTGATCCTGCCTAGTTGATATCTTGGTGTACTTAGGTAATATCAAACCAATAACTGGTTATGTATTTGAACGTTCAGGGTGCAAAATACTTTTTTGAGCCAGGTTGCCAAGTAATAGTCCTATTAATCAAAACTAACATCCTGGAATATAATTTCAAAAATATTCATGCAAAATCATAGTCAGTAGTAAGCAAAAAAGCTCAGTAGTACAAAACACAAAAGCAGTATAGTATATCAAACAACTTTTTAAAAAGATTGAAGAAATAATTCAGTTGATAGTAGAGTTTCTAATGTAACAACAACAATAAAGGAAATTACTTAAGTTTGCCCCTACAGATAAACTATGACCAAAAAAAACTCCTTGCTATGACTGAAACAGTGTTAGAATCATTATCAACCTATCATGAACCCGCAGTGTGACTAAGGGTCGCTAGAGGGCGGTAGTGTCACCACCATATTCCATATATGGAACATGCAAATGAGCTTGCATTCTCCTCTATGGCAGCCATCTTTTGTTTTGCCCAGGGTTTGTTTTCGTCTTTTCCGGTTCAAATTCCACGATCTATGGAGGGTTTTGGGTGGTTCAAAACGAACAGGTGTTGATTTCTTTGTTTCAAGTGAAGATTTATCGAATTTTATGAGAGTGACAGTGTGTTTTAGTGAGTTTCCAGGGAGTTTATGGGGATACATGATGCCGATTCGGCACCAACCTCGTGGCTGTGTGGTAACTTTTATGTGTTTTTTTTTCGTAGCACATTTCAGTATCGACCTAAAACTGAACAAACAGCTATAGAAAGAGATGAATATGGACTTATTTTTGGCTAATCTAGTTTGATTCAAGGTTATTTTCCCCTTCTGTGGCCAGAGTACTAAGGAGATGTCTAAATATTCTAATATTTCTACTTTGTTCCAACTTTCGGGTTCAAAAAACCGGCTCACGACTTTCGGTTTTTTTGACCCGGTTCTTGCATGTTTTTCTGGTCCAAACCGGTCCAGTCGAACCGATATCCACCCCTACTCCCGACCTACCGAATGCAAGGTGAACACTCTACTCTCTTCACCATTGCACTCATTGGATGGTAGAAAAAGCAGTAACCGTGGCTGTGTGTGTTTGCAGCTGTGGTCGCCCCCCACCCCACCCCAGGATGAGAATGATGTGTACATGGACCCTGCTCACAACTTCCTGTACCACCACGGCACCATCTCCGAGTCCCAGCTACCTCCCATCTACGTCAAGAAGGACCACAAGAGGGTCAGGCTAGACCCACATGCAGGTAACTAACAAACAAAAAATTTACAGCTCAAATAATGGATCTTACTAGTACAGTAGTATACTACTACTGCTCTTGGTGGCAAAATGTGCAGATGTTGGTACAGGCTAGACCCACAAGCAGGTGAGGGCTCTTGTAACTTGCAGTGAAGGCAGGAAAGTTGATCTCTTTTGGTAGAAATCATTGTGGAAAAAACAGCCAGACCTTTACATTGTCGACTGAACAGCTAGTGTCAGTCTTCATGGTTATCATTAGTCCACAGCTAGTCCGCCGTAGGGGCAGTATAACATTCCACAAAAGTCCTTCACTTTCTGTGATTCTCAAGCTGTCTGGCCAGCTGGTTTGTTGTTTGTCCTGACCATTCTTTTATGTCACTGGTCCAGGATGGAAGGGGATCAGATGTACCAGAAAGCTTGTACATGAGGTCCCACCAGCCATCCCTTACAAGAGACGTCGAGTGGTGCACTTAATGTACTTTTTTAGCATAAAAGTTACAAATGCTAACCTTCAATGCAAAGTTATTTGGAAACTAATTGATAAGAAACTGACTCTCCATCGTTTCGATATCTTCTTCCTCTCACAACAGCTCGAAAGCACAAGGTGCGACGCGGCGAACACCAGCCCCCGCCGCGGTCCCTGTTCGACCGCCCGACGGCCGCCCTGCTGAAGATGCGGCGTGAAGCCAAGCAGCAGAAGCTGAAGGGGCTGATCCGGCCCATGAAGCCCGTCCCCGTGGTGAACAGGCCGATGATCGACACCAACCAGGACCATCCTGAGTGGCTCATTAATGAGGACTGGGCTCTGCTAACGGTGAGGGTTCTTTACTCTATGGTTGAGATTAAAGTTTTACCGGTAAGTCCTTCCCACGCGATATGGAGTATTATGTGCTGTCCATTTCCTTAGCCTTAGGCCGTGCAAGCACAGACAGAGCTACAGCAGTTGGCTAGTCCACTGGTAGTGGCGTGTGTGTGTTCAACTTCCATGCTCTTTTTGCATAAGTGCTGAGTGCTAAGCAAAAAAGCAGTACGTACCATTTTTAAAAGTCTTTTAGAGGTATGATCCAGTCAAGGAATCTAACTCTCAACCTATAGCATGCAAAGTGAGCATTGAACCCACTGGAGTTATTACATTAATTTTGTACATACTAGGGGTGGATACCGGGTCGGCTTTACAAGGTCCAAGTCCAAGTTTAGGTCCAGAGATTAAGGTTCAGGTCCAGACCTGAACCTGGACCTGATCCTGTTTTGTTTTATTAGAACAATATTAAACATAGAGATTTAATACTGACACACACAACTATAAAAGTTTCTTGGTGAGTAGACTTTCAAAATAAACCAGTGTTTGATATTTGAATGTTGCACTTATTTTACATGCCTTTTTGTCAAAGGGGAGACTCAAAACACTTTTCATCAAACAAAATAGAAAACATAATTGTACTTTGTTCAGGTTTTTTTGGACTCAGGTTTTTGGCTTTCAGGTTTTTTGGACTTGGTTCTTGTATGTTATAAAGGTCCGAATCAGGTCCAGCGAACCGGTATCCACCCCTAGTACATACTGTTGTTGAAGCCACTCCCGCACCCACAAGGACAACTGAAGTTGAGGTCCTCATGGACTGAGAGTAAGATGGACAAACATCACATACTGTTGTAAATATATAAAGAGTCTTTGCCTATTTATCAGCTGAAGATGTAAACTCTTAATGAATTATTTCCTGTTTCCCCAGGCTGTGCAGCAGATGCTGGAACTCCCCCTGAACCTGATGGTGGTATCTCCCGCGCACACGCCTAACTGGGAGCTGGTGAGCGATGTGGTGAACAGCGTCAGCCGGAGCTACCGCTCTCCCAAGCAGTGCAAGAACCGCTACGAGAGCGTCATTGTGCCAAGAGAGGAGGGCAAGGTGCGCATACCTGTACAGTTGTACCTGCTGATGTTTTGGCAGTTTTTTGGATAGTTTGAAAGTTAATCTGTGTTGGTACAAAATTTAACCATTCTGAAGCAAACTTGAACCTTTATTTCCAACTCCATGACAACTTTAGACTGTCAACTCCAGTATTTGTTAAAGAATCATGTTAACTTTCTGCATCTTATGACCCAGTCCTCTGCAACCTTTCCTATTATTTTGGTTTTACCCTTCCTTAACTTGCCTTGTCTCCCGAGATGACATCGCTGATGTCCTCGTTCAAGGTTCAACTTGACTTCCTTTTCTGTTATTTGCTCACTAAAAATAGTCCATTTCCTTACTTTTATTACCTAAGAATGTATACTGATGTGGTGTGTTCTCTCCACAGATCCTGTATGACACCAACCCAAGCAAGAAGCAGAAGAAGTCAAAGGGCATCTACAGGGTGAGACGGATTTTGGATTTTACATTTGTGACATCTCATAGTTAAGATCCTCAAATTGTACTTTGTACAAACTCTGTAAGGGATTGATCCGTGTATGGATTTGATAACTGAATTTTTTGTGGTGGGAAAAGGGAGGATATTAGTTGTTTAAAGTTCATAGTGGGCACCCACTGAGTGCATTACTGACAGAAAATCTGTATTGTTTGTTATGGTGATGATTTGGTATTGGAGGACTTATCACAAAAACTACAAACAAAACCACAGCAAATATTTCAAGTTTTACAGTTCTCTGAGAGTGATGTTTTGTTTTTTTGCAAGCCCTTCTTTCAAATTATTGCCGTCTGAAGTCAAACTCTAAAGCAGAAAGAAATTACCAAAAGACACATCTACAAATGTAAAGTGGATGACAACTCTTCATCTTGTTTTTGTTTTTACAGACGAAGAACAACCGGCCAATGAGAACTAGCCAGCTGCACGCCAACGACAACAACGCGGAACACTCGCGAGTCTTCTCGGAGAAGTTTGACCTGATGAAGCTCATGTCCACCAAACGCTCTCCCACGCTCAAACAAGTGTAAGTCACATTAGACTACAGCTTCTGGAATAAAGTTGGTGTAAAATAGTAAAACATTTTAGTAAAATACTGCAGGGATCTCTCTACAGCGGCACTCCTCCATCCTGTTCTAATCCCGGCTTCATCCTGTTGATTTTCAAAGTTAGGGTGTTTCTTCCAATATTTCCACAGTAGTTTTGCTCAGAACACGAGATTTCATTAATTGTAGACAAGATGTAAAGCTGAAGTTGCAGGAAATGACATCAATTCAATTTGTTTGTTCTTGTTTGAATTGTTAAAAAGTAGATAAAACAGAGTGTGAGGTAAAAGTCAGGCAGTTACCACTGTACGTGAATAGCAGTAACTTCAGAATCTGGTTAAACTAGACTGTAGGGATTTATAAGTTTTGTGTGTCGGCTGGCTTGAAGTGATGATTTTTACGCGTTAGACTTCTGACTTACCCATGAATGACAAGCACTGGGTACTGATCAAGCCTCTATACAAACTCAGCTACACTTTTTTTATTCATTAATTTAGCATTGTGGCCTTATTGTTAGAATAGTTAACCGTGAGTTAATAGTTAAAGGTTCTGGGTTCAAAACATACAAGTAGCATGTTCTGATGTTGCACCCTTGCGTGGTACACTCAGTTACTGGAAGTGAATACAGGCATACTGAAGTTGTCCTCTCTGTTTTAATGATGTCCTTTTGCTGGATTTTTTATCTTAAACTGTCTGAGAACCTAGGAAATGAATAAGTGACTCTGTGCGGCCTTAAACATGTTCAGAAGTTTCATTTGTCAAAGTAGGGCAGGGACTGTGTCTACTGTATTTGCTGAAAGTGAGTTTGACTTTGAGTGTGTTTCTGTTCTGAATTTACAGGCTGGTGAACCCATTCCAGAAGAACCCAAAGCATGCCTCAGTCCTGCAGGAAAGGTAAGTTTGAAAAACACTTATACATTAAATTCTAGTTTCTTAGTATGTGTCAAGGATTCTTCAAATGGCTACCGTTAATCAATTGCTTGGGTGAAGTCCACTATCTCTGATGCCTTGTTACCTAAGTGAAAAAATGTATGTGCGTGTGGAATATCTTAACCTCTGGATGGATTGTGATTATATTTGGTGTGTGGGTAGGTGTTGTGAACCCGATGGTCAAGTTCGACTTTGGGTCTCCTGGTGGCCGACCTTGGTACTGCAGCAGAACTTTATATTTTTGGTCCTGGACATGCTGTGTTCTGTGGTAAAAAGCATTGCTAATGTTTTGTACCGTCCTCACAGTGGCATCAACTATGACAAGCCCCTGCCTCCAGTGCAAGTGGCACAGATGAGGGCAGAACGTATCGCTAGGGAGAAGAGACAACAACAACAGCAGCAGCAGCAACAACAACAGCAGCAACAACAACAACAGCAAGCCCAGGCTGCCGCCACTGTAAGTGAATAAATAGTATTTACTTCTAATTAAACAAGACTAAGGATTTATAAGTTTTTTGTGTACTTTGGCTTGAAGTGATGATTTTTACGCGTTAGACTTCTGACTTACCCATGAATGACAAGCACTGGGTACTGATCAAGCCTCTACACAACCTCAGCTATACCTTTTCTTGAACAATTTCACGTTGTGTGGCCTTCTGTTTAGGATACTTGACTGAGAATCAATAGGTCCTGGGGTTGAATCCCTTGCAAAAGGCAAATTTCCACATAGCCAGCTTGTATTTGCTGTGCAAAACTACGTGTAGTGTGTTTATGGAATTAACTGGTTATACAAGTACGATACAGAAAACTGCCACATTGTAGTGAGACAAATTGTTACTAATTTCTCAGGCGGAACAGCAGCGTCAGCAGCTGGTGGCTGTTGCCCAGCAACAGAGGACAGTCACGGTCGCACAGCCTGTAGCCACGGCAACCACAGCCACTGTCATGGTGAGTTAGTTTGGTACTATGTATAAGCTTATGTGTAAGCTGCAGTCTACTGTTCTTGCATTAAGTAGAAAATGTCCTCATGACAGTGAACCTGTGCATGTATGCTTAACCTTCTCCCTGCTGCCTAACGCAATAACCAATACAAATTAGGTACCAAATTGCTACCTTAGCAGGCTGAAGGTTAAATGTGCATTCCTCCGTCTAACCATGGGAAAACGATTTTTCAATAACGTCTTCTTGTGAGCAATAACCTCCACAGCTTCTTGTAAGCCAAGAATTTCTAATTTCTCTTTCTCCCTTGAACAATCTTTTTAACAACGTTCTTTGTATACTGCCAATGAATGATTGACTTGCTGACGTTTCAGTGACCATCTGCCACCTTCCTCAGGGAAAGACTGACTGGTTTTACTTCGCACAGCAACAGTGTTAAGAATGCAGTTGTGTGTGTACCAAATGTAACTGAGAATTCACGGATGTCCTGTTTTTCCTTCCCGCAGCAATCTGGGCAGGTGAATAAGATTGCTGTCGGAACAACCAGTCTCACAGCGGTTACCATGGCGAAGGGCAGCACGACGAGCCTGGTAGTGAACCCTGCAGGGGGTCTGAACGCCAACACCTTCGCCTCCATCAACAAACGCATGAGTCTCAGTCAGCAGGGAGTCGCTACTGTAAGTTCTAGTTTGTTTTCCTGTATTCAATGTTTTTACTGTGCGCTAGTTTGTGTAACACGGAGTGTCTGTGTGTCCACATATGCGTGAAACACTGTGCGTGTTTGTGAATGTTGGTAGCAGAGTGAGTGTGAGAGAGAGAGAGAGAGAGAGAGAGAGAGAGAGGGGGTTAGAAGGAAAGCTGCAAGAAGGATTACATGATTTTATTGAATGAATGAAAGACCTTTATAATAAGTTTATTGTACATTTTATTGTTGTGTATTTATTTCCACCATTTTTACCCTTTTGTATGGCAATCATGACAAAATGTACAGAAGAGTCAGTTCTGGAAGCGATGATGTGTAACTTTCTTCACTTTGACCTGAAATTATGGCCGTGTTGAAGAATACTATGGTCTGAGCTTACGTAAAAAGAAACTTCTTTGCGCCTACATTATGTGATCTTCACATGAGTAACATTTTTCCCCTCACGTTCCACCCCAGCCTGGCACCATCACCACCATCTCCACGCCGGTCCGTACGACCACGCGGCCGGCAACCACCACCGAAGTCGCGGCCGTTCTGGCCAGTCAGGGTCGGGTTACCGTCGCCACGACGGCGCTGACAAACATCACCACGCTGACCAGCGTCCAGGCCCAGCCCGTAACCGTGGCAACCACCGTGGTCTCCGCAGGTGAGGACTCTATAGGTTCATATAGTTGTGTCCAAAGAAAATTGTATGCGATAGCCGTTACTCTGATGCAAAGCAGACGAAAGAGACCCGGCAGCTATGAATGTGATAGGTTTGAATACCAAGCTATAGTATATACCACCGTGGCAATAGCTGTGGTGTCTGTGGGTGAGGACCATGTGTCACATGTTTCTGGTCTGCTTGTGTTTGTTGTTTATCCACATTCTGATATGTCTTAACTGAATCAACAGTCTATTCTTAGCTACAATTGAAGAGGGTCAGACTGACATGCCTTTTTCTTCACGACAAACTGGCAATTATTGACATGTATTGGGTCAAATCAGGCTGTAAGGTTTTTGGACCATCGCACACTGGGGCATGCCCCTACTCTTTTTCGAAAAGTGTGGTGGGTTCTTTTACGTGCGCAGGGTGTGATTCTCCCCAAACACAGCACCTCCATTTAAGGTCCTATCCGAGGGATCCCCTTGTTTGACAGTCGGATGTTCTATCCATTACGCCACACGACGCCACGTGTGCCTGTCAGGCCTAGTCTGAAGAATTGGTATCAGATATGTAATCAGTAGATGAGTTTCCCACAAGTTGCCAACCGTTTCTCTGTCACTGCAAAGACAGGTACGTCCCCACCGCTAAATCACTACACTGCCAGTATGTGTTTCTGTGCTATACTACAGTTAGCCTCATTTGCAGGCCCTCTAGACCAAATGGTCCTGAGTGTTTTTTATTGGGGCTTTCACAGTTTCAGTATGACGACTGAAAGCAGGCCTTCTACAGTTCTTCAAGCGATGATGCGTAACTTTCTTCACTTTGACCTGAAATTATGGCCGTGTTGAAGAAGACTATGGTCTGAGCTTATGCAAAACTTCTTCAGGCAAAAACGACCTTTCGAGCAAAAGAACCTGGCCCCGATATGTTGAAAATCATTTATCAGTGCTCCCCCAATTGAAGAATTGAATTGAAATAAACTGAATTTAAATAAACGCTGGCACTGCTTAAAACACTGTAAGAGTCTTTCCGCTCCTACTGCAAAATTAAATCCCCAAATCAATAAATGGATTTACAGTAACTCCGTGTTTCTTCACCGCAGGTACAGGTCAGCAGGTCGTTGGCACGACGACGGTCCCCAAGGCCAACCTGACCCCGCAGCAGATCGCCTACCTGCAGCAGAGACAGCTGCAGCTGCGCGCCCAGCAACAGGCGCAGCAGGTGCAGGGGGGAGGGGGGCAGACGCTCAGCCAGGCGCAGCTCAAGCAGGTCCAGCAGAGACTCCAGGTGAAGGTGTTACACATTTCATATTGTTTTGTTTGTTTGCTGGTTTGTTTGTTTGTTTGCTTGCTGTTGAATGGGTGCATGGGGTAGGGTAGACCGTTTAAAACAGGCGCAGCTCAAGCAGGTCCATCAGAGATTCCAGGTGAAGGTGTTACACGTTTCATATTGTTTTGTTTGCTTGTTTGTTTGTTTGCTTGCTTATTTGTTTGTTGTTGAATGTGAGCATGGGGTTGGGTAGACTCGTAGTCAGGCGCAGCTGAAACAGGTCCAGGTGAAGGTCATACACATGTCATACTTTTTGTTTGCTTGACTATTTTTTTTGCTTGCTTGTTGTTGAATGGGTGCATGGGGTAGGGTAGACCGTTTAAAACAGGTGCAGCTCAAGCAGGTCCAGCAGAGACTCCAGTTGAAGGTGTTACACGTTTCATATTGTTTTGTTTGCTTGTGTGTTTTTTTGTTTGCTTGCTGTTGAATGGGTGCATGGGGTAGGGTAGACCGTTAAAAACAGGCTCAGCTCAAACAGGTCCAGCAAAGACTGCAGGTGAAGGTGTTACACATTTCATATTGTTTTGTTTGCTTGCTTGTTTGTTTGTTTGCTGGTTTGTTTGCTGTTGAATGGGTGCATGGGGTAGGGTAAACCGTTTAAAACAGGCGCAGCTCAAACAGGTCCAGCAAAGACTGCAGGTGAAGGTGTTACACATTTCATATTGTTTTGTTTGTTTGCTTGTTTGTTTGCTGGTTTGTTTGCTGTTGAATGGGTGCATGGGGTAGGGTAAACCGTTTAAAACAGGCGCAGCTCAAACAGGTCCAGCAGAGACTCCAGGTGAAGGTGTTACACGTTTCATATTGTTTTGTTTGCTTGCTGGTTTGTTTGTTTGTTTGCTTGCTGTTGAATGGGTGCATGGGGTAGGGTAGACCGTTTAAAACAGGCGCAGCTCAAACAAGTCCAGCAAAGACTCCAGGTGAAGGTGTTACATGTTTCATATTGTTTGTTTGTTTGTTTGCTTGTTGAATGTGAGCATGGGGTACATGTATGGTAGACCCTTAGCCAGGTGTAGCTTAAGCAGGTCCAGAAGAGACTATAGGTAAAGGTTGTACACATTTCATATTGTTTGTTTCTTCATTTCATTTGTTTCTTGTTGAATGATGTATGATGGGCAGCATAAGTGTACTTAAATGTGTTGCACAGCGACACCTACTAGCTGCAGTGTGAAATAAAACTAGTCAGCATTGCCCTGAGGAAGGTGACCGGTGGTGGGTGAAATGTAGGCTCTATATAAACATTTTGTTTTGTACAAAGTATGTTGCTATCCATTTTTCATGCTGTTTTTGTGTTGTTGAATGAAGACAGTGGCCCAGTTTTTTTACACTGTTTTTGTTTTTGGATGGGTTTAGGGGGGAGGGCAGACGCTCAGCCAGGCTCAGCTCAAGCAGGTGCAGCAAAGACTACAAGTGAAGGTGTTACACATTTCATACTGCTTCTGTTTCTAAGTTCAGTGGGTAAAGGTCAGGGCCTATTATACTTTCATGCCAAATAGCACTAAGATTGTTAGAGGAAAGCACCGGAGAATCTTGAATCCATTGTTTTCCAGTAGTTTACATCTTTAAAACTTGATTTATTATTATTTTTACATTAGTCCGCCAAATAATTACCCTGTGTTTGAGCTTCGCGTTCTCCCCCACCACTATTGGCAATGACATAAACAGAAAGCAGCGAAAGAAATTTTGTTATTTTAGCAACAGCAGATTAACTGACAGCAACAGCTTATTCATTTCATATCTTCTGCAATGTGTCTTGTTCTTCAAGTTAATGTACCGTGCACTTAGGAAGAATTCGGCCTAGCACAGGGTGGCAAGGTGGTCTTGTGTTTAGGGTTGTTGACTTAGAATCTAAAGGTTCTGGGTTAGAATCCCTAGCAGGCCCAGATGTTATGCCCTTAGGAAAGGAAGGCACTTAACACACATTTCCTCACTTGATTCAGATAAAGAAAAATAGTACTAACGCACATGTATCTGTTAGGAGAGCAGCACCTCAAGCACTTTAAACAACCCACCACACGTATCGAAAATAGTAGGGGTCCATCCCAGTGTGAGTGGATCAAACCTTATAACAAGTTGACCTATTTAAAAGATAATAGAATGTGGTACATCTCAATAATCAGATAAATGAAAGGAAAAAAAACAGTCTGTGGATTTGTAAACTGAGTGAAGGGTTTTTGTTTCAGCAACAGCAGATCAAGCGATTGCAACAACAGCAAGCTGCACAGCAAGCCGGTCTGAAGACCAGCGGGAGTACTGTACAGACTGGGGTGGTACAGGCGCAAGTACAGCAGACAGCACAGCAGAGGGTACAGGTCAGTATAGAACAGTGTCTGGTCTTACTAGTGTGAATAGTAATGTATATATACCAGCGGGAGTACTGTACAGACTGGGGTGGTACAGGCACAAGTACAGCAGACAGCACAGCAGAGAGTACAGGTCAGTATAGAACAGTGTCTGGTCTTACTAGTGTGAACAGTAATGTATATATACCAGCGGGAGTACTGTACAGACTGGGGTGGTACAGGCACAAGTACAGCAGACAGCACAACAGAGGGTACAAGTGAGTATAGAACAGTGTCTGGTCTTACTAGTGTGAACAGTAATGTATATATACCAGCGGGAGTACTGTACAGACTGGGGTGGTACAGGCACAAGTACAGCAGACAGCACAGCAGAGAGTACAGGTCAGTATAGAACAGTGTCTGGTCTTACTAGTGTGAACAGTAATGTATATATACCAGCGGGAGTACTGTACAGACTGGGGTGGTACAGGCACAAGTACAGCAGACAGCACAGCAGAGAGTACAGGTCAGTATAGAACAGTGTCTGGTCTTACTAGTGTGAACAGTAATGTATATATACCAGCGGGAGTACTGTACAGACTGGGGTGGTACAGGCACAAGTACAGCAGACAGCACAGCAGAGGGTACAAGTGAGTATGGCAGTGCCTTGTGCTTTAAAGACAATAATGATTGTGTAAAGTCATGAATGCTTACATTAATACATAATGCTGTAACTTGGGTAAAGACAAAGTATTAGATTATGAAATTTGACTTGTTATTTTCAAGTGTCAGCTAGAGTTGTGGTTCATGGCATTGCTCCTAAGGATTGCAACCTTTTCTAGTTTTGAAGCAGTTCAAGTGAGTGAGTGAGTGAGTGAGTGAGTGAGTGATTGAGTTCAGAGCCTGTTCTCAAATTTTCATCCTTCTGGTCAACAGCGGAGTCACTAACCACCGAACACAGTACAGTAGAAGTTTGTCAAGATGATCTAAATTGTACCCTGTTGCTCCCTCAGGCCCAGAAGCAGGTGGTGAAGCCTGTGACTCGCACCATGTCTGAGATGGAGGTGCAGGCTCTCATCAAGAGGCAACAACTTCAGCAGAAACAGGCTCAGGCACAGGCACAAAGTCAGGCAGCTGTACAGGTAAGGGTGGTCATGTGTTTCTCTCTGGTTGCTTGTGTCAATATAAGGACTGTCTCCAGGACCCGTCCCTCTGTCTCAGGATGGAAATCTGCTTGTTGGGTTGGAAAAAATTTTCACCCTATCCTTCCAAAAAAAATCTTAACTTTATGATGGTAAATTGATGAATATGTATTTTTGTAAGCTTAAAATGACATATTTAACATCGAAAATTAACAAAATGGGCTCCCAAAGAATGAGTTAGACAGGAAAAATGTAAAGCTGGAGACAGCTCTGGTATACATGTTTGTGTCTGCATGTGCTCGGGTGTGCTTATAAGTCTGCTTATGTGCATATGTGTCTGTTACTATACACAGTGAGTTTGATTATTATGTGTGTGTGTGTGTGTGTCTATAACTGTGTGTTGAATGAACTTAGATAAGAAGCTGATGATGTACATGTAGCACTGACGCCAATACAGGCACCGCTCCAGTATTGGTGTTCTGTTTTACTGTGTGCTGAGAACAACACTTGGATTTTGAGACTTCTTCTCTTGTGGTGGGAAGGAGTTGATGTAACCCTGTAACAATTCATGTATTTCTATTATAAATTTCATGTTGGACTTCCTCAGATAAGCAATAATGCATACCTTGGTATCCACTTGACTTACATCTGCTTTGTTGCTCTCAACTTGAGACTCTATTGCAAGGCAACATTGCATATATTTGCACATATTGTACATCATTGCACATACTGCTAACACTTATAGAAAACTTTTTTGCAAAAGACAGCCTTTAAAGTCTTGTGTACCATTTAGCCTTTCGTACCTGTGAGCGTCACAATGTGGGAATGAGTTGATTCATTCATTCAGACATTTATTTATTTATTTATGAATCTTCACTTTGTAACTGATTAAGTCTTCAATTCAGGTACATGATACTAGATCATTAATTTCCCATGTAGGGAGTGCAGGCCACCCCTGTTGCCCAGCTAGCCTTCACCAAGGCCTCCGTGCCCGTGTCGTCTCTCCCTGTGACCGGAGCGGGCGTAACAGTCAGCACCGTCAACGTGGGCGGAGTCAGCGTCAGCCTCACACAGCCAACCAGGGCGCAGCAGGTAAAGGTAGAGCAAACACTTTCATTTTAACTAGAAATTCTGTACCAGCAGGCTTTTATAATATAGGTATGATTTAGGGGTGCCGGAGTTAAAGGTACAACATGCAGCCTTTGTTTTCATCAGATATTCTGTGCTAGTACATGTAGGTGTTAGAACCTGTTTTCCACTGTAATTCATTTACTTCCACGGTGGTTTTATTTCACGGAGAGAAAAGGTGTTGTTCCAGGGTTGCAAGGTTGAAACAATTCTGTACAGTCAGTCATAATCGGAGTGTCGTGAATTTGCAGTGAAGAGGTCACTGCGAAAACCACGAGAATAAAACCATTGCATAATTTTTATGATTTTTAGTTTCTATCAGTATGTTCAGTACATTTTGCATTACACACACATATTATAGGTTACTGTTTCATTATCCGTTGTTCCCCTACTTGTGAGGGTTCAGGCTATATTTTGCAAACTGGTGATCCTGTATGTATGATAGCTACCCAAATATTATTTGTTTTACCTTTCTATGAGAAGACTAGATAGAGACGTCATAGAAAAACAATTACAATCTTTTGGAGGAAACTTTTGAGTCAGTGAAAAGATTTCTCAGGTCAGGTTACCATTCTGTGTTTTTATCTTTTCAAAAGACTTGACAGCACTGACGCCAATACAGGCACCGCTTCTGTTGGTGTTCTGTTTTACTGTGTGCTGAGAACAACACTTGGAATTTGAGACTTCTTCTCTTGTGGTGGGAAGAAGTTGATGTAACCTTGTAACAAGTGATGCTACGTTAAAGCATATTTATAATAGTAGGAGTCCTTCCCGGTGTGAGTGAATCAAACCTTGCAGTGTAGCTTTTTACATACTGTACAAAACTGGTTTATTTTGCCTTAAGGCTTAAAGACAGTTAAACCAGTTATACGAAACAAAGAGATCTTCTTATATCTTTAGGCGAAGGGTTCTCTGCAGCAACAACAGACGCAGATCCGCAGCCTCCAACTTCAGCAGCAGCTGTTAGCCAGACACAAGCAGCAGCAGCAACAACAGCAGCAGAAGGTGGCCTTCGCCGCAGCAGCACAGGTTAGATTGCTTTTGTCGTTGTTCACCTTGTAGTGCCTAGTGACACAAAGGTCCGAGCAAGTTTCCTTTCTGTTTCAGTAGCAGGGTATACTTTTACTTCAAGGGATTGCTAGCCCTTCCCCTTTAGCATGTTCAAGGCACCTCTGAAAATGAGACCACCGGTAAGGTTCTGGAGTATGTAACACGTTGTGTAGAATGAGAACTGTACATAGGGTTATTCATGGTAATTACAGCAGCAGAAAGTGGCCTCTGCTGCTGCAGCAGCTCAGATGGGACGCACCTATACTTGTACATCCTACAGGTTTAACATACTGTAAAAAGCCTGGGGAAATGTTTACTGGGTTTTAATTTCCCAGTAGGAAGAAAATGAAGTGTTGACGGTGGGTTTAATTTCGCGGTTCAAGCTGCCAGCAGGGTTTTACTGTTTAAAGGGAAATTTTGAAAACCACGAAAATGAAACCACCGTAAAAACTTAAACAAGTAATGCACTTGCACATACATAGTGACTGTAGATTTTCCTTGTTCTGTCCAGTGTATTTATGACCCATATTATTTGTTGTACTACCAGGTCAATGCTCAAGGCCAGGTTCAGCCTCTTGTTCACTTGTTTGTTAGTTTGTGACCCTTGTTGTTTGTTGTCCTGTTAGGTCCAGGCCCAAGCCCAGGCTCAGGCCCAGCAGCAGCAGGTGCAGGCTAAACTGATGAGCGCTCAGCTGGCACAGCAGCAGAAACAACAGCAGGCAGCCGCACAGCAGCAACACCAGCAAGTCAGCGTAAGAACCATTTGTTTCTACCTTCGCCATAGGTGTAAGGTTACATTTTTCGTCGATTTTGGAGTGGGTGCTGGCTGTTAAACTCTTGAAGCCATTGACGGATGTTGATGATTTTTGGTCGGTAAGTTTCTGTTGGGGAGACGAAGGTCAAGTTCGAAAATGGGTCTTCTGGGGGGTTTCTTCAGTGCTGCAGTGGACCTTTCGTGTTTGTTGGTTTGTTGGCGGGATAGCTCGGGACAGGCATTAATATTATTTGATGGATTGTGATAAGATTTGGTGGGGGGGGGTCGGGAAAACGAAGGCCAAGTTTGGTAATTAGCCTCCCAGCGGCTACCTACGGTACTGCAGCGGGACTTCAAAGTTTTTGAGATCAAGTTCTGGATGTGCTGTGGTTGTGATTTTGTGGTGGTGGATAGCTCTTGTTTGTTCATTTATTTGCTTGTTTTTAGTTTACATGTACTTAAAAAGCCAAACTTATGTTCAGGTCAGCTTGGAAGTTCACCTGCCACCAAGTGTTTTGATTTTCGAAAAGACATGACAGAAGGAACTTGAATAAGAAGCTGATGATGTACATGTAGCACTGACGCCAATACAGGCACCGCTCCAGTTGGTGTTCTGTTTTACTGTGTGCTGAGAACAACACTTGGATTTTGAGACTTCTTCTCTTCCTGTGGGAAGAAGTTGATGTAACCTTGTAACAGTTCATCTATTTCTATTAAACCGCTGAAAATTCTCCATGTTGGACTTCTTTGGCTAAGCTATCAGATACGTTATTTAGCCTTCTATGCCCTGCGTTGAGAACAACACTTGGAATTTGAGACTTCTCTTCTTGTGGGAAGAAGTTGATGTAACCTTGTAATAGGTATTCCAACGCTACAGCGAAAATGTTCTACCGCATGGCTGACAGTGAAATTTGTTACCATCTTTCCATGTTCGCGGCGCAAAGATAATTCCCCTAAAATAGCCGTGTTGTACATGAAAATGAAGCATATAAACTTGTCTCTCCAGAAATGTGGGTCTTGGGGTTCTACGATCCCGAAAACTCCCGAAATTGGCCGTTGAAAACGGCTCGGAGTGGGCCGGGGCGCGCGCCTCGCCTGTTACGCGCCGATTTGAGGCACAAGACATGGTCGCGTAAAAACTCAATAGATCTCGCACGAAAGGCCAAATCATGCATATAAATGTGTCCTCGTAATGTCAAGAAGCTGTCCAAGCCCCTGCGATACACTTGGAGATCCAAATATAATTTTCGAACGAGATTTGCACACTCAAAGTTGGCCCAAAATGAGCCTTCTTGTGTTAAATTCTGTCGTATTTTTCGCACTGCATGGGGGTTTTCGTGCTACCGTTTCAGCATTATCAGGCGCAACTACTTCCGGGTCGTAGCTGGAGGTTAGCGGCAGAACGCGGAAGTGAGGTCTATCCTCACATTCTATCCCAAGATTTGTTAATTTTTTTTCTTATTTTAGAATTTGTCATGCAGTCACAGTGAAACACGAAAATATTTCATACCATTAACCCATTGGGCGGGACCTTTTGCCACTTATTTCACCTTCCTTCCTGGCCGAAAGGATCTACTCTACTCTATTCTACTCTACTCTATTTTACATATATGGTATGTGTAAGTTACCGTTACTTTGCATTGACCCAATTCTAAAATGAATAATTTTCATTCCTACGTCAATGCCTGTAGGGGTATGAACATGCCCTTTAGAATGCAAGGTTGAAAATTGGGTCAATGGAATGACCCAATTCTAAAATGAAGTACTTCTCCGTTTGACGTCCGTGTCTATATGGGTGTACACACGCCCTTGACAAGCCAAGGTTGAAATTGGGTCAATGGAATGAACCAATTCTAAAATAAAAACTTTTCCGATTGACGTCCGTGTCTATATGGGTGTACACACACCCTTGAGAGGGCAAGGTTGAAATTGGGTCAATGAAATGACCCAATTCTAAAATCAAAACATTCCGTTTGACGTCCGTACCTATATGGGTGTACACACGACATTAAGAAGCCAAAGATGAAATTGGGTCTATGGAATTACCCAATTCTATAATCAAAGACTTTTCTTTCCTACGCCGTGCCTATGTTGGTGTACACACGCCCTTGAGAAGCCAAGGTTGACATTGGGTCAATGGAATGACCCAATTCTAAAACTTAAACTTTTCCGTCCTACGTCCGTGCCTATATGAGTGTACACACGCCCTTGAGAAGCCAAGGTTGACATTGGGTCAATGGAATGACCCAACTCTAAAACTTAAACTTTTCCGTCCTACGTCCGTGCCTATATGAGTGTACACACGCCCTTGAGAAGCCAAGGTTGAAAATGGGTCAATGGAATGACCCAATTCTTAAATAAAAGACTTTCTGTTTGACGTCTGTGCCTATATGGGTGTACACACGCCCTTGAGAAGCCAAGGTTGACATTGGGTCAATGGAATGACCCAATTCTAAAACTTAAACTTTTCCGTCCTACGTCCGTGCCTATATGAGTGTACACACGCCCTTGAGAAGCCAAGGTTGACATTGGGTCAATGGAATGACCCAACTCTAAAACTTAAACTTTTCCGTCCTACGTCCGTGCCTATATGAGTGTACACACGCCCTTGAGAAGCCAAGGTTGAAAATGGGTCAATGGAATGACCCAATTCTTAAATAAAAGACTTTCTGTTTGACGTCTGTGCCTATATGGGTGTACACACGCCCTTGAGAAGCCAAGGTTGACATTGGGTCAATGGAATGACCCAACTCTAAAATGAAAACTTTTCCGTCCTACGTCCGTGCCTGTAGGGGTATGAACACGCCCTTTAGAATGCACGGTTGAAATTGGACCAGTGTATATAAACAATTCCTTAAGAGTGCAAAGTTGAAACCGCTTCAAAGGATCGCAACAGTTCGGACATAAAAGAATTGTCCGTCCTAAGTGGGTGTATAACCAACGAGGCATATGATAAAAAAAGTCAATCTTCCCCCATGACCTCTGCTTGGAAAGTAGGTTATATGGGTATGAATTACACAAAAGCCACTAAGAGTGCAAAAAACATTCCGTCCTTATAGTGTACGACCGTAAGTTCCTAACAATGAAAACTCACACGTATGGAATAGAACTTACAAACTTTTCCAAACAAGAGTTTCCCGTCTTAAGTTAGCGGATAGAACCCGCTTAATAATGCAATTCTAAACGTTCTTAAGGAACGCTACCGCTCTTAGCTATGATTTTCAGGGTATAAGAGCTGAAAACAGTGTAAACTAGAAAGTGTGTTAGGACATTATATACAATGCCCTCGTTCTATTGACGCAATTTAACCTTGCCATCTTAAGCCCCCGTCACAAATCAAGAATTAAGCTCGGCCGACGTGTCGGCGAGCTCCAAATGGGCATTTTCGGCCGAAGGACGGTCGACGTTCTGTCGATTACGCGGGCTTCGGTCGATTTTTAGAAATCAAATTGATCCAGATATGCTCGGGCGATTTTGAAATTCGGCGAGCTTTGGGTGATCTACGAATTCGGCCGACGCTCGCATGAATATTGACGCCGGCTTAAGGGCGTGTGTACACCCATATAGGCACGGGCGTCAAAGTAAAAGTTTTCATTTAGAATTGGGTCATTCTATTGACCCAATTTCAACCACGCCTTCTCAAGCGGGTGTGTACACCCATATAGACACGGACGTCAAACGGAAAAGTTTTCATTTTAGAATTGGGTCATTCCATTGACCCAATTTCAACCTTGGCTTCTCAGGGCCCTGTGTACTCCCATATAGGCACGGACGTCAAACGGAAAATTTATCATTTTAGAATTGGGTCATTTCATTGACCCAATTTCAACCTTGGCTTCTCAGGGCCGTGTGTACTCCCATATAGGCACGGACGTCAAACGGAAAAGTTATCATTTTAGAATTGGGTCATTTCATTGACCCAATTTTCAACCTTGCTTTGTCAAGGGCGTGTGTACACCCATATAGGCATGAGCGTCAAACGTAAAAGTTTTCATTTTAGAATTGGGTCATTCCATCGACCCAATTTCAACCATGCTTTCTCAAGGTCGTGTGTACAACAATATGTAGGCACGGACGTAGGACGGAAAGTTTTCCTTTTAGAATTGGGTCATTCCATTGACCCAATATCAACCTCGCCTTCTCAAGGACGTGTGTACACCCATATAGGCACGGACGTAGGACGGAAAGTTTTCCTTTTAGAATTGGGTCATTTCATTGACCCAATTTTCAACCTTGCTTTGTCAAGGGCGTGTGTACACTCATATACGTAGGTACGGACGTCAAATAGAATAGTTTTCCTTTTAGAATTGGGTCATTCCATTGACCCAATGTCAACCTTGGCTTCTCAAGGTCGTTTGTACACCCATATAGGCACGGACGTCAAACGGAAAAGTTTTCATTTTAGAATTGGGTCATTCCATTGACCCAATGTCAACCTCGCCTTCTCAAGGGCGTGTGTAACGTTACACCCATGTAGGCACGGACGTAGGACGAAGAAAGTTTTCCTTTTAGAATTGGGTCATTCCATTGACCCAATTTTCAACCTTGCTTTCTCAAGGGCGTGTGTACACCCATATAGGTACGGGCGTCAATCGGAAAAGTTTTCATTATAGAATTGGGTCATTCCATTGACCCAATGTCAACGTTGGCTCCTCAAGGGCGTGGGTACACCCATATAGGCACGGACGTCAAACAGAATAGTTTTCATTTTAGTATTGGGTCATTCCATTGACCCAATTTCAACCTTGGCTTCTCAAGGTCGTGTGTACACCCATATAGGCACGGACGTAGGACGTAAAAGTTTTCATTTTAGAATTGGGTCATTCCATTGACCCAATGTCAACCTCACCTTCTCAAGGACGTGTGTAACGTTACACCCATGTAGGCACGGACGTAGGACGGAAAGTTTTCCTTTTAGAATTGGGTCATTTCATTGACCCAATTTTCAACCTTGCTTTCTCAAGGGCGTGTGTACACCCATATAGGTACGGGCGTCAATCGGAAAAGTTTTCATTATAGAATTGGGTCATTCCATTGACCCAATGTCAACGTTGGCTCCTCAAGGGCGTGTGTACACCCATATAGGCACGGACGTAGGACGGAAAAGTTTCCTTTTAGAATTGGGTCATTTCATTGACCCAATTTTCAACCTTCATTCTCAAGGGCGTGTGTACACCCATATAGGCACGAGCGTCAAACGTAAAGTTTTCATTTTAGAATTGGGTCATTCCATCGACCCAATTTCAATCTTGCTTTCTCAAGGTCGTGTGTACAACAATGTAGGCACGGACGTAGGACGGAAAGTTTTCCTTTTAGAATTGGGTCATTCCATTGACCCAATTTCAACCTTGCCTTCTAAAGGGCGTGTGTACACCCATATAGGTACAGACGTGAAACGGAAAAGTATTTCAAGTATGTTATAGAACACTAACGAGTTTTGCTAAAGAACAGTATCAAACCTGTCTTAAGTTGGCGGGTATAACCCGTTCGATAATGCAATCTTAACGTTGTCAACGGAACGGTTTTAAGTTATAATTCGGAGGGTATAAAAGCCAAAAGTTTTAACAGTATAACTAGAAAGTGTGCCAGAACATTATATACAATGCCATCGTTACTTTAAAACGTGTACTGGGCCGCCACCTTGCGCGCTTCCCGCCCGAACACAGTCAACTGTCATCAGAATCAACACGAAACATTTCTTTTGCTTTGTCTTGCCAGTATTCTGCGTCACGCTGAGTGTGACCCGGAAACAGTGGAGTGTCGCCCTCAAACCACATGCCGCGAAACCCCCATATGGTGCGTTCTTGGTCCGGAGTGTAATACTTAAACCATAGGGAAAACCTTGGAAAATGGGTCATCTTTAACTCGAGAAATCTTGCTTCTTGGAGAAGTTTAGATACCCCGCTTTATTGCAGGGGCTTGAGGAACGTCTTGACATTACGAGGACACATTTATATGCATGATTTGGCCTTTCGTTCGAGGACTATTGAGTTTTTACGTGACCATGTCTTATGCCTCAAATCGGCGCGTAACACGCCTGTTACGCGCCGATTTGAGGCACAAGACATGGTCGCGTAAAAACTAAATAGATCTCGCACGAAAGGCCAAATCATGCATATAATTGTGTCCCCGTAATGTCAAGAAGCTGTCCAAGCTCCTGCGATACACTTGGAGATCCAAATATGATTTTCGAACGAGACTTGCACACTCAAAGTTGGCCCCAAATGAGCCTTCTTGTGTTAAATTCTGTCGTAGATTTCGCACTGCATGGGGGTTTCCGTGCTACCGTTTCAGCATTATCAGGCGTAATTTACTTCCGGGTCGTAGCAGAAGGGCTTGCGGCCGAACGCGGAAGTGTGGTCAATCTTCACGTTCTATCCAAAGATATGTTAGAATACTTTTCTTATTTTAGAATTTGTCATGCAGTGCAAATTAACCGGCTCCTTACTGATCCTTACTGGGCGCCCAGTACGGAACAGACGACACCTACCGGGCATACGTCACCAAAAGTGTCTGTGCTCGCTGCGGTAAGCTTGTATATGCTCAGAAGCAGTTGAGACATACTAAGAGGGCTGAGTTCCGGGAAAAGTTGGAGAAGCCCAAAGAAGACGGTGGCTTCGGCACTCTGGAGGCAACCTTCATGAAAGCAGACCCAATTCTAAAATGAAAGAATTTTCCGTTTGACGTCCGTGCCTGATATAGATGTACACACGCCCTTGAGAAAGCAAGGTTGAAATTGGGTCTATGGAATGACCCAATTCTAAAATTAAAACTTTTACGTTTGGCGCCCGTGCCTATATGGGTGTATACACGACCTTGAGAAGCCAAGGTTGACATTGGGTCAATGGAATGACCCAATTCTAAAATGAAAACTTTTCCATTTGACGCCCGTGCCTATATGGGTGTACACACGCCCTTGAGAATGCAAGGTTGAAATTGGGTCAATGGAATGACCCAATTCTAAAATCAAAACTTTTCCGTCCTACGTCCGTACCTATATGGGTGTACACACTACATTGAGAAGCCAAAGTTGAAATTGGGTCAATGGAATGACCCAATTCTAAAAAAGGAAAACTTTTCAGTTCGACTTCCGTGCCTATATGGATGTACACACACCCTTGAAAAGGCAAGGTTGACATTGGGTCAATGGAATGACCCAATTCTATAATGAAAACTTTTCCGTTTGACGTCCGTGCCTATGTTGGTGTACACATGCCCTTGAGAAGGCAAGGTTGATATTGGGTCAATGGAATGACCCAATTCTAAAAGGAAAACTTTTCCATTTGACGCCCGTGCCTATATGGGTGTACACACGCCCTTGAGAAGACAAGGTTGACATTGGGTCAATGGAATGACCCATTCTATAATGAAAACTTTTCCGTCCTACGTCCGTGCCTATGTTGGTGTACACACGCCCTTGAGAGGGCAAGGTTGAAATTGGGTCAATGGAATGACTCAATTCTATAATGAAAACTTTTCCGTCCTACGTCCGTGCCTATATGGGTGTACACACGCCCTTGAGAAGACAAGGTTGACATTGGGTCAATGGAATGACCCAATAATAACATGAAGTACTTTTCCGTTTGACGTCCGTGTCTATATGGGTGTACACACGCCCCTGAGAAGCCAAGGTTGAAATTGGGTCAATGGAATGACCCAATTCTAAAATGAAGTACTTCTCCGTTTGACGTCCGTGTCTATATGGGTGTACACACGCCCTTGAGAAGCCAAGGTTGAAATTGGGTCAATGGAATGACCCAATTCTAAAATAAAAAATTTTCCGATTGACGTCCGTGCCTATATGGGTGTACACACGCCCTTGAGAAGACAAGGTTGACATTGGGTCAATGGAATGACTCAATTCTATAATGAAAACGTTTCCGTCCTACGTCCGTGCCTATATGGGTGTACACACGCCCTTGAGAAGACAAGGTTGACATTGGGTCAATGGAATGACCCAATAATAACATGAAGTACTTTTCCGGTTGACGTCCGTGTCTATATGGGTGTACACACGCCCCTGAGAAGCCAAGGTTGAAATTGGGTCAATGGAATGACCCAATTCTATAATATAAACTTTTCAGTTCGACGTCTGTGCCTGTATGGGTGTACACACGGCCTTGAAAAGGCAAGGTTGACATTGGGTCAATGGAATGACCCAATATTCTATACTGAAAACTTTTTCCGTTCGACGTCCGTGCCTATATGAGTGTACACACGCCCTTGAAAAGACAAGGTTGAAATTGGGTCAATGGAATGACCCAAAATTCTATAATGAAAACTTTCCGTCCTACGTCCGTGCCTATGTTGGTGTACACACGCCCTTGAGAGGGCAAGGTTGAAATTGGGTCAATGGAATGACCCAATTCTAAAATGAAAACATTCCGTTTGACGTCCGTGCCTATATGGGTGTGCAAACGACATTGAGAAGCCAAAGTTGACATTGGGTCCATGGAATTACCCAATTCTATAATCAAAGACTTTTCTGTCCTACGCCGTGCCTATGTTGGTGTACACACGCCCTTGAGAACCCAAGGTTGGCATTGGGTCAATGGAATGACCCATTCTATAATCAAAGACTTTTCTGTCCTACGCCGTGCCTATGCTGGTGTACACACGCCCTTGAGAAGGCAAGGTTGAAATTGAGTCAATGGAATGACCCAATTCTAAAACTTAAACTTTTCCGTCCTACGTCCGTGCCTACATGAGTGTACACACGCCCTTGAGAAGGCGAGGTTGACATTGGGTCAATGGAATGACCCAATTCTAAAATGAAAACTTTTCCGTTTGACGTCCGTACCTATATGGGTGTACACACGCCCTTGAGAAGCCAAGGTTGACATTGGGTCAATGGAATGACCCAATTCTAAAATGGAAACTTTTCCGTTTGACGTCCGTGCCTATGTTGGTGTACACACGCCCTTGAGAAGCCAAGGTTGACATTGGGTCAATGGAATGACCCAATTCTATAATAAAAACTTTTCCGTCCTACGTCCGTGCCTATGTTGGTGTACACACGCCCTTGAGAAGCCAAGGTTGACATTGGGTCAATGGAATGACCCAATTCTTAAATAAAAGACTTTCCGTTTGACGTCCGTGCTTATATTGGTGTACACACGCCCTTGAGAAGGCAAGGTTGAAATTGGGTCAATGGAATGACCCAATTCTAAAATGAATACTTTTCCGTCCTACGTCCGTGCCTGTAGGGGTATGAACACGCCCTTTAGAATGCAAGGTTGAAATTGGACCAGTATATAGAAACAATCCCTTAAGAGTGCAAAGTTGAAACCGCTTCAAAGGATCGCCACAGTTCGGACATAAAAGAATTGTCCGTCCTAAGTGGGTGTATAACCAACGAGGCATATGATAAAAAAAATCAATCTTCCCCCACGACCTCTGCTTGGAAAGTAGGTTATATGGGTATAAATTACACAAAAGCCACTAAGAGTGCAAAAAACATTCCGTCCTTACAGTGTACGACCGTAAGTTCCTAACAATGAAAACTCACACGTATGGAATAGAACTTACAAACATTCCAAACAAGAGTTTCCCGTCTTAAGTTAGCGGATAGAACCCGCTTAATAATGCAATTCTAAACGTTCTTAAGGAACGCTCTTAGCTATGATTTTCAGGGTATAACAGCTGAAAACAGTGTAAACTAGAAAGAGTGTTAGGACATTATATACAATGCCCTCGTTCTATTGACGCAATGTCAACCTTGCCTCCTTAAACCCCCGTCACAAATCAAGAATTCAGCTCGGCCGACGTGTCGGCGAGCTTCAAATGGGTATTTTCGGCCGAAGGACGGCCGACGTTCTGTCGATTATGCGGGCTTCGGTCGATTTTTAGAAATCAAATTGATCCAAATATGCTCGGGCGATTTTGAAATTCGGCGAGCTTTGGGCGATCTACGAATTCGGCCGACGCTCGCATGAATATTGACGCCGGCTTAAGGGCGTGTGTATACCCATATAGGCACGGGCGTCAAAGTAAAAGTTTTCATTTTAGAATTGGGTCATTCCATTGACCCAATTTCAACCTTGGCTTCTCAGAGCCGTGTGTACTCCCATATAGGCACGGACGTCACACGGAAAACTTTTCATTTTAGAATTGGGTCATTCCATTGACCCAATTTCAACCTTGGCTTCTCAGGGCCGTGTGTACACCCATATAGGCACGGACGTCAATCGGAAAAGTTTTCATTTTAGAATTGGGTCATTCCATTGACCCAATTTTCAACCTTACTTTGTCAAGGGCGTGTGTACACCCATATAGGTACGGACGTCAAACAGAATAGTTTTCCTTTTAGAATTGGTTCATTCCATTGACCCAATTTCAACCTTGGCTTCCCAAGGTCATTTGTACACCCATATAGGCACGGACGTCAAACGGAAAAGTTTTCATTTTAGAATTGGGTCATTCCATTGACCCAATGTCAACCTCGCATTCTCAAGGGCGTGTGTAACGTTACACCCATGTAGGCACGGACGTAGGACGAAAAAGTTTTCCTTTTAGAATTTGGTCATTTCATTGACCCAATTTCAACCTTGCTTTCTCAAGGTCGTGTGTACAACAATGTAGGCACGGACGTAGGACGGAAAGTTTTCCTTTTAGAATTGGGTCATTTCATTGACCCAATTTTAACCTTGCTTTGTCAAGGGCGTGTGTTCACTCATATAGGCACGAGCGTCAAACGTAAAAGTTTTCATTTTAGAATTGGGTCATTCCATCGACCCAACTTCAACCTTGCTTTCTCAAGGTCGTGTGTACAACAATGTAGGCACGGACGTAGGACGGAAAGTTTTCCTTTTAGAATTGGGTCATTTCATTGACCCAATTTTAACCTTGCTTTGTCAAGGGCGTGTGTTCACTCATATAGGCACGAGCGTCAAACGTAAAAGTTTTCATTTTAGAATTGGGTCATTCCATCGACCCAACTTCAACCTTGCTTTCTCAAGGTCGTGTGTACAACAATGTAGGCACGGACGTAGGACGGAAAGTTTTCCTTTTAGAATTGGGTCATTAAATATTCCATTGACCCAATTTCAACCTCGCCTTCTCAAGGGCGTGTGTACACCAACATAGGCACGGACGTCAAACGGAAAAGTTTTCATTTTAGAATTGGGTCATTCCATTGACCCAATTTTCAACCTTACTTTGTCAAGGGCGTGTGTACACCCATATAGGTACGGACGTCAAACAGAATAGTTTTCCTTTTAGAATTGGTTCATTCCATTGACCCAATTTCAACCTTGGCTTCCCAAGGTCATTTGTACACCCATATAGGCACGGACGTCAAACGGAAAAGTTTTCATTTTAGAATTGGGTCATTCCATTGACCCAATGTCAACCTCGCCTTCTCAAGGGCGTGTGTAACGTTACACCCATGTAGGCACGGACGTAGGACGAAAAAGTTTTCCTTTTAGAATTTGGTCATTTCATTGACCCAATTTCAACCTTGCTTTCTCAAGGTCGTGTGTACAACAATGTAGGCACGGACGTAGGACGGAAAGTTTTCCTTTTAGAATTGGGTCATTAAATATTCCATTGACCCAATTTCAACCTCGCCTTCTCAAGGGCGTGTGTACACCCATATAGGCACGGACGTAGGGCGAAAAGTTTTCCTTTTAGAATTGGGTCATTTCATTGACCCAATTTTAACCTTGCTTTGTCAAGGGCGTGTGTACACCCATATAGGTACGGACGTCAAACAGAATAGTTTTCCTTTTAGAATTGGGTCATTCCATTGACCCAATTTCAACCTTGGCTTCCCAAGGTCATTTGTACACCCATATAGGCACGGACGTCAAACGGAAAAGTTTTCATTTTAGAATTGGGTCATTCCATTGACCCAATGTCAACCTCGCATTCTCAAGGGCGTGTGTAACGTTACACCCATGTAGGCACGGACGTAGGACGAAAAAGTTTTCCTTTTAGAATTGGGTCATTTCATTGACCCAATTTCAACCTTGCTTTCTCAAGGTCGTGTGTACAACAATGTAGGCACGGACGTAGGACGGAAAGTTGTAAGTATGTTATAGAACACTTACGAAGTTTTGCTAAAGAACAGTATCAAACCTGTCTTAAGTTGGCGGGTATAACCCGTTTGATAATGCAATCTTAACGTTGTCCATGGAACGGTTTTCAGTTATAATTCGGAGGGTATAAAAGCCAAAAATTTTAACAGTATAACTAGAAAGTGTGCCAGAACATTATATACAATGCCATCGTTAACGTTACTTTAAAACGTGTACTACAGTGGGCCGCCTCCTTGCGCGCTTCCCGCCCGAACACAGTCAACTGTCATCAGAATCAACACGAAACATTTCTTTTGCTTTGTCTTGCCAGTATTCTGCCGTCACGCTGAGTGTGACCCGGAAACAGTGGAGTGTCGCCCTCAAACCGCATGCCGCGAAACCCCCATGTGGTGCGTTCTTGGTCCGGAGTGTAATACTTAAACCATAGGGAAAACCTTGGAAAATGTGTCATCTTTAACTCGAGAAATCTTGCTTCTTGGAGAAGTTTAGATACCCAGCTTTATTGCAGGGGCTTGAGGAACGTCTTGACATTACGAGGACACATCTATATACGTGATTTGGCCTTTCGTGCGAGAACTATTGAGTTTTTACGTGACCATGTCTTGTGCCTCAAATCGGCGCGTAACACGCCGAACGCGGGCACCATTTTGTCTGCAGCGCACGGGGGAACTCCCTTGTTTACGGCGCCTGCGCGTTGCCGTCCTCTGCACCAGTAGAGTAAAACTAGCATCATATTCAAGAGCAGATTACGAGCTTTAAAATGATACCGGTGACAACTACACACCATGAAAATTCGGGGTAGAAACGGCGATTCAAAAATTTTTGAAAGTTTCATTTTCTAAAACGAACGTAAAATTTTAGCCGTTCACAGTTGTCACCGGTGTCAAAATAACGGCAGAAAACAGAGCTTTCTGATGATGTAATCGGTTTCTCCCTTGAATGTACGTCCGCGAATCGCGAGCTCCATTTTACTGAGGCAAACAAAGGGTTTGTTTACGTTTCGCGCGCGTCGCGCCAGCGCGCGAAAATCAAGCTTGCGCGTCGTCTGCTAGAGCGCAGTTTGCCCATAGAGCGGCACAAATGAATTGTTTTCTTCACCATGGAGCCGGAATTTCAAGGTAAACTAGAATTTTGTGCATTTTGGTGTGCTGACATACAGTTTGAATGGTATTTTTTTTGCAACTTTCATACAAGAAGTTAATAAATAGATAAGAGAGTGCATACATTGTATGTGTACTGTTATGGCTTGCAGCTGATTGAAATGCTTGACTGTATTTTAGCATTTTTTCTAGTGGTCATAGCATTAATGAAAGAGTGTTACTTGCCACAAGTTAAAATACATTGTGTTTCTTGATTGTTGAACTTGAAGGTTATAACTTAGTGTGAAACCTATGCCCAATTTTTTTTTTTTTAAATTCCATATCAGTATCTAAGGTTCTGTAATTTTTTTTCTATGAAAGAATATTACTTGCCTCAGGTTCCAAGTGGGAAATACCTTGTGTATTTTTTTCATTTGTCGAACTTGATGGCACCGCTGGCCCCCGGTTAGGGGTCATAGCGTCGAACCTATGCCCAATTTTTTCAAAAATTCCATTGCAGTATTATCTCTGAAAAGTCTCACAGAATTCAACTTTCTGTAAGAATTTTTTTGATGAAGAATGTTACTTGCCTTAAGTTCCAAGTGGAAGATACAATAACATTGTGTATTTTTATCATTTGTTGACTTTGCATGAACATTTCTTTACAGCATTTAAGTCTTGTTTTTAGGAAAAAAAAGTTCCTTGCCTCAAGTTCCAAGTGGAAAATACCATGGGTATTTTTTCATATGTTGAACTTGATGGCACCGCTGGCCCCCGGTTAGGGGTCATAGCGTCGAACCTATGCCCAATTTTTTCAAAATATTTATGAACTTGTTTATTGACGAGAGTAAATAAAAAGGGGCAACGAGAAATAATTTTCAGTCGCTAAGCCACTAATTGGTTTCTGGTTGGATGTGATCACAGGAAAGCTACATTTAACTTACAACGGTATTTAGGAAGTTGTTATTGAATAATTAAGTTCAAAGTAACTTTCATGACCATCGATAACAAAAAAGATTATAATTGCCAGTATGCAGATAAGTTATTGATAAAACCCTTCGCATTTTCCTTGTCAGGTAAAACACTGGAGAGTCTGTTGGACTCACCTGGCAGGAAGTTCCCATCTGACACAGTTGCGGGTGTTTTAGAGGTGTAGTATCGCTGATAGACAAAAGTGACAAGTACACCTGGGATCACTTTACAGCATGGCACAGAAAGCAATTCCCAGAGCTTGGAACAAAAGCAAAGGCAACTGTGCACAAGCAAGTTCAGAAATTAAACTTTAATTGTTTCAGTGCTTTTTGTGCCATGGGGTGTTTTGCTTGACTTTGCTGGTCTAGGTAGAGAAGCAAAAATCATAAAACTGCTGTACTTACCTGAAATATTATATTCTTGTCTCGAGTACTATCAAGAGCCAGTGTCCTACTGACCCGGTGAGTTTGTCGCAGTGTGGTACAGCGACCTCCACGACAAGCCAACCTGGTACCCATGATCAGTGGAAGAAGAGGGTGTTGAAACAGTGACACTTACCTTCTTTCATCCAGTTGCAGGTATTTATCTGTTTGTTCAAATCTTAACTCCAGATTTTCTAGATGTATCTTACAGAGTTCAGTCACATGCAGTCTGATTCTTTCTTCACAATCACATTTACTTGACTGTCATAAGTTGAGAAACAAATATGTGATACAAATCAGTGGAACGATGGTGTGGTACATTGTACTAGGATAGATCGTCATTGACGCAGATGGACTAACATAACTAAAAGCAAAAGAATGTATTTTTCAGGAGGAATGTACCAACTGGCAACTCCCAGATGTCGCTGATATAAGACAAGTGGAGAAGAAGTTTGTCTTGAAGAATGTAGATGTCACGCCAATAAGTGGAGGGAGATATTGGATGGTGGAGGACAAACTGAAAGTTGACAAGTTATGCAGCCAGTTCCACTAACTGACTGAGTATTAAGTTTGTAAGAATAAATAGTAACGACAGTTGCTATCATAGAAAAGGGTTAAAAGTAAGCTTGTTTTTATAAAAGGTTGTGTACATTGTATCAACTGATGATTAGATAAATCAAGTAAAACTATGTGCATGTACATCCAAGAAATCTGTGTACGTTGTGTTTACTGAAGACAGCCTTTGACCTTGAATGTTTGATCGTGTCATAAATGCAGTGTTTACATTGTTTACCCGTAGTAATATTTTACCTCTTGATAGTTAAAAAGAGCCAAAGAAGATAGTAAAAACATGTAATGTATTGTGAAAGTGTAAAGTTGTGCTGTTAATGTATGGTAACATCATGACTCATCAAATAATGTGACATATGTACGCAATCTTACCTTTGACTTTGACTGAGTTGACCTTGTTATTAAGGCAGTTAACATAGCTGACATTCTGTTGATGTAACATTTTCTAGTAATAGAAGATGATATAATGCTGTACATTGTAAAAGTATTTGAAGTATCATACTCAGTCTTAAAGTACATTGCACCCGGTGCCTGGCACAGTTACTGTAATACTGATGTATACTGGCAAAACACCATAGGCTGCAACCAAAAATGTGAATTGTTTCCACTTAATTTAATCATTTTTTAGAATAAGTACAGGTAAGATGATTGTTCTTGTTTAAAGAACACAAGTGGGTGTTGTTGTGTGTGAAATATTGGAAGACAGGGTTGCTCCTGTGAAATGATACAGTTGTGTGAACTTTGGAGGATTTTTCCTTCTCCAGGGGTCAAAGGTCACGCTGCCACCTGAGTAATTTGGTGTGAGAAGCATACTTTGACCCTGTGAAAAAAAACATAATAGAATGATATCAAAGTTTGAGACCTTATGGAGTCATTCTAAGTAGTCCATATTACAAGTCTATAAGATAGAATAAGCTTTTCAGCCTTTACTTACCTTTTTATCACCCCTCAAAAAAGGCATTTTTGTTCATTTTCATGTTTAACGCGCGGCCGGCCGTTTGTGAGGACAGATTTTGGCAACTTCAAGGAGCCATATCTCAGCAACCGTTCTTCATTTAAAAAGTATTTTACTTCTCTTGATCAGCTCTTTCAGAAACATTAAAAATCTGCCTTGTACTGTGTCTCTGAAATTTTGGTTGGAATACCTACTTGTAACAATTCAAAGAATGGTTCCACCAACATATTGGTAGAATCAGTCTGAAGCAAACTTAAACTGTACTTTCCAACACAAAGATTGAACTCTCAAATTTTCAGAAATGATCCATCCAAAATGGCTTTCTACATTGGGCCCTCTGGTTTACACTGGACCAGGGCTGACTCCAGGACCCGTCCCTCCATCCGGGAAAAAACCCTGTTCGTCCCAAAAATGTGAACTTCATGACAATGATATTAAATTTGTAGGCTTAGTCTATAAAATGACAGATTTAACAACAAAAACTAAAACATTGGCTCTCGCATATTGAAAGTGACGGGGAAAAAATTAATGCTGACAGCCCTGCACTGGACCCTCTTGGAAATCAACTTCAATCTATAAGTTAAAAGGGCAACCCAGTCCTTATATAAGTAAATGAATATTGTCCTTGGCTTAATACATGAGGCACTATTGGTAAGCATCAACTCCTGTTTCATCTGTGGACCTGTTGCCGTCGGCTCTCTTTTGCTTTACGTCATTACTAGCTAATTGGCACCTGAGTGCAGTGTTCAGACGTACGCAGGGCATGCCCTTGACATGTTTGTTATGCTCGTAACTGTGTAGTTTCAATCTTTTCAACTTAATTAATGAATGAATGAAAGACCTTTATTGTGCATTCATGCCCCGAGGAGCTAGGTACAGGTCGTCTAACTTAACACATGGAACACACAAGGACATAATACAACAATACAAGCTGTAAACATATAGTGTAGACAAAACGTGTTATTAAACTAAGCTAGTCCAGTAGAGTCGACTTCCTCTCGCTTCTTTGTACATGTGTGAATGTATGAACAGACAATATTTCTAATACAAGGATTATCCAGGCGTAATAAAAATATGAATTTGTCTGTTGCATTAAGATGTTCGAAATATGGGATTTTTTCTTTAATAAGGTTAAAAAGTACACTTCTTTCGCTATCGTATAATTTACAGTCTAATTTGATTATATAGATGACATCCTCTGGGAACTCCCAAACTGATGCAAGTATGCAAATAAAAAAAAGTTTATAAATGAAAAAAAAGTTGCCTTCATTATGAAATACATGGTCATACCGGATGGTAAATTCTTCATTTTTGTTCTATCACATCTTCTTCTTTGACTTTGGACTTGACTTTGGCATTCTATGACATTAGTATCCGTTTTCCGAAATATTTTTTGGCAATTTCCAGCATGTGTTTTCTCATTCTGCAGCTGCTTTGTATGATTTACAGTTTGGCCTAAAACCTTTTTTTGGGAAACTGACATCATCCATGTAATCAAATAATCATGGCCTTAGGTAGAATAAAGCTTTAGATGTCAGCGTGGAAGTAGTTTGACTTTGATTCTTCTTGTGTAGTAGCTTCAGTAACTGAATCAGCTTACAGGTGTGATTTTTGTGGCAGAGTCTGCCATTTTCGTATAGGGCTGTTTAGCCATAGTCGATGCTGTAGGGCTGTTGTGAATTAGGATTTTACCATGGTCAATACTGACCGACGGAGGCCATATATAGTTGCTTCAATAGACGTTAAAGCTTTTGCAACATCCTTCAACAGCTGTAATTTGTGCAGTGCACAAGATTTCACTCTTGGGGTTTCAAATCGACAAAGTAATTGGATATTCTATATCCACCTTGGGGGCATTCCCCTCTTGTATACTCATGTATGTCATCCGTACGCACAGACGTACATGGAAAGAATGGAAATATCCTGAGGGAAGACGAGAAAGAATGGGGAAACCTTGAATATTTCTTTTCAAATTAAAATTGAGTTTTGCCAGAAAGCATTGACATCTAGATAGTAGATACAATGGTTATTAAAGGTTATCATGGGGAAAACAGCTCAATTTGCCTGGCAATTTCCTACTTCTATTAGATCAAGATGTTATGAATGATATCAGGATGGTCCCTTGTTAGCCTTCACAGTAGGAAAAGCACAAAGGCACACCGTAGGATTGTCTCAATGTTTGCAAATTGAATACTAGTAGATATTACGAATAAAAAGACCCTAAGGGGGGATATAGACTCAGTCACGTTCGCGACCGCATCCTTAAGAAATAGATGAACAGATATTCCATTCTTTGCTAGCTTTTTTGGGGGGTAGGAAAACGGTGGACATACGTACATGTATGTTTAATGCTCTTCCTGTTATCTATATTCGATTATTGAACTAGTGAGAAGGAAAAGGCAGCCACATAGAAATACATTTTCAAAATGAATCAGTAATGCATGTTTCCAAAAAAAAAAAGCTGATGTAGCTAAATATCTCAATTGTTAATCCTACACAGTATTAATTAAAGATTTTTTTTATGTCTCCTCTATGATTGTACCAATTTGGGATGACAGTGGTACTGATTAACAGGCTTCTCTGGCAGAAATACTGGCCCAAAATATTTACTCAAGCAACTGCATAAAGTTCTAAACAGTCAGGCATTTCAGACAGCATCCGCTGTATTAGTCACTGACGAAAGGCAGCGGATGCTGTCTGAAACGTCTGTTTCAAAATCTTATCCAGTTGCTTGAGTAACTATTTTGGGCGTATCTTATTACCTGGATGTCTAACCTTCATCAAAGTATGACAAGTTTTGTTTGTGGGCTCAGCATGTACATTATGTAACTCTTTCATATCAACTGCAATAGTGGCAGTTACTCATTTGAATTGACGTCATATAAAATGACGGTGTCTGTGTTTTGCGGCAGAGAAAACGGTTCCTTGGCAACAGTCATCCTGTTAATGAAAAACATGTTTTTAAACAGTAGGGCCTGGGATAGAAATAGAACACACCTAGCTCAAACTTACATAACTCTCAGCATGGGTTAAAGTTGTCTATGAATGCCTTTACTGTTATGTACTTTCAGTTCTAGGAAAGAAGGAAAGTTTGAATCAATCCTGGGTTTGGTATAGCTTTGGTATTTGTGACTTTTTATTGTTCTTCTGTTCTCCTTCAAGATTTCAGCCACACAGAATAATCACCGTGCTGAAAATGTGTTCAGGTTCCTAAATTACTGTGAAAATCAAGGGTTCACAGCACTTATAGTCTATTGTTGAAACAATTATCGTATCAGCACAATTGAAATGCAAGCACACATACATTTGCAGGTGTGAGGAATTTGTGGTAAAGAAGTGACCACAAAAACCCCATTCTTGAAAAAGATAAGTTCATTGATTATTGATTGATCAAGTATTTATCATACTTGTGGAAAGATTGACATTACAGGAAACTATCACCTTTCAAAGTGTCAATCTGGAAACCTGAGTGTAAGGTTTGAACCGCCAAAAATAATTACTCAAGCAACTGGATAAAATTTTGAAACAGTCAGACGTTTCAGACAGCATCCACTGTCTTTCGTCAGTGACTAACGATAGGACTGAGAACACCAGGTTTTATACCAAAACTCTGAATAGTTATGTTAATGAGGTTAAGACAATTTAGGATGTCTTGAAGTAGTCTTTAAAAGAAGATTAATTCAAGACATAGTTTTGTGCCAATAGTTCAATTAGCTACTGTTGATTTTAGTACAGTAACTAAATGTTGTTCGTCCGCGGGTGGTGGGCAGTACATTATCCCAGTACAGTGCATAAGGTTTGAACCCTTTGAATTGTAACATCATTCTTATTTCTTTGTTTGATAGGTGAAAGTCCAGCCAGCGGCTACAGTGACGGCAGTCGCTCAGCAGCTAGGGTCCCCCACCACCCTTCAGCTGGCCTCTCCACCGCAACAGTCACCCCAGCAGCAACAACAACAACTCCCTCAGACTGTGACTCTTACACAGGCTATACCTACACAGGTCCAGGTATGTACACGCAAAACATGTCTTCACACACACTAACAACAACTCCCTCAGACTGTGACTCTTACACAGGCCATACCTACACAGGTCCAGGTATGTACACGCAAAACATGTCTTCACACACACATACGCACACACTATCAACAACTCCCTCAGACTGTAACTCTTACACAGGCCATACCTACACAGGTCCAGGTATGTACACGCAAAACATGTCTTCACACACACTAACAACAACTCGCTTAGACTGTGACTCTTACACAGGCTATACCTACACAGGTCCAGGTATGTACACGCAAAACATGTCTTCACACACACTAACAACAACTCCCTCAGACTGTGACTCTCACACAGGCCATACCTACACAGGTCCAGGTATGTACACGCAGAACATGTCTTAACACACACTAACAACAACTCCCTCAGACTGTGACTCTCACACAGGCCATACCTACACAGGTCCAGGTATGTACACGCAGAACATAAGGCACACACTACCGCCACACACACACACACATTACACATTCGCACACACACATGATATTTGACATGTGGTCAGCTCATAAACAAGATTTTCTAATAGTTCTACTTGGTTTTTTCTATGTCTAAATTCTGCAAATGTGTTGCTGTTCATTTGTAAGTTCTATATTTACAACCAGGGATATGATAACAGCTGACTTCTCAATTACTATCTGTCATCTTTAGGGCAATGATTTGCACTGTAGCTAGGTGTCGCAATCAGCTAGATGTCACTGCTAAGAATCAGCTAGATGTCACTGCTAACAGTCAGCTAGAGGTCACTGCTAACAGACTTCTCCTGTATGTTTCACGTCCAGGTGAGTCGTGCGGCCACAGTGCAGGGACTGGTGACTCCCGCCCACCCAGGGCTCCAGCAGCCAGGCACTGTCTCGCCCCAGGACGCCTCGCAACAACAGCCTGGCTCTGCACAGCAGGGTGGTGCAGGCAGCAAGGCTTCACCCTACACCATGAGGCTTAGGAACCCTCCGAAACACTGAGGACAAACTCCCCCCCACAACAAGTCTTCATCCTACACCATGAGACTTAGGAACCCTCCGAAACACTGAGGACAAACTCCCCCCCACAACAAGTCTTCGCCCTACACCATGAGACTTAGGAACCCTCCGAAACACTGAGGACAATTTTGGAACCCTTCTAAACACTGAGGACAACTAAGGAACCCTCAGAAGATAATTGTGTACCCTCCTCTCCCTACAACCAAGGAGGTTTAAAATAAACCTTGCTACAACAAGTCCTCAACTTACGCCATGACACTTAGGAACCTTCCGAAACACTGAGGACAATTTAGGAACCCTCCTAAACAATGAGGACAACTAACAAACTCCTCTAAACACTGAGGAAAACTAAGGAACCATCCTAGGACATCTGTGTGCCCCCCTCCCCCAAGAAGTCCTCAACTTACACCATGAGCCTTAGGAACCCTCCTTAACACTGAGTATGACCAACAGTCCTTCTTAAACGCTGAGGACAATTAAGGGACTCTCCTAAACACTGAGGACAACTAAGGAACCCTCCTAGGACATCCCCCTTCAAGTCCTTACCTTACCTTGGAGACCGTAGAAAAGTCATTGGAAGATCTGAGAGATCATTTCGCAGTCACTTGAAGGATGTTGAGGATCTGTCAAATTTCCGACGCCCAACTGTGACACCACTGTGGAGTCTCAGATTCTGTATGCCTGCCTCCCCTCTAACAACTTGCTCTGACAGTGCTGTACTCAGTAGTGTGATTGTGCAGCACCACTGTTCCATTCTTGGTGAAGAGTTGTAAACACTGACCAGATTGTGAGACCTCTCTTCTCTCTGAAGGAGTTGATAGTTCTTCAGTGTATCAAAACGATGTATTCTGGTATTTGGTAGTGCCGTGGACTGTACGAAGGAAACTAAAAAGTTGTCAGCCTTCATAGCACACATGTGTTTGTTATCAAGGTCAAATGTAAGATAATTTTTCCATGTTGTACAATCCATGTCATGCGGAGGAAGTGTACCACCTACAAAAAGCAACGAGGCCACACCCACTTATTTGCTAGGTCGTCATTCTTGTGGTTTGTCTTTCGACCAAACTCTTCAAAACTTTTTCTTTGCATCCTCATATTGTTCATATGTTATCGTGTTAATTTGTGCTGCTACTGATGCTATTTGTGTCTCACTGATTTTGAAGTCTTTTGTATCTACCAAAATATTTTCAATTATCTAACTAGAGGAAAGAATTTGTGTCCGTGAGGAGTGTATGATAGTATTGATACATGTACAGAGTTTTCAGAACTAGTGGATGTGCCACTGGTATTATGTTTGCTGAAAGAACAGAGGATCTACCATTATAGTTCAAAGTTACATCAGCTGTTGTCACTACATTGTGAGAGAAGAAACTTAAAGATATTCTAACATGGTGCATCTTCAACCTGTTCCTTGTTTGAGCGTCTGTGTAAATAAACCTCCTAGAATTTCTGTTTTGTTATATCTTAAGTGTGCAGTTGTTGTTAAGATTGTTCCAGACTGTTATATTAGTACTTTAAGGACTTGTTTCAGACACTTTTAAGACGCATCGTCTTCTGTAAAAATAATGACACTTGAGGACTTGATCTCTGTAAATGCTTCCTCCTCGATAAGTCTGTAAACTTCTTCTCATTACTTCACGGTCCTTGTAAATATCTTAAGATGATCAACTGGAACTTAAGGCCTGACTGGGCCACACATCTTAACTTTCTCCAGTGTTGGAGTGTGTGGAGTAAGAAACGGTACAGGGATTTCTGAGATCCCCGCCTAACTGTAAATACATGTACCTGTGTGTACCTTTTTGTTGGATGGAATAAATATGACCTCAAGAGACTTTGTACGACAAAAGCAGTCGGTGTGATGTTTCAGTTGTGTATTGTGATTGGAAGGCTGCGTGTGTTGTTATAGCGTGTAGTGGTGAGCATTCTTGCTACTGGGTTAGGAGATCTTGACTTCAAATCACACCCAAATAGTTGTACAGGAATGGACCTTTGAATACTGTGGGTTTTTCTTAATATGAACTAGAGCCTAGCAAATTTACTTATTGAAGAAAAGAGTAGTAGAAATTGAGTAGCCCCTACCAGACCTCCCTTCGAATTGAAAACAAGTTGTAGAAATTTCTCAAAATAGGCAGACTTGGTAAAGGAACTGAGCTTGCATTGGAGAACAATTGATTCAACCGGACCTAACTTACAAATTATAACTTTATCAGCAACTAACTCCCATGGTAAATTGTCAAGCCTTTTTTTTGCCAACTTGTACTATTTCCCCATCAACCAACGCAGTCTGGTAGAGACTAAATATTGAAAGCTTGCTGCCCAACTGAGTTTGTTTAACAAGAATCTTAATCTGTTTGACAACACATTATAAAGTGAGACAGTCACAAAGTATGTATGCAACTTACTTTATTCCTCATGGACCGCTACCTACAAATCCGACATTATTCGTTAACGAAAGACAGTCCTTCGATGTCTAGAATTCTAGATTGAGTTCCTTTATATAATTGTCCTGCCACATATCCGTGCAGCAGAAATCTGACAAACGACATCCTGTCACATTTTTGGCGGGAAGAAATCGGCTCCCACCAGGGGATCTTACAGACTGACGTATTGAAATGTCGTAATTACTCGCTCTTACGTCACGCACGTCAGAACGTCACTGTCACGCCCCCCGACGTCGGGACGTCTGATGACGTTAACACGCTGCGAACATCACGGCGACGTTACAGCCTCATTCGTCATGGTAATTCAGAATCGTTCTGATAATCCAAGTTGAGTGGAAAACTGGTGAGTTTCGCACGAGGTAGACAGGGATATGGATTACTACCCTATTGCAATTTGGCAGGCTGGACTATACGCTCGTTCTCATTTGAATGTACATATTTTGTAACTTCCGTTACCGTTTGAAGTAAAACGTTCCTGTCATTGAGATATGCCTCATATAAGGTGCCAAACTGTCGTTTTTCAAAGCCAGAAAAGTTTTAAGTCGACAATTTGGCACCTTATATGGGGTGTATCCCGATTCCTAATATCAGGAACGTCTTACTTCAAACGGTAACGGAAATTACAAAATGTGTACATTTAAATGAGGACGAGCGTATATTCTGCGTTCGCAGATTGGCGAACGAATGGCACTCGTAGGTTTTAACTGTTTTTCCTAGCACGAAGTTCAACTCGCTAAAGATCATATGTCAAAGGGAAAGTAAAAACTAGTTACATGTAACTCGAGAGGAGGTGGCCACAAGTTAAGTAGACGTCACAACCGTATCCAATACACATCGATTGTTACAGAACATGTAGGGTGAGATATTTTTTTCAGGTACGTACATGGTTTGTAAAAATAACCCATCATAGTGGGCGCTCTTTCTTTCTCGACTTGACGGATACTAGTAGTTATTTAGCATTAGCGTATGTAATCTTAAAGGGGATTTCCGCCAGCACTCTGGGTTGCATTTGTGTTCACATGCCCGTTATCAAATCTTATATCCTAAAATTAAACCGCTAATACCTGTAGTCTATGCCCTAATAAGATTATCTGGCAAAAGTCCTGAGCCTGTGATCCTGAGAACTACTGTGGTCCGTTCTTCTGCTCTGCGGCTCCTCTATCTGAAAGAGTCGGGATTATTTGTTACAATCAGAACGTACCAACATTTGGGGAGACATTCTACTTAACAATGTTTGCTGTGAAGGTAGGCTATAGCTAGTTCATGATAAGCCTACAGTCTTCGACCGTGAGGAGTAATTAATACCCGTCGGACATGTAATTTCATTTTCACATTCTGAGACCACAAGGCAGCCGGGCAAAGGCAATTTAAGGGCGACCAAAAATCATTGACAGGTCATTGAAAGACCTTGGAGTTACAGTCAAATTTGCCCAAGAAGACCACTCTGACTCGGGGGACCGACAGAATCTGGACTATGTGGACAAATGGTTATAATCAACAGGATTCTTAATGCTTGACTTGTGTGCAAAATCATATAAGGGACCAACAAAAACTCTCCAAGCAGAGGTTCGGCTCCGACTTGTTTTTGACGTCTTTCTAAGCATTTCTGTCGGGCTTCCTGTTATATCAGGCTTTCTTTTAGTCCGCCGTTTGGCTGAGTGACAAAAGAAAAACCTGACAAAACAGAAAGCCCGATAAAAACGCCTAGAAACAAGTCAAAAACAAACCGGAGTAGAACCTCTGCTTAGAGAGTACCACCAAAAAAGGTCAATTTGGCCATGCAGGTGGCCACTTGTACAGGTTTGACTCAAATTAAAAGGTCATATTGAGGCCATTGAATGGTCGATAGGCGATCACCATGAAGCTAAATACTAGCTGTATGGAGATCACTGAGCGCTCACTGAAGGACCTGTCAAAATCATGGACGTCAACGGTCTTGCCTCTGTGGATTAGGTTTTCTGTGCTACCGAATCTACAAACAGAACAACAGCTTCAGCACCGTGGACAGACACCTTTTGTCTTTTTCATCTACCGAGGCCTTCAATGCATCTAGCTCAAGGCGTTTATTAAGCTATATAGTGAGGATAGCCCTTCCGTACTTGGTGACAAACGAATTGCGATTGTTCTACGAAAAAAGCGAATACCGGTAATACATTTCAGTACCGTGTGCGGACACCCTGTCTTCACCATCAACAAAGGCGTTCGTTACAGCTAACTCTAGTCGTTGACTAAAGGTGTCTGATGAGAATACTTCTATCACACCCCCATAAAACTCCATATGGGCCGTACCCGGAAATATGGGCCGTACCCGGTAAAAATATGGGCCGTACCCGGAAAAATGGGCCGTACCCTGTAACTATGGGCCGTAGCCAATGGCGGACATCGCCCGGCCACAGTGCGTAGTCGCGTGAAAGTCGCGTCTAGATACCCTGTACCGCAAAGATACACAATCACACATAGCCTATGCTCTGGCAAACATTCCTGGCCACCGCTCTGCCGAGTGGCGTTGTACAAATCGCCCACAATTTCGAGAACACTCGCACAAGCTGTGGCGAAATGCCGTCTGTAGTGCTCATCTGCATATTTTTACCGGGTACGGCCCATATTTCCGGGTACGGCCCATATTTTTACCGGGTACGGCCCATATTTCCGGGTACGGCCCATAGGGAGTTTCATGGGGGTGTATCATACAGTCTAGTGAGGATGTCTCTACTGTAGTGGTAACTTGTTCCGCTCTACGACTGTTGAAAGGGAAAATGAGCAATGCATTTCAGTACCATGGACAGACATCGTTTTGTCTTCGTCATCAAGAGCGAGAAGCTTTCGTTACATCTAACTCTAAGCGTTTGTATTAAGCTATCTAATGAAGATACTTTTTACTACCAAAGGTAGTCTCGCAGCCTTTTTGAGGCCGTAGGGCTAGGGGCGGTGGTTTGTTATTGTATCCACTGGGTCTAGGCCTAAGGCACGGTATTGGAAGGCGGAGCCCAACCCTTTTACTATACTTGGTAACAAACGAGTTCTACTCGGCGATTGTTCTAGGGAAAAAGATACGAGCAATACCTTTCTGACTACGGACAGCCTCCATTCGTCTTCAATAGCAGCCGCGGGTCTATCTCATGATGATACTCTTACTACACTTCAGGACAAACGAGTTCTGCTCTACTATATTTGTTCTAGAAAAATACAAGCAATACCTTTCTGACCACGGACAGTCTGCTCTCGTCCTCAGTAGTAGCCGTGGTCCACGAAGGGGCCGGTCCCTCCCTCGGCGTCCCCCAGCCAGGCCCTGCCGCCTCCTTCCCGCGGAGTGTCGGCGCCCTGTCCGTAGGCGGTCCCCGGGTCGGCGTGGCCGGCCGCCCGGGCGGAGTCGCGGTAGGAGCCGCTGCGGGCTCGCCTGGAGGTCCCGGCCGGCCGGAACTGCCCGAAGACGTTGTTCATGGAGAGGGAGGGGATGAAGTACCGGTACCAGCGGCGGGTGGCGCGGTCGTACACCCGCACCTGGGGGGGGGGGGGGGGGCAAGGTGGTCTTGCGGTTAGGGTAGTTGACTTATTATCTAATGTTTCTGGGTTCGAATCCCTATACTGTAATCACATCCATTTGATATTGCGGTTGGTAATTTTAGCGGCTGGGGGTTAAGCGAGCAGTTCACAGTGGGAACAAACATCACTGTCTCAAATATAAGCAATCAAACATTTGCGATGATGACCTTTCAGTGGTTGACTAGTGAAATCCAAAGTAGCTAATCAAGTTACCGTTAACAAATCAAGAAGTATATAGGAGGCCCCGTTGTTCAGCTCTTAGGCAAGCGGCGGGATGTAATGTTTCCTATTACAATCCTGAAATAATTAGGGTCGGGAGTTTCTTCTTTTTTTTTCCCCTGGACCTTAGCTAACGGAAAGGCACTTAAGATATATCTATTTCCCCACTTGAATCAGATGAAATAAACTAGTTTTGCTTTGGGACGTCCTCTCAGATGCAACGTATACGTAAGGCAGGAGCTAGGCCCCATGTTTAAGAAGATCCCACCACACTTATCGAAAAGAGTAGGGGTTCCTCCCGATGTAAGTGAATCAAGCCTTACAGTCCGGTCTTACACAGCTTATTCATTATCCTCTACCAGGCTCAGCAGGATGGCTGGAAAAATAGTAGGAATTGGCCTAATAGAGTGAATAGTGTGCCAAGGGAGTTAGCTACGGAGAGAGGGTCCAATCATCGAAATGGAACCTAACTGTATAGCGGACCTACCCTGTATAGCGAAGTACCGCGGCTGATTTTTACTATTTTCCCAACGATAGGACGGAGCCTGGTAGAGGCTACTTATTATCTCCATGAAAAATGGAGATATTGTTTTTGGTGTGTCTGTGTGTGTGTGTGTTTGTGTTTCCGGACTCTTGTAGTCAGCATAACTCAAGAACCTCTTGATGGATTACAATGATATTTGGTATGTGGGCGGGTGTTGTGAAGCCGAAGGTTAGGGTCGATTTTGGGCCCCCTGGTATGTGACCTTGGTACTGCAGCAGAACTTCAATTTTTGTATATTTTGACCTAGACGTGCTGTGGTCTTGATTTTTGGGTGGCAGATAGCTTGTGATGTAATAAAGAAGTGGTGTAGGTTTGGGTCCCCTAGCAGCTTTCTCTGGAACTGCAAGGGCGTTTTTGTGAAAATCTTCTAGGGACAATAACTGAACAAAGGAACAACAGATTTCCATGATATTCAGTATGCAGGTAGCTTGGACAGAGATATACACAATGAAGTGCAAATTATGCTAATTGGGAATTAATTTGCATAGATAATGAGGAAAATCTATATTTGCAGTGTTTTCCATTATAAGACTCAAATACATGTAACATATGTAGTTTATGGAAAGTGGAGCATCAACAGATACCAATAATGCAAATAAATTCCTGATTTGCATAATTAATGCAAAAACACAGAAATTCATCAAATTGGAAAATTATAGAACTGTCAATATTGCAACATGTGTAAGTTAGATAAAGGTGTTTATGATTAAGCATGCATTATGTACATGTGTAAGTCATTTGCATAAATAGAATTGTTCATGGAGATATGAGGTCGCGGAACTCTTGTTCATACTGTACTCAACTGGTGTGTTACGCCTGAAGGTACCATACAAAGCTAGCGACCTACCCCAGAAACCGACACCGTCTGGCCGACGGAGTTACATACCCGTTGGCCTGATGGTGTCAGATGCAAGTCGCTAAGCCGCCCCGCAAATATCTCTGGCTTTCCAGGGTAGCATAAAGTCGGTTTGTCGGCTATGGCACTTAATTCTTATGCGAAACAAACAAACAAACAAACATACGATCCTCCCTCGTCGCCCCCTCTCGCCTCGCTTGCCGCGCAGGACGCTCATGAGAAAGTCATCGGTGATGAGACTGGTCGGAAGACGGGCGGCCAGTCGGGGGCTCACCGCCGAACCGTCGGACGGCACCCACGGGACGGAGTACGGACTGTCCCCGAGAGCGTCTTGCCGAGGCCCGGCCACTAGGACGGTGTCGTCGTCCGCAAAGTCGACAGGAATCGGCAGTAGTCGAAGCGTCGGCCCCTTCTCTTGCTCATGCCCTTCCTCCCGTAACACAGATCTATTCGGCTCTTCGGCGACCGCTTTAGGGACCAACCCTAGACTCGCACACACTAGTACTGCTACCAGGACAGCGCACAGATGAGGGAGAGTGGCCATGCTGGGATTGTGAGGACGTATCGTCCGCACACCGGTTTACATAAGGAACAGTTTTCGCGTGGGTAGTACCGTTAACTGGTGGCCACTGGAAATCCCATGACGTCACTCGTCCTGTAGATTTGTCTTGCCGTATTGACGTATCGGTTTTAATCACTCTTGGTGATTTCCTCGTCGAAATATTATTTATCGAGTAGCGATGTTTGACAAATGACGTAGACTCCTTTTTTTTAACGATGGGAGGCAGTAGATGCAAATGAAGGCATGAGTGACCCACGTGCACATAAAGAGTATGAAGCAATCCGTTTTATATCACGCGAGTGTTTTGATACACAGGCGCCGATAGCCTCCACCAAGTACCATGCCCCGCAGATGGCTAGAAAAATAGTAGAAATTGGCCAAATAGAGTGAATAGTATGCTAAAGGAGTCGGCCACGGAGAGAGGGTCCCATATGCCATCTACAGGTCGTAAACGGTAACTTCTATGGCGGACTAACTTCTCTGGTATTTTATCCGTCTATTTGGCCAATTTCTAGGGTTTTTTTCAGCGGCCTATGGAGCCTGGTAGAGGCTAAGGCGCCGACGCCAAGACATGGTATTTAGCTGCTTACTGTCGCGCGTCGATGTCATCCGTAAAATTGACTTGCTGTACCGATTAAACCTTGGTTCTACATTGACACACATGTACTCACTGATTTCATATTCTCAGCAATGCCCAATAAATAACTCCTACGTTCGACACAGAAAGAGTCACTAGCATTAACACTTGTATGTCCCTTGCCAGCGGCCGACCAAAAAAAGCCAAGGTTTTTGTCACAAAAACTTGCTGTGACGATAAAACCTTGGTGCTACATTGACACAGATGTGCTCCTAAGTCACTGATTTCATGTCCACGTTCGACACCAAAAGAGGTCATTAACATCAACGTTGGGGATTGAAAGAGCAACTTTGTAAGTGAAGATTAGACCTTGGTGCTGCCTTGACATAGATGTAGTGACGGACTACACAAGGATCCATTTTAGTATTTTTACATCAACGTGTTGAGCACTACTTCCACTAGTCTCTGTCAGACTAACTACGCAGACTATGGGGAGAATACTTGCCAGAAAATCGCTGGAAGACTAAATAGAAAGTGACAAGTAGCGCTAACGAGCAAACACGGATCGAAAAAGCGACGGTGATATGCGGGACTCGAACCCACGACCCTTTGGTTCGGAAGTAGGTTGCTCCGGTACACTCGGCTCGTTACAGCCCAAGCCTCACAATCGACCGGAATGACATAGAAAGAGAAGGAGCGGCTGCGACTCGACGCTAATAATACATCAGGTGACATGTTTTCCACGTGTAGCCGGCTTGACGCGTGACATCTCCCTAAAGGTCTTCCTGTGTGACGTAGGGTACGCGCCGGGCCCAATTACATCAACGCCAGAACCGGGCGAGTCAGAGGCAGGAGGCCGTCATGGTTCACGGTCTTCTTAGACGTACTTTTCTTTTTATGAGTTAATAAGCTACAAAGGTCATGGGCAACAACACAGCCGCCCAGCCAAACATCAAAATCGAAGATACAGCAATTAAGGTGACAGACTCTTTTACCTACTTGGGAAGCACGATCACAGCAAATGGACACAGTCACAAGGAAAAATGACAATAATTGGGAAAGCCAGCTCAGCTTTTGGGAAAATACAAAAAGTGCTGAAGAATGGAGTGCTAAGTCTACGGAACAAATTAAGGATATATCAAGCAACAGTACTGTCAATACTGCTGTATGGGAGCGAAACATGGCAAATATACGCAGCAGACCAAAAGCGCCTGAATGCCTTCCACACAAGATGTCTAAGGAAAATACTGGGGATCTCATACAGAGATAGAATAACGAACAAGGAGGTTTACCACAGAACAAGCCAGAGAAAAGTGGCAGACATGGTAAGAGAGAAGACTAAGATGGCTAGGACATGTCCTGAGAATGGAAGAAAGCAGAACAGCGAAGAAGATATTGGAATGGAAGCCACACGGTGGAAGAAGAAGTAGGGGAAGGCCAAGGCTGACGTGGCAGACAAACGACCTCCAAAGCATTGGAAGCTCCTGGTATAGAGCCAAAAGGTAAGCGCAGAACCGAGGAAGGTGGAAAAGGACGGCCCGATGTGCCTCAAAGGCACGGGAGGAACTAAGGTGCTAAAGTAAGGTAAGCTACAAAGGCGCAACCGTACATTGAGGATGACATCCACGCGTGATGTTAGTACGTTCGACTTGGTTCCCGATAAATATAAGAACGAAGCGGGTTACAATGCCACCTTTGTCTAGTCCTTGGTTTTATCCACGCGCCGCGCTGTTGTAGAAGTGTTTGATGTGGGCGTGTCACTCTTGAAAGCAAAACGCTCTTTAGTAACGCGCTACAGGCGCACTGAGTGGGTTGTGCCTAGTAGTATTCACAACTTATGAAGAAAGACTACATAAGTAGGATTTTATGGATAATTGGGGTGGACAGCTACCTGCATTGCGCGTGTACATAGGGAATCGCAGAGACAGTGAGAGAGAGAGAGACAGAGAAAGAAAAAGAAACTGACATAGGCAAGTAGAGAGACAGCGAGTGAGACGGCGAAAGACCGACAGACAGACAGACAAACAAAAGGAATAGTTCAATCGAACTCCCTCGGGGTAAAGTAAATGACAAAGAGTAAAAATCGTACGACGACGACACGTGACGTGAGCATTGTCATCGGACACCGACATGCATCAATGTACAAGTATTCCCACCAATGATGATTAACGATTGAGAATGTCCGTTGGCGTGCGTGTGGTTACAAGCAAGCGATGCCCGTGGGGATGTGTCATTTATGTCACTGCATTCATGTCTTCAGCAGTGCCAAAGATATTACTCCCACGTTCGAGACAGAAAGCGGTATTTAACATTAACATTAGGAAAATAACAGCCGGGGAATTGAAAAATCTATTCATCCTTTTTAGTGAAGATTATGTTAGGGCTCCCTTGGAAATCAGTAACTCAGCCAACTCAACAAGTGAAGGGACCATCCTAAAGTTGGAGGAAATAAATGAAAAAGAAAAGATTAGACTTTGATTAGGCTACTCCCATGTCCACAGGAAGATCTCGGTACTACATTGGCACAGTGAAGACTAGGTTGACACAGATGCTCCCTTACCCCCCCCCCCCCCACCTCCACGTCAACAGGAAGAACTCGAGGTCATTAACATTATCATCGGGAATCGAAAAATCCATTCAACTTTTTAAGTCAATATCAAACAAAATGTCTAAGTGAAGATCAGGCCTCGGAGCTACATTCTTGTCCTCCACAATACCCAAGGAATTACTCCCACGTTCGACACAGAAACAGCCCGAGGTCATTAATACCAACACTGGGGATCGAAAAAGTCTATTCAACTCTTTCAGTGAAGATTAGGCCTTGGCGCTAAGTTGACACAGATGTACCCTTAAGTCATTGCTTGCATGTAGTAGCAGTAGTAGTAGAATGGTTTATTCAATTCCCCAGAAAAACAACAACCTGGTCGCGGCCTAACGGCCGAATTGTCAGCTTGTTTGCATATACCAATGACATTGGTATATGCAAACAAGCTGACATTTCGGCCTTATGTCTACATAAAAGATTAAAATTGTCTGTCTTCAGCAATGCTCAATGAATTACCCCCAGGAAGAGCTCGAGGTCATTAATATGAACACTGGGGATCGAAAAAAATCTATTCAACTCTTTCAGTGAAGGCTACGCCTTGGCGCTAAGTTGACACAGATGTACCCTTAAGTCATTTCTTGCACGTCCTCAACAATGCCCAATGAATTACCCCCAGGAAGAGCTCAAGGTCATTAATATCAACACTGGGAATTGAGAAATCTATTCAACTTTTTGCTTAATGCTACTTTATCACAGATGTGCCCTTAAGTCATTGCTTTCATGTCTTCAGCAATGCCCAAGAAATTACTTCCGCGTTCGACACAGAAAGAGCTCGAGGTCGCTGACATTAACATTGGGAATTGAAAAATCTATTCAACTTTTCAAGCGAAGATTGAATGATGCTACCTTGGCATAGATGTAGTGACGGACTGCACAAGGTTCGATTTTACATCAACGTGTTTTACACTAGTTTCTGCTAGATGCAGAATAAGTAGGCCAGCTATAGGGAGAATATTTGCCGGGGAAGTTTGGCTACCAGAGGGTTTCATTTGCAGGTTCAGCTATCAACATTACCGTGGACTGACTCTACCGGCCAATTTCAATTTTTTCCTGTCTGGTGCCGAATTCTACGAGCCATACCCCCGTAGGAAAGCCTGCACGTGGTGGAGGTTATTGTACAGATGGTCTCGTGTGATCCGAAAAGGGATTTCATGCATGCAGCGTTTGAAAATCCCTAGCTACGAGTATGTTTTTGTGGGGAAAAACATTATGAGCCGAAGTTTATTTCACTTCATTTGTTCAATTACATTTTTCGCACCTCGAGTACGTGTATACGTTACATATAGTAGTCAGTCCATCTCATATTTTTCAATCAATAGAGGGGAGGATATTCCACATTCTGGCCAAATCCCGTAGATTGTTTTCCCCATTGACCAAAGCACTGGGAATCCTGTCTATAGTTAGATCAGTCTACTGACCTGAATAATTCAAAGTGGGGTCGTGTAGCGTAACGGCAGGGTGTTCGACCCAGAACCCAGCGGTCCCGGGTTCGAATCCCCTGACGCCACCGATGTTGTGCCTTTGGGAGAAAAACGACGTAAAACAATTCAAAGTTTCTCAATATTTCTTTGAGCGTGTCTACTATAAGACGTCATAAAAGACGTCACACAATTGCTTTTCTTTGTTTGAAACCACAATCTAGATGACGTTGACTGGGCAGCAATGAGGATATTAATCAGGTTTCTATTGAAACTGTCATCTCTTATTGACGTCACGACGTAGGCTTTTGGGAAAAAATGTTAGGTATGGAATGTCCGTATCGTGTAACTAATTAATGGTGGCTCAGACACGATTTTTACTTGTGTCAATGGGGAAAATGATCTAAGGGGCCACCAAAAATCTAATCAATTGTTTACGTTTAATCTGTAATATATAATCAGTAATCTATATATTTTTCATTATATATTTATTCCTTGTTTATTTCATCATTTGTTATACCTTTGTTCGTTATCTATCATATCACACTTGTATTATAATTGATATTTGTTAAGTCAAATGGAGGAGGGTTTCTTATAAGCCTTGCAGGCTTCTTTTCTCCTCCTGCACGTTCTATTTTTTCGATTATTTCATTATTGCTTTTTGTTTATATATGTGCGAATGAATAAAACAAACAAAACGTGGTCGCATTAGCCAGGTGGCCCTCAGTGTTCACTTGTAACTACACATGGCAGACAATTCCATAGAAAATAATCACAAAGGTCATCTTTCCTTTCCTCATGTGCATGGAGCAGTTTTATTTGCGACATTCTAAAAACAACAGAAGTGCACAGTGTCCAACTTCTGTGTGTCAACTCTTCTTAGAGAGAAAATTTAAACCTAAAGTTAGGAATTATGTGTGTCAAGGAATCTTAACTTTCTACATGGTTGACTTTACAGACAAATTGTATTTACAAACACATCAGCCGTGAATATCACAGCCTTTCTCCACAATGACAGAATGTTCATAGTTCCATCATTCTACAACATATGGAATATCAACAAAAGAAGAAATAACCTGAAGGCATATTGAACAGAAATGAATATCTCTTTCCCTTGATGTAAATATACTAGCCTCCTTCGCAGACTTCTAGTACCTATTTCTTTGAGGGAGCGCTGATTTGTGATTTTCAACATGAGCTAGATTCTCTAAATGCTGGGGGCGATACTTTCCGCTACAACTGTCTCCCCAGCATTTAAAGAACCTGGCCCAAGTAAAAAATCATGAATTGGCGCTCTCCTAAAAAATTAACATCGGCACTCCTACAAGTCTGCGAAGGAGGCTATCAATATGCTATAACCTGATTCATAAAATATTTCTGTGATAGCTTTGAGACTTCCACACTTTCTAATATGGTATTCTTACATTACTATAAATTACTAAAGTATTTGGCATGTTGACTTCAAAATAACAGTTAACAGTAACAATAAAAGTGCTTTACAATTCCTTACTCCTCTTTACTTAAATACAGACTTCAATTCAGTATTATACTTTAAACCTGCCAGTGTTTCTTTCCCTTCAAAGTGACAAGTGTTTGTTGGTAAAGGGGAACTAATGTTAAGTTGTACGTACTACTAAGTCTCCTGAGTTGATAATCTACGTCAAACCTTTACAGTTTTAGTTTGTGTTGTTGTTAAATAAGCTTATTAAAGAAAGACATCAATACATGTACAGAGGACGGTGAAACAACTGAGTAAGAGTTACACCCTCGGTTTGGAAATTCAAGCGCTATTAAAGAAAAACGGTTTCACACACTCATGGAGCAAATCATAACCTCAAGGTCACACCAATGTGATTTCTTGGTTCTTGGCTAACTGCAGGAATTTTGATGTAGCTGGCAGGTGAAAAAGAAATCAAAGGGACGTTCTGTGATGGACCCAAAAGGCTACCACCTTCACAGTAGCCACAAATAAAGTCAGCCTATCGACAGCTAGGTACATAAGGGCTTTCTTTAACTGTCTGTGCCAAAATACATATTATAATCATTTGGGAGTTGATTCATATTCTAAATGATGTACATATGATTCTTATTTTAATTAAAGCACAAACAAATGCAGCAAGCAAATGTGAGCACCAGTTAGTCAATTTGGCAGAAAAAATGAAGCAGGCAAATTTTACAGCCAAGAAATTAATTTGGTGTGGCCTAGGACATAAATGAAACATTCAGTGTTTTTAATAAAGCATGGGAGCCTTACTGATCAATCTCTCTTCTACAGAACAAGACGTAAAAAGGAATTAAGACAATTTGGCAGCTGTAAAACTATCATCACAGCCGAGCATTTTTGTTTACGTTTCCTCAGTGATCCAGATGTTTGTTTTATAGATACATATATATATATTTCAATCAAACTTGTCAATGTCATAGCTAATTTTCACTCCTAGGTGTTATTTTCTATGGTCTCTGTTCTCTTTTTACACGTTTTTTGGTCTAGGCGGTCAAACCGGTACTATGAACACGACGACTTGAGAAATTGTTGGATGACTTGTTCCGTGGAGCGTTCGCTGTTCTCGACGTCTTGGAGCGCATCCTTGATCGGAACGGCGCGGTCACGTAGCTGGTTCCAGCTGTTGAGGATCTCGTGGTACTCGAGCACCTTGTCGATGTTTCCGACGGAGTTGTACAACTTGATGAGCCCGCGATAGTCGTACTCAAGCCCGCTGTACCCGTCGCCGAACAGCTTCCTCCCTACACAATACAAAAGAATGTAAAAAAAAATCAGTGTTACATCATTTCAAAGTCTGAATCGTATACTATGTAATCTATAAGTAGATTTCTACCTCTTCTGAATTTCTTACAAAGACAAGTTGCTAATAAGGCCATGTTGATTGGATTATTTTCTTCATTTTGTTCCTTCACATCTTTGACTTCTTTGACTTGAAATTGACGCCTTAATCTAAAGAGGGAAACAGGGGCGCTGTGCCCCCATGCCCTGACCATGTATCCCCTTACCACCTACTTAAGTGTAACATCTCACCTATGGAGATGGACCTGAGGTACAGTTGTTCCGCCTGGTTGTAGCGGTTCATGTCGTAGTTGTAGAGCAAGGCGAGGTAGCCCACAGACAGACAGACAGACAGACAGACAGACAGACAGACAGACAGACAGACAGACAGACAGACAGACAGACAGACATTTCATCGAGTATAAACAAATAACCTCACCTATGGAGATGGACCTGAGGTACAGTTGTTCCGCCTGGTCGTAACGGTTCATGTCGTAGTTGTAGAGCGAGGCGAGGTGTCCCACAGACAGACAGACAGACAGACAGACAAACTGACAGACATTTCATCGAGTGTAAACAAATAATCTCACCTATGGAGATGGACCTGTGGTACAGTTGTTCCGCCTGGTCGTAACGGTTCATGTCGTAGTTGTAGAGTGAGGGGAGGTGTCCCACAGACAGACAGACAGACAGACAGACAGACAGACAGACAGAAAGACAAACAGACAGACATTTCATCGAGTATAAACAAATAATCTCACCTATGGAGATGGACCTGAGGTACAGTTGTTCCGCCTGGTCGTAGCGGTTCATGTCGTAGTTGTAGAGTGAGGCGAGGTGTCCCACAGACAGACAGACAGACAAACAGACAGACATTTCATCGAGTATAAACAAATAATCTCACCTATGGAGATGGACCTGAGGTACAGTTGTTCCGCCTGGTCGTAACGGTTCATGTCGTAGTTGTAGAGCGAGGCGAGGTGTCCAACAGACAGCGCCACCTCGTAGTCCTCCTGGCCTAACAACTTCTCCTTGATGTCGATGGCCTTAAGGTGCATCTCCTCAGCTTCCTGGGGAGAAACAGGCAAGATGAAAGTACTGTCAATCTTCAAATATTCATGGTACAGTCAAACCTGGCCGGGCAACCACCTGCAGTCACAACCGACACTGAAACAGCCCCGTCCAATTCTACATAGTTTAGACCCTCTGCTAAGCAACTGTCTTACCCAACCAGCATCTGCTTTTTTTACCCGTCCACACGGGGCATTCACAACCTATTCAACAACCAAAATTAACAACTACATGTAACTAAGTTAATAAACTGTGGGCATCTCTTGTAGATACATGTATGTTTCATTGGAATTAAGGTGTATACTGGGCAAATGAATTGAATAAAATGTGCCCTTTTAATGATACCCCAGGGCTCGAAATACTGGGTGCATGTGCACCTGTGTGCACCCAAAATTGGAGCTGTGCACCTAATTTTTGACTGTGGATGTACTGGTGCACCTAGATATTTTTGTAGGCTATAGGGTAAAGGTACCATTGTACACTAGTAAACAGTATCAGAAAAAGCAATAGAACCCTTTGTTGAACTTAATTTGATGTATTACTTGTTTGAAATTTGATTACAGATTGTGACATTCTTGAGTACAATCATAAGAGAATTAAACTGTAATCATGTTTTGCTGACATTCAACTTTATTTCATGTGGTGCACCCAAATTTCTTTCTGTGCATCTAATTCTCTTGGTTGGGTGCATCAGTGCACCTATTTCCAAAAATGAATTTCGAGCCCTGTACCCTGTGTGTGTTCTATTACCATACACATATGCCACACATCTGACCAACCAATCTATTGCTCTGGAACAACTACTAGTAAGCTTGTACTGATTATGTCAAACAGTTCTGTTCTGTTGTGTAGACCTACCCCCCTTGAAGCCAGCTTGTTGAAAGCAGAAATGCCATCCAGTACGAGTTAAATAAAGATAAGTAAAAAAGATAAAGAACATGTTCCTGACCTTATACCTCTGCATTGACTGGTAGAGCCTTCCCAGGTTGCCGTAGTGCTTGGCGGTCTGCACGTTCACGACCCCAAAGGCGCGGATGGCGAGGGCCAGCGAGGACAGGTGCAGCTCCTGCGCCTCGTGGAGCAGCATGTTCTCCAGCTCCTTGTTGTGGCAGTCGATCGCTATCTCCTCTAAAATCAGGGCTGGAGAGAGAAAACATTAAAAGCACATTTATTCATTTTACTCTACAGAAATGCATATCTATCCACTGACTAGGGCTGATACTGTATACATGTAAAGTTTAGTATGTGCAGAATGATTCTGTGTTCTCTGGCTCTTTGTTTTAGTCAATTGCAATTTCTTCTAAGATCAGAGCTGAGACCAGAAATGGAAATGCATCCAAAGTAAGTGTCGAGAAGGACTGATACTGTACACGTGTATAGTTGAGTTTATGCAGAATGATTCAGTGTTCTCTAGCTTTTTGTTGTAGTCACAATCTCTTCTTAGATCAGAGCCGAGAAAAGAAATGGAAATGCATCCCAAGTCAGTGTCAAGAAGGACTGATGATACAGTTGAGTATATGCAGAATGAGTTCTCTAGCTGCTTGTTGAGGCAGTCAATCACTATCTCTTCTACAATCAGGGATGGAGATAGAAAATCAACATATCTTCATCCAGAGAAGAAGTGCAGACACTATTTACAGTATGTACCTCAGGTTTAATATGGAACGGGAAAGTTCTCTAGCTCCTATATTCACTTTGTGTTCAACTGTATTAAATGGATGGCCAATTTAGCACCTAGGAAAGTCCCTATGTTTCACTTTCATTCTCCAAAACATAAGTGTTTCTCCTGGCTTTCAAAACCTAACTTTAATCTCAGGCTAAATGCTTTGTGTTTCAAATACATTAGATGGATGGCCTATTCAGCACCAAGGGTAGGAACCAGTGTCAAGAAGGTATGGCACTGTACATGTGATACAGGTGACTTTGAACCATAATATTTCACAAAGTTCTCAAGTTCCTTGTTGTGACTTAAAACAATCTTCAGTAGAAAGAAGGACCAGATATGAAATTCAGAAGTCTTTGCTTGGATTAGAGTTGGACAAGAGAAAACAACTGGACTTGATATAAAGAGTTCAAATCAGCAGTGAAAAGGTTGTCTGGTACAAGTTTGCCTAATATGCATTCCTTGTGGCAATCTCTTCTCATATTAGACTTAATTAGAGCTGGGACCGAGGGGAATAGATTACATCGGTCTGAATAACAATGACATATACTGCAAACAGACAACCAACGGTTGAACCAAGGAAACTCTGAAACTGGGAATTGGAAAAATTTGATAAACTCTGTGGCTTCTCTTTCACTTCAATTTCACAAAGATATGGATGGCAAACCTTCATGTTGACTGTAAGTGTAACTTGTGATAGACTCTGCCATAACCTTATACATGTAGTTCTTTCCATTTCTGAAGATTTTCCGAACCCTCCAAGAGTTTCCAAATCTAAGATAATTGGTGTTCCCTGCAGGAAGTCAGCTTGTTTGTGTCTGAGGAAAGGAGGCAAGCGTGACCTCACTCTGACCTCCCACACGACACAGGCATCATTAGGAGTTATTTATACCCCACCTGTCAACACGAGTCAAACACACACAACTACACCAGAGTGGAACAGGTTACCACATGAAACTTTAAAACTGGGAATTTGAAAGTCTGAACTGTCTGGCACTTGGGACATAGCCTTGGGGGCAAACCAGCTTTAGCTCCTATACTAAAACGATAGGAGCTATTGTCCCCTTTTACTTCAACCTTGTCTTGAGTTGTCTAATTTACTTTCTATTGGACTATCTAAAAATTTGCCTTCTCCTTATTTGCATATCAATTCATAGTTCGTGGTTATAAACCTGCTGTTCAACTGATCTTGCTCACAGTCACTGACGAAAAGTAGTGGATGCTACTTGAAACGTCTGACCGTTTCCAAAATCATATCCAGTTGTTTGAGTAATTGCTTTTTTGGCGTATCTTATTACCTGGATGTCCAATCTTCATCGACGTAGTTTACCACATGAGCTGCAAACTGCACCAACAGCAACACACCAGAAATTCAAACTAGAACTGTTGAAACAAATGCGAAATTCCCAACAAAAGAAAGACCTACTAAATTCTGTAGGACCTGTGAAATTTTAGTAGTTTGAGAGGATTGTATAAGATATACATGAATGTTGACTGTGATTTTATGTTATCCACGTACTGTATGTATTGTATTTTCTCTTATGGAAGAGTAGCAGTCACTAGACAAGCTTTACCATTGGATAAGCGTCTTTTCTCCTACAAGCAGCTTATGTCAAGAAAAAGCTTTCATTTGTTTGGGTTCGTTTGAAGACAGGATAATTTCAGAAGTTTGGAATGAACTTTCACTACAAGGTTCATGAAGAATTTCCAGGAATTACAACTTCAACATTGACCTTTTCCGGGAGCTACAGTCACATCTATCCGGCATAAGCACTTTCAAGGACAGGCCACAAATTTGACTACCGGAGCTCAAACTTAAGATAAGCGCAACTAAAAGTTCAACCTCCTTGACCTTTTCTAGGCACTACATTCACATCTTTCACTCAGGTATAAGCACTTTCAAGGACAGGCCACAGATTTGACTACCGCAGCTCAAACTAAAGATAAGTGCAACTAAAAGTTCAACCTCCCTGACCCTTACCAGGAACTACAGTCACCCCTATCAGGCATGGGCAGGTTGTTACAAGAACAGGCAACAAAAATTCAAAGCTTTGGAGCTTTGATCTCAACCATACATATGTGTCTTTTAGTAGCTCAACTCTTAGTACAAGGCCAAGGTTGCCGCTAATTTCTGAAATCAAAGAACCCCCATAATGAGGGAGACTTTCTGGAGACTGTGATGAAAAACTCAACTTTTGAGCCATGCTGGATTAAAGGTAGATTCTGTGACCTCACTTGTGTTCTCGTACAACCAGATACCTGCCTTATTGGAATTTATTTAGAAAAACCTATGTTTCAGAAGAGAGATGCATTTCACTTCATCTACATCAATACCAGACTGAGTATGTTAAACTACTCTGGACATGAGATCAGTACAACTACAGAGAGTGCTCTGGACTGTTACGCAGACTAAGCCCATTTTAGGAGCACATGCACCCAAAAATTAGCTGGTGCGATTGGAAATTTTTTCTTAGGGGACACGAGATCAGTACAAGCAGGTGATGACTGACCTTTGACCCTTTTTGACGAGGCGAGCAGCAGATGCTCCTCGGGGAGGATGTGAACGATGATCTCGATGGCCCGCTCAGCGTGGAACCTACGAAACGCAAACAACAACACAATATATATATCACATTCACGCAACTTCTATCTTTTATGGGAACGAGTTGGAGCAATAAAGTCATAAATGTCATATAGATGAAATGAAATTATCTTTTTTTTTAGGTACAACAGTTGAAGTAAAGGCACAGACTCAGTTTTTCAAGAAGGCAGGTCCTAAAGTAAAGTGTAGTATTGAATATTTATTGTTATATGTGGTGCACGACACCAGCATTCCCTGCATGGTACTCCCTTACATTGTATTGTACTGTGCAAAATAGCAACTGGATATGATTTTGGAGACGGTCAAAATCATACCTTTTCGAAAATCATATCCAGTTGCTTGAGTAACTGATATTTGGCATATCTTGTTACCTGGATGTCTAACCTTCATTGAAGTATTGTATAGTGTTGTTGCAATTTCAAAGAAATTTCTACATAAACATCATTGTGAAATATCTCAGCTGTTTGACGTACTTTGCGTCCTCGAACCTGCCGGAGCTGTACTGGTGCACGTAGGAGGAGTAAGCCAGGTCCTCATGGGCGATCGCCACGTGGATGTTCCTGCCTCCGAACACCGACTGGCGAATGTCTAGTGCAGCCTGAGGGGAGAGCAGAGGAATAAGTGTTAAACACACGTAGGAGGAGTAAGCCAGGTCCTCATGAGCGATCGCCACGTGGATGTTCCTGCCCCCAAACACTGACTGGCGGATGTCTAGTGCAGCCTGGGGAAGAAGGAGGGAAGGGTATCGCACTTTAAAAAGGTGAAAGTAATCTCAAAACAGTTCTAGCTATTTTTCCACTGGTCGTGACAGGGAAGACAGACGACACGTTATGGTTCATACATGTAGTACCATCGTGGGAATTCCCCTAACTCTTTTCAACAAGCACAATGAAAAGTGGACCACGGCTTAACATCCCATCCTAAGTGTACAAATGTACATCCCAGTATACATCATTTTCTTGGCATTCGATCATCAGAATATATATTGAAACTTTTGCTGTATTGTTTTTAAAAATGGTTTGCTATAGAATTTCATATGCAAATATACTTAAGAGAGGCAGCAAGGTTTATAATCTGCACACCTAATTTTTCCTGTGCCTGTAAATTCTTAGGTTAGGTGCACCAGTGCAGCTATTTCTCAACATGAATTTGAGCTGTGGAGTTAAACACCTGGGACTACATTCGCTCTTTAAAACTGTGTGTACCAGGGGTTTCTACTGGTAGCCATCCAACACTCTGTCAAAACTGCATCATTCCATCTTACAAACTATATAAATTATCTCATCAATTCATCTCGGACATGACATCTATTTCATAATGGTTCCCATCTGAACTCATCTATCCAGGTTTGGACACAGGCCATCCAACTTCATGTCACAACTACATCATTCTGTCTTAGAAATTACACAAATTATCTTACCATTTCCAGTTAGATATGACACTTACGTAATTACAAATGACGTAAACTAAGTTATCATTTCCTGTTAGATATGACATTTACACAGATTTATATTATGCATCATATCCGAATTCTGGCACTTTTGTTTGCAGCCTACTAACAGAAGCAGACATGGTGACTGGACCATGAATGTACGATCACAAGTGTAGTACCATTGTATTTTTGGATAATAAACAAGCTTTCTAATAATACATAAGCCATGTAATCAATAAATGAACAATGGAGACATGATCATCCGAATTTAAGATTGCAAACCTTTTTTAAAAGGTTCAAAATTGATCAATCAATAATTGCATTTTGAACATTGATCTACATCTGTCTGCAATAATTACTGGCTTCATTAGAACATGACCAGCATTACATAACAGAAAGGCACTTAACACATATTTCCCATGTCCTAAGCCCAGAAATAGGGTTTGGGTTGGCGTTAGGAAGGGCATCCAGCCGTAAAAACTCTTGCTACAAAAAAGACTTGCACTTGATGAGGAGTTCTGGGGCTCCCCCATCCATGTGTAAGCACGTCCAACCCCCATATGATGGGGAATAAAAGACGTAAAATTGGATAGATAGAGAGAGAGAGAGAGAGAGAGAGAGAGAGAGAAGACTCTACAAAAACTTCCTTTAGCTATAAGGCTTACCTGGTAGACATGGACAGACTGGCAGATGTTGTCCACGTTGAGAAGGTAGAAGCCATAGTCCAGTAGGGTGTCTGAGTACTTCGGGTGTTTGGCCCCAAAATGCTCTCTGAAAAATACACATCGCTTATATAACATATCACATTAGGCTCTAGGGTGGTATTGATAAATTCTTCCTTCAGATACCCAAAGTGAGTGTATCTGTATCTATATAGCCAGTACAACCGCCATTAGGCGTAACACACCAGCTTCACAGGCACGCGGCGCGGCAGCAGCTGGTCATATTACACCGAACGGTCTGTTACACCTAGTCTTTGCATATCTGACTGCAACCGTTCTTTAAAGCTACTAAGAGAAGTTGCTCCTACAGTGTGATTCATGTTCACGTAATGATAACCCCTAGCAGTGGGTGTTAATATCATTTTCTCCCAGAAACACTCCGGAGAAGAATATGTTTCACCAGGGTAGACCTGCTGGACATAGCTGCTTGGAAGTGTACGGCACGAGCCAATGGCTACCTGAGATTCATGACACTGAGAAAATCTGAACTTCACGACATCGAAACTGATAAAAAATATATTTTTCGTAAGATTAAAACGACAGATTTAACAACCAAAATCAACGACATGAGCTCCAAAACAATGAGTGGGAGGGAAAACATTTAAGCTGGAGACAGCCCTGGTCTATACTTATAACTTGTATGTGCAGGTGGCTTTTCAAGCTAAGGAAAATGGATAGGTTAATGGAAAAGTTAAGTACAAAATTAGATGTTACATGGTGAGATGATTTGCTTTGATTTGTAAGGACTCCCCTTGGAAATCAGTTACTGGGTCAACTGAAGGGACTACAATGAATAAATAAATAAAGATGTGAACTGACCTGGCCACATATACAGCATGCTTCACCAGCAACTCTGCCTGGTGGAACTTTCTCTTCACAACACACGCCTGAAAACAACAGTTCTCATGATGAGAAGATGTCTCGGAACAGCCATATTATGTCTTCTGTCTCTTACATTCTACATCTAAAAATCTAATAATTTTTTTCTTTAGTCAAGTCCTACCCACAGACCAAATATCATTGACAATCAATCCATAGCTTTCTGCTATTGCTATTCAACCACAAAAAAACCCACAAAGCTACAAAAACACACAACCAAAAATATTACCTTGTTGCTAAAGGTAACAACATATCACAGTACAGAATGCCTAACTACTAGATCATCTGCAGCTGTGACTCTGCCTAACTCTGTAATAACCATGGAAACTACGACCACCCACCTTTGATGCTTGTCTGATGACATCAACAACAACCTGGGACAGAAACAAGAGCATCATTAAATAACGGGAAGGAATATAACAAAAGAATACTACTAGGGGGGCCCAAAATCTCCATGTTTCTTCAATCCATCAATAACTACCCACATACAAAACTTTATACAAAGCCATCAAAAGGATCTTGAGTTATAGATTATTAGTTGAAAACAAACTAGCCTGAGTGTCATCCTGTTTCATTTCAAGGCTCTACCTTCACCAGTAGAGACTGGAACTGAAACAGGATGACACAGGCTAAAAACAAACGTACACAACCATGAACAATACATGATCAGTTACATGATCTTCCTCCATGATGTTATAAACCAACACAGATGAAATTTCAAGCTAAACCTTTAGAAAAGACACATGAACACATGTCCATAAACACATGTACACACACACACACACCAAAAACACCACTTCCCTCCCTTACAAATAAAGAATAAACCTTCCCCTACCTTCATGGGTAAGTTCTGTCGGATTTCCCGTAGCGCCTTCACGCTCCACCTGTACGCCTCGTCATACTGACTCTTGGCGAACATCAGCGCGCTATACTCGCTGTACAGGAGGGCAAAGTTCACGCTGTGACCCAGCCGCTGTAGCTTCGTCACGTAGCCGATCGCCTTCTGGTAGGTGTCCTCGCCCATGTTGTATTTACAGTTGGCATTTCGCACATGCAACAATCTAAGGGGAAGAACATCTTATTGGTTAACAGTCTCAATTTTTCAATAAACACTTATCAATATCAAGTTTACGAATACCAAGGAAACTTTTGAAAAAAACAATTGTTGGACAAATAATCTGTAGTGCCAGTAGCACAATGCCCCCTACCCATCTTGTACAGAACTCCAGCCCCGAGCCAGTGTCACAATGCCCCCTACCCATGGCCAGCTGCCCCTACCCACCTTGTACAGAACTCCAGTCCCGAGCCATTGTCACAACGCCCCCTACCGACCTTGTACAGAACTCCAGCCCAATGAGCCAGTGTAACAACGCCCCCTACCCACCTTGTACAGAACTCCAGCCCCCTGAGCCAGTGAGACACATCCTCCACAAGTTCACACAGCTCCAGACAGGCCAGGAAGATCTTCTCTCCTTCTGCGTACCAGCCTGCCTCTGACATGAACGATCCTACACAACAACAAACAAAGGCAAGACTGTCAATTGGGTACCACCAAGATAGCTATACACCACAACTAGAGCTAGATGTACAAAGGTTAGGTGTGACGGGTCATTCAATGTGATATAACCAACTGGCACCACATGCCTGCAAAGCTGGTGTGCTAGACTGAGGGGTAGTTATACCATGGATGCCTTACCTAGTGCCAGTCCTAGCTGTAAGGCCTTGTCCCTGACGGACACCTCAGACTCCTATATGTAGGAACACTGTCGACTGTAGTGTTACACTATGACCTTGTGTGTTATAGATATAACAGAAGAGTACATGGATGCCTTACCTAGTGCCAGTCCCAGTTGTAAGGCCTTGTCTCTGACAGACACCTCTGACTCCTGTATGTAGGAACACTGTCGGCTGTAGTGTTACACCATGAGGTTATGTGCTACAGATATGACAGAAGAGTACATGGATGCCTTACCTAGTGCCAGTCCCAGTTGTAAGGCCTTGTCCCTGACAGACACCTCTGACTCCTGTATGTAGGAACACTGTCGACTGTTACACCATGAGGTTATGTGCTACAGATATGACAGAAGAGTACATGGATGCCTTACCCAGTGCCAGTCCCAGTTGTAAGGCCTTGTCCCTGACAGACACCTCTGACTCCTGTATGTAGGAACACTGTCGGCTGAAGGTGTCAGACAGACAGGTGGAAACTTTGACTCCGTGGTCCATCAGAGCCTGGAAACAGTGGTGCAGCAGGTGTCTGGAACAAACATGGTTTAGAGTGAAACGTTGGAGGCAATAACAACAGAACACGCTGGATACAATCCGTGAATAATTTCATCAGGTTGGTGAATAACTGAATTAATAGCAAAGTTCTTTATTCACAACCAAGTATTTACATGTACACGAGCCAGCGTTTCGATGACTGTCTGTCATCATATTGCCCTAACGAAGATGACAGTAGTCAAAAAGTCGGCTTGTGTAATTACTTGTTGACTGTGAATAAAGAACTTTGCTGTTCAGCTTGGGGTATTATCATATGCAGAGAAAGATAAGGCTTTTAATGATAAAAGACTACGCTACTGATCAAGTGAAAATATCTTAGGAAGCTTAGCATCTAAGTAGCATCTAAGTACATTGTACTTATGAAAGTTTTACTTGTATTCATTTTGGCCATACAATTACAAGAACAAATGTACATGTATTCTCATTGCATGACCTGAACATTCAACAATGTCATGACAAGAAATTGAAGAAGTAACTAGAATTGTAGTAGTAGTATAAAGGGTATCTTGAACTAAAATCATATATCATTCAAAACTACTGACCGTTTATCATTGGCCCGTACAACCTTGGAGAAGACCGCCAGCTCACAGAACTCCGACCCCAGCTGACATAGTCTGCCCTGCTGGTACAGCTGAGGTAAAACACAAAATAGATTCAACATTGGTTTATCAATATGTTACATCATCATCATTCAATTGCAGCAAAATTGAACAAAGAATTGAAAGCTTCTTAGTAGAATAACAGATGAGTATTGTTAGAAATTCTTTCTAATTCTATACAGCTATAGCTACTCTCATCTCCCAAATAAACGTACCGGTACGTTTATTTTTTTCAGCCTCAAAATTAACCCAGTACGTTCTTATTTTGGACAGTACGTTTATTGATTTTTTCAAAATCCATCGGGGCTTTGCTTACCGCTTGCTTACCAGAGATCCCCCTTATGTCTAAAGTTTAGTTTTTTTTCAATATTTCCCCGATATTTTTGCTCCTAAATCGCTATTTTTCGACCAAATGACGTGGATTTCCCCGCCGATACAATGACCCGGCATTTGTGAAACCCTGGCGGTACTAACATATCGGTCGATCTCGCTACAAAGTAACGTTGTTATTAGGAGAAAATAAGACGGTACACTGAAGTTTTGAAATGTATTTTTCATATAAACAACTTTGACAGTCTCTGTTTAGATCGTAAACCAAGGCACGCTGATCAGAAAACAAATTACATGTAACGTTATATGCCAGCGCCACACATTGTTTCAAGTACACATGTAAGATTACGCACGTGAGATCAAGGAGGTTAAAATACAGCCTTTCCCAAAAACTTTGAAAAGCTACAAACAACACCTTGTAAAAATTATGTCTTAGCATTAGAAACTGTATAATCACTTTAAAAATATACTAGAACATTTCAATCCTACCAAATTCTTCCACGAACATGTACATTTAGTCCCTCGAAAATCGCCACAGTAAAGACGCATGGCAGTGATAGTCGGTGGGAATGTTTGTCATGCAAGGAAGAGCTCACCTCGAAGAAGGGGAAACAATTTTTTTTGATTTATAATTAAAACTCCTTTGCCTCAGTCGAAAATGTGCATGGCAATTTAACAACAATAAGTTTCCATAGTAAAGTCTATACACAAAATTAGATTGCAATCTAGTCACCGTTATTATCACATAAAAATACGTTTAAAAAGATCACTCCCCTACAGAGAGAGTGCCCAGGCTTTCCAAGAATTTTGGGTGTAAGCCCCGCCCCTTACTGTGTTGGTGCCGCTACCATGGTTACTGTCTGGCTCATCCTTTCACAGGCCCTTTGATGTGTAACATGAGAACCCTGTGGTTTGTTGCCACCAAATCTCCATGTTGCAACATTGTACAGGCCTGAGGCATCTAATGAACAAATTTGTTGACAAATTAGTCTCTCAAAATGAAAGTTTTTTTCTACACACAATGGTAATTTTTGGATTTGAAATTATTTGGAATGCAACAACACTGAACCAAGGACAATATATGATAATATCCTTAACAATATATAATAATGTGATTTTGTTCTATATGCAATGCATGACACAATAAATGGCAAGTTCCTCCTTTTCTGTATGGCTTTTACAAATAAGTAATACTTTCACTGAGCACATATTCAGGATATTGTAATTTTCTGTTCAAGTTCTAGATGTTGATAAATATCTGAAAAAAGAGTAGACTCTGAAGGTGTGAAGGGAACTGAGAAGTTTGGCGACTACTTGTGTTTGATTATGTCACTTTATACAATTTTCCTTGATCACTTGCTTCAATTTCCAAGAAAACGTGATAGTCACCTGTTATGTTAATCTTTCCACAAATGTGGTAAATCTCAATCAGTAAATCAGGCATAAACGTATAAAAAGAACCTACCTGCTTATCATCTACTTTCCCGAGGACAGATTAGTAGCATCACTAGCATGGACACAGTTTATGTCAATTTGGTCATTTTCCAGGGGGTACGTTTATTCCGGGGGGTACGTTTATTAGATTTTGAAGATTTGTCCGGGGGGTATGTTTATTCCGGGGGGTATGTTTATTTGGGAGATGAGAGTATACTAAAAGCCAGATCTAGATGTAAAATAAAATTCATCAGAATTTCACAAAACCATGGATGGATGCAGGAGGGATGGGGGAGGGACAACAAGCCAGTTCACAGTTGTTGTTTTTTTACTTTTTTATTTTTTTATTTCGCACTTAAAAAATATACAAACATAAGAAAGAAATACAAGGATAAATAAAACAGTGCAGGGCAGGCCAAAAAGCTTCTGCTTATATAAAGGCCTCCCTTTATCAAATCATAACATTTTTAGTTGATCAGTTATACAAAGGAAATAAGTTGGATGATAAACAAAATGAAACAATATAGAGGTCATGAGAACAATATAGTAAAGAATTTACCTTGATAAATGATAAATCATACATGAATAAATATGAATGTAGAGTAAACGAGAAGTATTAAACAAAGTAATAGCAGTGGACTGCTACTTAACAAAGTAAATAATACTAATAAACAGTGGACTACTATCAAGCAAAAGAAAAGGAAACCAAATTAGGAAAAAGTAGGCTCACACGATTTGAGCTGCACATGCACAAAGTCAAAGGTGGAGGCTTGGTACATGACCAGATATGTCTGTGCAGCCATCCTCCTTCAGATTCCTAAAGCCTATCCGTCCTTTTATAATGTCCACATAACTTCATTTACTAAGCCTCTAGCTCCATTCTCAGACTTTTGATGCATGTTAATTTCCAAGCAGATGTTGGGGTGAAAGATCATATTCAACTTTTTTCAAGATTCATAACATTTTCTGACTGCCCGGCTTCTTTGACGGATGTTGGGGTGGACAGATGTCAACAAACATTACAATTTGCCATCACATCACATCTGCTTGGAGTAAAAGTGAAAGGGATCTCACACCAGTTTCAGCTCAAAATACTCAAATGAACTCAATGAACAGTTGAGCTACTCTTCCCCTGGCTAGTGTGACAGAGACGACAGACGCTATAATGTACAGTTACAGGTTCATTGTGGCGGGGAAATTCCCCAAGATCTTTTCCTCAAGCACAGTGAACCATGGCTTTACGTCCCATTCTAAGATCTGGGACCCTTTCCAGTAGCGTGCATGTCGGTTGAGTGACAACAGCTGGGATTCGAACTCCCAACCTCTTGGTACAGACGCTGACCAGAGGCAGGGTCACTAACCACTGGACTACACAGGCTGCTGGAGATTAGCATATGTATGTAGTTGGCTCCTCCTACTGTTCTGGCACTGTAGATCATCTTAGTTCACTCCTGACCTTACCCTGGGCACCAGACTAGACAGGAGATATCCTTCGGCGCCCCATGACAGTCAACTTAGCCAACTCCCCGGCTAGAACTCCCCCGGTGCGCTAATTACGGTATCAGCGGGCTGGGAGCTCTGCGAAGCCGAAGAAACTGGCTAGAAGGAACCGGCTAAAGGGATCCGGCTAAAAGGCCCGATAAACAGTCTGGACCCCAGGGTATCCTGACCTATGAATGTCAGCTCTTTCCTGTCGTGACTATCACATCCTTCGCATGCATTTGTTATCAACCTTCTACCTGCAGCCTAACCCCATAAACCAAAGCAAATTTAATGTGAGATGGTTACTTTAGCAGGCTGACGGTTAAGCTCATGATCTGCATGCATCCCAGTGTTCTCTCCAGGCCTTTTCAGCATAGGGGCCCCCTATGCTGTGATTTGGACCCCCTATGCTGTGGTCTGGACCCCTATGCTGTGTTTCAACCAGCATAGGGGTGTTTCTTTCTGGGAAGAACCTTGTGACCCTTCATAAATCTTATAAAAAGTTCATATTTGGCTTTAGAATGAGGCTGTAACAGAGGAAAAGTTTTACTTCACAAAATTTATCCCTCATAATGCAGGAAATAGTGTCTCATTGGGTTATGAATTCAAACATTTTCCGGGGGAACAAGCCGGACTCCCTACTCTGTGGTAATTTTTTCGTAGCTTGCGCCGCGTAAAGTTGGCCTTCTGTACCTGACCCCTATGCTGTGAAAAAATTCTGGCGAGAACAAGTTGCATCCTGCGTAACAGCTAAAACAATAGTATCTTTAAAAGTTTAAGCATTATGCTACATGGAATTTGGGCTGGTTTTCAGGCCTCTGATTGCCTTCTGCTAAACCGTGAACAAAACCTGGTATACAAATTAACACACTAACAAGCTTCTTTCCTGCCATGACGATTACATCTTCTGCATGTATTTGTTATTAAATGCAGCATCCTGTGCAACACCTAATACAATATTATGATATACATGTACTATCATTATGCTGTGGAATTCAGACTGGTTTTCAGCCTTCTGCAAAACCATGATGAACAAAACCTGGACTACACACAAATACGCCAACAAGCTTCTTTCCTGCCATGACGATCACATCCTTTGCATGCATTTGTCATTAAACTCAGCATCCTGTGCAACAGCTAAGGCAATATTATCATAATGTATTATGCTGTGGAATTTGGGATGACTTTTAAGCCTCTGATCGCTTAGCAACTTGATTAATATCCAAAGAAACAAAAAAGGATAAGTTCAAAGGTACACAACAACATCTGATAAAATAAAGTACCAACTTGACCTATATACTAGTGAGTTGCCCAACAAAATCAATTATGAATTGAGCACATTTAGTACACAACCCTGTTTTTGTTTTAAAGACTTACACAGCCTAAATATCACCACCATATTTTGACACTTGTTGAGTTTGACAATGGTGGGAGGGGGGCAAATTGAATTTTCGATCCAGACAGACATAAATTTTGGAGGGATTTGTGATGACAGTCTGGCATAAGAATTCAGTCAGTAGTTATTTTCGACACATTGTCAACTACATCAGGTGAAAGAACCTTGTTCGTGTGGGTATGATTTCTAGGTTTTGTCCACCGTTTTCCAGTAGAAATGGTCGTGTCACTTTTCAAGTCTGGTACATTTTTTGACACATAATTTTCCGAACTGTCACATCGACCAATTTTAGAGGAGTTTCCCCTCCCAGTTCAATCTGCCGATTTTGTTGATCTCAAGATTATCATACAAATTAAAGAGGTAAAAAGAACACCTTAAGAAGTATAGAAATATATCAGTGACGGTGACACTTACCAGAACGGCCGAAATTTCAATAGGATCGGAGGAAACCATATTTATTTGACACTTTGTAGCGATCCAGAAAAGACCTGGGGGGCGGAAAATTCCCACAGCGAACTCCCGCCAAAAAACACCTTACACACCAAATAAACGCACCTTGTAATAAATATCGAACTGTATGTTGTCTGGTAGTGATCTGACATCCTTCCTGGTGCGGGAATAGTTGTCGACGACGGCAGTGATGGCGGAATTGTAGAGAGAGTCCGGCATCCACTGCAGCTCCGCGGCCGCCATCTTGGTCTGGGGAATCTGGGCGAACACTTCGGCACCGTGACGTCATCTTCGGGAACCTTCGGCACGCGTGATGTAATAATCGGAACGTTCACACGATGGCGTTACGTTACGTCAACAAAGGTTTCGGTCTTTCAAAGACTTCAATGTCGATGTGGAAAGAACACAAGAACGTATGAGCGTGAGAACGTTATATATCCCGCGATGGCAAAGTGCAAAGTTTAGCAACGTTGACAGCTGGGAAGAGAATAGACAAGTTGCTTTTAAAGTCATTATTTGTTGGTTAAGCTAAACTACAGGTGGCCCAAGATACTCACAGCGTCGACGACAAGTGATGTTCATGATAAAAAAGCGTTCACTTATAATTCCTCAATGCTAAAAAATATAGCTTTTTTAGGCAATGTACAGCACGAACAAAAGTATCATCATCATGAGAAAGAATTATGGAATCGCTTGTTCGGCCCGAGCTCTTCTATTCCATCGAACGCCTATCAACGGTTTGAACAACCGCAAATTCTCGAGTCGTTTCACACGTATTTCAGTCTCTCTAGAAGACGTAAAAATGCTCCGTATACCCGTACCCGTAGTGTTGCTATTGCTAGCACTAGTCATCCCTAGACTGCCCGCTATCCCCACCGGCGCCGCCTCCAAGCACAGAGTCCCTCGCACCGAGGCCAAGTCGGACTTGGAGGATGATACAGACGTTCTTGTGCAAGATGTCGACCAGGTAAGTCGATGTCATAGCTGTACGCGTGCCCACCTCTACATAATGACCACATGGCAAATGTGACTACGGGCTTTTAATCTAAGTGGTCCCTTACATATTTTTCCATGAAGAATCCTGTCTATATGACCACCTGTAACATAGACAATGATTTCTTTGGGTGCCCTGGGTGGTCTTTTTCGGCAATATTGATTATTGTAATGTGTGTGTGTATGTATGTATGTATGAATGAAGTTGTTTAAAAAAAATAAACGACTTTTTCTCAGTAAATCTTCACCATTCACTTTATCAAGGTCATGACCAAGATGAACAAGGTGCTGGGTGATACAGGTGACTCAGTCGACACTGATGCAAACGACGGCGTCAAGGGTCTGTCAGTCAAGACCACCGAGGTCCGCATCACTCCGCCACAAGACCAGGTAGGTCAGCGCAGTTACTGCTGTTAATCAGTACATTGAACAGAATAGAGAAAAATAGCGATAGACTATACATATATAGAGAGAGTAATCATTTGCGAGAACTGATATAGGACATGAATCGTTCTCATTCATCTATTTACTCACTCACTCACAGCTCTCGCTTTCTCTCACTCACTGACTCACTCACTGACTCACTCACTCACTCACACACACACACACACACATACACACACACACACACACACACACACACACACACACGTAATCACTCACCCACCCACCCACTCATTCCCTTATTCTTCCCATACCTATAATGTAAAAACAATACAGCTATACATGTACACTTGATACATGTACAGGTACAGCTGTATGAAATCATCAATGAAATAATCAATGAGTAGCCCAGATACTGAAATACCTGGTCAAAACAACAATTCCTTTTTGCTTCCGTTATCAGAAAAGTGACGAGAGTGACGAAGATGATGACGACGCCGGAGAAATACCAGAGATTCCTGTTGAGCCTTCACCCGGCGAAGAGGAAGCACTTTTGACAGGTCAGTACATATAGAATACAACACGGTTTATAACCTGATGAACCAGTCCGGCCGCGGGTAGGATCGCCCGATGGTGTACAACACGGCGTCGTTTTCCGGATCACCCGAGGTACCAGCCCGACCGCGGGTAGGATCGGCCGACCCGCGGGAGGGCTGGGACCGAGGGTGATGCGGAATACACCGTGTTGTATTTTATTAATGTCATACCAATCCGAGAAAACACATATATTTCATGCAAAATGCGACAGAAGATGAGAACATCTTATGTCCTCGAAAGAATTGCAAGTCTATGGAAGCCCGTGTGATAAAAGTAGAATCCCGTGTGATAACCCAAGTTATCAGCCGGTCCGGAACAGCTGTATCGAACGCTATCATCACGGCCCTGGTATAACATAAACATGTGTACATAGTATCCAATTGGAAATTACATGCATGAGACCAGTGAAATGTTCAACATGCCTACAGGATATTTGCAGTCGTGTTACTATGACTTGTTTTCCGCCATGTTAATGGTTATTATGACTGGAAGTTAGCAAACATCCTATAAATGTCATCAAATCATGCAAGATGGCTAGTTTATTTGATTCACATTTGGTCCCTTCTAGATGCAAGACCTGACAAAGCACCATTGGAAGACATCGGTGAAGACGCCGTGATGGGAGAAGTGATCAAAGACGCCTTGGAAAATCCCGAACTCATGGAGTACTTCCTTGGTAAGGCGCGCGATGCTGAAGACGCCTTGTTGGGCGACAGCGTTCCTCCAGCGTTCTTGTCCCCCCAAATGGCACCCGAAGCTGACGATATTCCAGAAGAAAACCTTGTTGAGGAACAGCCCGAGCCTGTAGTAGGCTTAGATCTCGACGATGAAGAGACGCTCAGAGTGCTGGAGGAAATGGACGAAGACTTCGCCGCTCAGGGAAGCGACGATGATTCAGAAGAAAATCTTGCCGAAGAAGAAGAGGACGCCATTGACGCATCTGTTCTTGGGCTGTTTGGTCCCCAGAAATCTGTCCCATTCCCAAGTGACGATGAAGGTTTTTACGAAGATGAGGATGATGATGATGATGAAGGTTTTGACGTAGAAGAGGAGGATGACGATGACGAGGCGTTTGAAGATGGCGAGAAAAGAGGCTGTGATGACGATGACTAAGGCGTGTATGACATAATGATGGCATGCTTCCCGTGAATGTATATGATGATGTGAAACAATGACGCAGGCAGTTTCGTTTTGCATTGAGTTATTCGTCTTTTATTCACAGAACTATTTCTCTAAAGACAAGCTTCTTTGTAAGAATGATCGTCTTTTTTGTCCGCAGCTCAGAAAGACGCCTATGCTATTTTTAGTGTCTAATATATAATTTCCATGTTTTAATGTAATCAATAAATCCTCCTCGATTGCGTCATACGTTTGTTCCACGTTCTGTTTAAAATATAAGAAGAAATCGGCGTCTTGTTTCAGACATTGTTCAATTCACTATTTTATTGTGTTTCACCAAGTATTGTCATTGATTACATTCTACTAATTACTTGTAAATGAAATAAAAAATCAAGATGAGCAGATCATGAGCTAAATGACTGCATCTGAATGAATCATATATGCAGTAAATGGTTGGAAAGCTTAATCCAAAGAGACGTGAAGAACATCACTGTTACTGGTGATGCTGGTCTCAACTCGGTGTTTACTCCGCCTGTGGAGCAAAAATAAAACAAGTTGTTACAGGCAGAGCACTTCAACCATCATCGAACCACCTTACATTAGGAAACGAAAAAAAAGTCCGATGCTTCCATAATCAACAGTCAATAACCGCAATTCCTGTTTTCAAGTTGTTACGTTGAATCAAAAACAACAACAAAACATGTTAGCATGCAGCCCGTGTACCATCCTAGTTCGTTCACTGGAGCTCACATACTCTCCCCTAATCAACAGGGAAACTAAGTAGGATGGCACCCAGGCTAATTAACTGGGACCGATAGTTTTACATACACAGATCTCCATACGGCCATTCCTGATTCTTCCCTATATCTTACCTCTTTGAAGAAAACGATCTCTGCATTGCCGCTGTCATCCAAACCGTAGTTGAGCACAGCGTACTTCTCCTGTCAAAATACACATCAGAAATTACTGTCCATATTTGTCAAGATCTCTTAGTTTCCGCAGGGCTTCTTAGTAGAGAAATAGAATAAATTTGACAAGGAGGGTGAGTATAACATCCAAGCATATTTTCCGGAGGGACCATTTTTAGGCTAAGACAGTATCCATGGACCAAGACAGTGCTCGCAAACGGGAGCTTGAGAAAGGTTACGATTTTACCATTCTACATCTGCTTGGAGAGAGGTTAAAGAGAGCCCAGTTGTCCCTTGACTCAAACGTGCACAATCAAGTTGTACAATTAAATGTTTAAGTGTGTGCCCAAATAAGTCCTGCAGGGACTACACTTCTGGTGAAAAACACGCATGCGATAGTTTAGCCTGGGTACCAGACCCCCGCGCTACAGCCGCTAATCCTTCGGCAGGGGGAAGCAACTTGCCCAGCCACCACAGTTAGCACACGGGCCCTAATTATCTCGAGCGCGATAGATATCAGAGATTGGCTGCCAAGAGAGACCGGGTGCAAACTCTATATCGACGTGTGGTGTTCTCCAGTGTGAAGGGTCTGGTATCCAGGCTAGCGGTAGTTAATTAAGCGGCAATTTCAAAAATACTAGTAGGCAAACTCCAATTGACCAAGCCTTTTAATGACCGTTACCATTAGGAAGACCTACTTTGCCATAGCTGACGCCGTACTGCTGTGAGTCGTCCATGTAGCCCCTGAATGACGTCACCATGTTGTTTAAATTGTCCCTATCACGGATTGGTCCAACCACCATACTGTAGAAGTACCCCTGGATCGGCTGAGCGATGTAAATCTGTGAAAGGGACCAACTATCTTATCAGAAGTTAAGAATAGGCATTCATCCCTTCATCCCATACAGTCAACTGGTTGAAAATACGCTCGAGAGTGTTTTTTACTTGAAAATCTACCCCATTACATTGGCCGCAACCTCCTTAAAGCAGGACCCCTATTGCTCGATTCGTCGTTGGCTCGTTCGAGTAGGGGCCCTGCTTTTCAGCGACGGTGGCGACGGCTATGGCGCCGTCGCCACCAAAACAGCTTAAGCCAATCAGAGGGATTGCTAAACCTCATCGCAAGTAAAAGAGCAAAGGACGCTGGGAAGCTATCAACCAATCAGGTTACGTCTCACGTCGTTACTTTAGGTTCGGAACAAATTACTAGTAACCGCCAGATAAGGATAGCTTATTGATCATTCATGAGCAACTGTCAGTAACGGCACCAGAACCGTGTCTACCGTCGCTGAAGAGCAGGGCCCCTACGTGAGCGAGCCAACGACGAATCAGGCGATAGGGGTCCTGCTTTAAGGAGGGTGATTAGCCGGGCCTCGGTGAACATTGGCCTGCCTCTAAAAATAGCGCGACGGTCATCAAGAGAACACGTAGGGGAATGTCCCCGGTACCATGAACCCGTGGACATAATATATATCTTCTGCTTCTGTCTGTACGACCAGTGGACGATTTGCTCTTCAGAGACTATCTAAATGTGTCCCTATTGACTTATTGTTCCCTAACGATACCTCGTCTTCCTCCTTTGGTTCCGGAGGGTTACGCTGATGCACGGTGGGGAGGTAGAGGCACACGGAGGTATGACACTCGCTGTCAGACGAGTTCATCTGGAAAATAGAAAAAAAAGCTTAGAGTTGGTTACAAATATAAAACGGTGTAGGACAGATGGCTCCTTAATATACCATTTGGTCATGATTCTTGTAGCGTTTTGTTTGGGTTTTAGATGATTTTGAAAATTTCAAACAGTTTATTAACCGCCAGGGCTAAACAATACTTCATTTTTTTTAATCATTACCAAGCCTGGGATATTACAAGCCTAGATGAAATATACTATATATGGTGTGTTCAGTTTCAGAGATCCCCCCCCCCTTCCTTCGTCCCTACCACACTTTAGTCACACTATTTAGGGCTCTGAATACAGTGGTTACCGTGTGGTAGGGGCCGGACCTTATACAGGAAGGGGCGGGGCGGGGCGGGGGGGGGGGGGCTGTCGGAAACTAAATGCACTCTAAAATGCGTTCGAGATATTGCTACAAAGTACTGGGTTGTAACAAAAATATCACCAAAGTGAGAACAGGTCTGGTCATGTTCATCTTGACGCCTCGGTCGTTCCTGCCGTCGAAGTACGCCTGCAGAATCGGCACAGCCTGGTCAGAGCACTCGGGGTCATCATAACAGGCCCAGGAGTCTAGGGGGGGGGGGGTATATAGCAATAACTGTGAATTACACACGTATAAACCTACATACACTCTCTCCGTCTATGTTTCTGTCTCTGTCTGTCTGTCTGTAACACACACACGCGCGCGCGCGCGCGCACACACACACAGAGAGACACACACACATATACACACACACACATACACACACACACACACACACACACACACACACACACACACACATACACACACACACACAGAGAGAGAGAGAGAGAGAGAGAGAGAGAGAGAGAGAGGGACAGTACACACACACGCACATACACACACATAAACACACATACACACACACACACACACACACACACACTCACACACAAATATTCGTTCAGACCCTTGTAGTGTGTAGTAAGAACCCCCTATTCTTTTGTCTAATACCCATGTAAAACCCCTACACACACACATACATACACTTTTAAAAATCTATTATTTTGTCTAGTACGTACCCCTGTTACATGCGGACCAGCGCCCCTCACTATAGACGGTGTCCCAGCCGCACCACAGTAACCCGTCGTCCTCCCGGCACTCGTCATGAACTTCGCCCTGGTACAGGAACGGGAAGGTGCAGCTCGGCCTGTCGGCCTCCGCCACTTCGTACGTGTCGAGTCGTTCTGAGCCGGACAAAGGCACACAATAGATCAAATCAAGTCAAATCATCTACAACATATTAAAAAACACATCAAGGACAGACTAAAAACACGAACAGGCCCTTGAATTGGTGGTAGCTGGATGACTGTACTCACTTGTATATATTGTTTACTTTGACCTCTGACCTCTCATCTCCTTTATCATTCTTTTTATCAATGTTGTTGCAAGTGCTCTAGTGTTCTTGTAAATGTAGAGACATGTGTTAGGTTTAGCAAGTGCTTTAGTGTTATTGTATTTAGAAATGTAATGCGTTATCATTGCGACTCCAAGAAGAAAAGTGTAGAATGTAGATACTTCAAATAATCAACTTGATCTAAGTATGTAATGGTGATGACTATTGCACGCTGCTGGTTAGCATATGGACCGCAAGACTGCAGTTACCTTCTATTTCCAGTAGGCGGCACAACGGATTGTGTTCCAAACTACTTCATTAAGAGATAATAAGACAGAAAAGAATGGAGTGGCTTGTCGAAGCACAAACATGATACAAGATCATGTATCCAACTGGAACATGATACAAGATCATATAATATTGCTAGTCTACAATAAGTTTCTTTATGTCTTGCCTGGGCCTGATATGGGTGTTCCGGACCGTGTGATAACTATCCGGATCACATAGGGTTCGGGAGTGTTATCACACAGGCTTCCATAGAATATTTCGAACGCATTTCGAGCGCGCCGGTTGCGCGGCCGTCGGAAATTCGAATACCGGATTCGGAGATTGGAATCAATGTTGCTACAGTTTCTTGTTCGAGGACACAAAACTCCCTCAACTTCTGGCGCATTCCGCATTGAAATGTGTGTTTTCGCGGGTGGGTATGTTCAAGGTATGACAAATAAAATACAACACGTTGTATTCCGCATCACCCTCGGTCCCAGCCCTCCCGCGGGTCGGATCGCCCTCCGGCCGGGCTGGGACCTCGGGTGATACGGAATACCCCGTGTTGTATTCTATATTTATGTCATGCTTGGGCGTTCCGGACCGTGTAATAACTATTCGGATCACATAGGGTTCGGGAGTGTTATCACACAGGCTTCCATAGAATATTTCGAACGCATTTCGAGCGCGCCGGCTGCGCGGCCGTCGGAAATTCGAATACCGGATTCGGAGATTGGAATCAATGTTGCTACAGTTTCTTGTTCGAGGACACAAAACTCCCTCAACTTCTGGCGCATTCCGCATTGAAATGTGTGTTTTCGCGGGTGGGTATGTTCAAGGTATGACAAATAAAATACAACACGTTGTATTCCGCATCACCCTCGGTCCCAGCCCTCCCGCGGGTCGGATCGCCCTCCGGCCGGGCTGGGACCTCGGGTGATACGGAATACCCCGTGTTGTATTCTATATTTATGTCATGCTTGGGCGTTCCGGACCGTGTAATAACTATTCGGATCACATAGGGTTCGGGAGTTGTATCACACAGGTTTCTATAGAATATTTCGAATGCATTTAGAGCGCGCCGGTTGCGCCGCCGTCGGAAATTCGAATACCGGATTCGGAGGTTAGAATCAATGTTGTTACACGTTGATGAAGGTTAGACATCCAGGTAATAAGATACGCCAAAAATAATTACTCAAGCAACTGGATAAGATTTTGAAACAGTCAGACGTTTCAGACAGTATCCACTGTCTTTCGTCAGTGACTAACGATAGGACTGAGAACACCAGCTTTATACCAAAACTCTGAATAGATATGTTAATGAGGTAAAGACAATTTAGGATGTCTTGAAGTAGTCTTCAAAAAGAAGATTAATTCAAGACAAAGTTTATGCCAATAGTTCAATTAGCTACTGTTGTTCTAGTACAGTAACTAAATGTTGCTTGTCCGGGAGTGGGGGGTGGGGGGCAGTGCATTATCCCAGGTGCCTGAAAGTTGAACGCGTAGACCCCCTTTCCTGTTGAGGGCGGGGTTGTACATCCTCTCATATATTGCTTCTCTAATTCCCCGTTCGAACCAGCGTTCTTCACGATCTAGGATGTCCGTGGATTCGAAATTGAATGAGTGTCCCTGGTTGTGTTTTAGATGGTGGTAAATGGCAGAGGAGTAGCGGTTAGCACTCTTTCTGCAATGTTCCTTGTACCTTTCTTTTAGTGGTCGACTTGTCTCCCCAATGTACATGTTATTGCAGTTCGGTTCCTCACATTTCAGTTTGTAGACGACATTGGCTTTGATGCCTTTTTCAGGCCTGTCTTTTGGATGGACTAGTTTCTGCCTGAGAGTTGAGTGAGGTTTGAAGTTAGTGGCAATGTTGAAGTTTTGGAAGATACGTCTGAGTTTTTCCGATACTCCTTGGACGTAGGGAATGGTAATGTTGGCCTTGTTTCTGTTGGTCAATGGTCTGCACTTGAGTGTTTTCTTAGACTGGTCAGAAGGTTTGAGGGCCTTGTTGAAGGTCCAATTTTGGTAGCCACACTTGGCTAAAGCCACACGGAGATGTCTGTGTTCTTCTGTTTTTGCTTCGTCTGAGGTAATGACATTGTCTGCTCGATGGAAGAGAGTTTTAATCACTGCTAGTTTGTGTTCCAAAGGGTGATGGGAATCAAAGGCCAGATATTGATCAGTGTGGGTCGGTTTCCTGTACACTTCAAACTGAAGGTTGCCATCCTTCTCTATGATGGTTTTGGTGTCTAAGAAGGGGAGCATGTTGTTTTGACACGACTCCTGTGTGAACTTGATGTTGTCATCTACCTGGTTAATATGGTCAAAGAAGTCATCAGCTACTCTCTTCTTTAGCCTACACCAAGTGTCGTCTACATAGCGAAACCAGTTTGCTGGGGGAGGGCCATTGAAAGTACTGAGGGCTTTGTTCTCAAACTTCTCCATATACAGGTTCACAACAATGGGCGATACCTGGGATAATGCACTGCCCCCCACCCCCCACTCCCGGACAAGCAACATTTAGTTACTGTACTAGAACAACAGTAGCTAATTGAACTATTGGCATAAACTTTGTCTTGAATTAATCTTCTTTTTGAAGACTACTTCAAGACATCCTAAATTGTCTTTACCTCATTAACATATCTATTCAGAGTTTTGGTATAAAGCTGGTGTTCTCAGTCCTATCGTTAGTCACTGACGAAAGACAGTGGATACTGTCTGAAACGTCTGACTGTTTCAAAATCTTATCCAGTTGCTTGAGTAATTATTTTTGGCAATGTTGTTACAGTTTCTTGTTCGAGGACACAAAACTCCTTCAACTTCTGGAGCATTCCGCATTGAAATGTGTGCTTTCTCGGGTGGGTATGACCAAGGTATGACATAAATAGAATACAACACGTTGTATTCCGCATCACCCTCGGTCCCAGCCCTCCCGCGGGTCAGATCGCCCTCCGGCCTACGGCCGTCGGGCGATCCTACCCGCGGTCGGGCTGGAATCAGGGGATACGGAATACCCCGTGTTGTATTCTATATATATCTACGATACTAATGCAGGGTTTGATTTCTTCTTTGAAAGCCGTGGAAAATAAAAAGTCCCACACTTTCGATGATGAGTGGGTTGAATGATTTCAAAAGGAATATGAGTTTCTGTGTATTTAATTCGTAATCTAGAAAAGCTTTTAGAGATTTCGGATACATTCTTGAATAATCTGTCAAGTAAGTGTACCTTTCACAGTGAGACTAGAGGGCTCGAATGTCATCGTGCCCCCTTCTCCTGCGTCCATCATGACAGACCAGGCGGTTGTGTTGAGTGTGACGTTAGAGTTCACCACCAGGGTGAAGTCCACACGCAGGTTTCCGCTGGCGGCCGTGTTCCCGTACCCTCTCACAGCAACACTCTGGAGGTCAGCACCAAGGGCAGGACCAAGCGCCGATTCCATCTGTAGAAGAATAGTACGCGCACGAAAGGAAACAAAATTAAAAGGGGTTAAGTTTCAGTTTTATATAACTGGAATCTATTTTCCGGCTGGATGCTAAGGCCCCATTATCTCTAGATCATCGTTATGCTGCAAAGAATTACAAAATATGCACTCCACACAAACCTGAGTCTCGAATTCAGACGTGGCGGCGGTGAAGTCAGACGACATCGGGTCGGCCAGGTCGGCGGAGTACTGCCTACTGGTGATCTGGATGGAGCCGTCTAGTTCTTTTGTTGCTGTGGCAGAAACAGGTCAACATATCAACACCCTCAAACCGTTTCAGCAAATCAATTTAACATAGCTTTCTCAGGCGCACAACCATATTTTTTCCTCCTTTACAGACGATTCGGTAGCTACTCCGCTGTCCTCGTTAGGGAAAAGTGATGAAGGCAGCGGACAAGCCCCCGAAAATTCAGCAGAAAATATGAATATGGTTTAACTCTGTTGAACATATAAACATGAATTCTGAGGATGCCTGCAGTAGCATGGTCACAAACTTTTAGCTCTGTGCTCATTTGCGGGTCTCTGGTCCTGCACATTATACTTGGGGAGGCTCTGCTAAACAGGGCTGAGGTTTCTACTTTTGCGGGTGTGACCTCTAACCAGCCGTCAGCCAATCACAGAATTGCCTAATATCTTCTTTCGGTAAATCCGATTCTCTGATCGATTGGCTGACTGACGGTCACGCCCACACCCCAGTTTAGCAGAGCCTCCCGTGGTGTGCTATTATGCATTGTATTGTATTCTAAAATTGTATAGTGTAATGGTTTTACTGCAGGTTATGTATATAAGTTGTATGTTCGTCTGTATTTTTGGGTCAGCAATTATCAGCGAGAGCAGCCTAGGCTGACCCAGTGTAATTACTCGTCTTCATTGTCAATAAATACAAATACAAAATACAAAAGGCCACGGGCGAAGCTCTGCTGAGGAGCATGCTCTGTGCTATGAAAATTCTGACTGATGAATACCTTGATCACAGTAAGACCAGCGTCCGATATCGTAGACTGCGTCCCATGCGCACCACGGCTGCCTGAACCCCACCGTGGTACACTCGTGGAACAGCTGGCCCTGGTACAGGAACGGGAAGAAACACTCCACTCCGCCCCTTCTCGGCGAGTTGGTCCCGTCAGTCGACTTGTGCCTGTGGGTGTCATCTGGAACGAACATAAGTATATAACGATCACAAGTCTCCATGATCATGAAGTATTCTGAGTTTTTGTTTTGTGTTGTATGTCTTGGTTAGTTGAATGTAGTTCATTATTTAAGCAAACAAGGTTTATTGACATTACATGCGTGCATTCATGAAATCCTGTCAATCTACGGTGAACGCGACTAGAGGATGGAAAAAATATATTCTCCAAGCAGATCCCCACGGTACCAAAATCGTACAAGCTAGCCAGAGAAGCTTCAGTCAGTCAGAGGAGTTGTCAGGCACCGTCGTTCTGCCAGTTGGATACGGTCTTTGCAACCGTTGGGTCTGCTTGGAGACTAGGAAAAATATACAACTGTGAAATCGAAAAGACAAGCAGTCATACAAAAAACGCTACTCATGGGAAAGAAACTTAACACCTATGTCATCACTCGACTCAGGTGTAAAAAAAGTACCTAGCTTCGGTTCGGGCCGTCCTATTGGATGGAACGTTAAGCCGGTGGTCTCGTGTTTGAGGAGAGCCACAACTCGACCACGTTAAACATCCCACCGCACTTATCGAAAAGAGTAGGGGTCCATCCCGGTGTGAGTGGATCAAACCTTATAGTTCCATCTTACCTAGCTTTATTACTACTGTACAACGCTGACGTGTTATACCTAAAGGTAGTTTACCGGTTATGTGAACCAAACAATTATCATTATTGTTTTCAATATCAATATTAATATCATCGTTTATCACCATTGTTATCACAATGTGGATTTCACGAAGTTTTGTTTGTTTAATTTATCCATCCTATGTTGGTGATTTTTACCCGGACAGGGAGAACAAAGGGAATTTGTCCTGTTGTTCCTTTGTCCGTTTACATGATGTGATGTGATAAAGCTGAAATAAAACAAACAAACAAACTCAGTCACCCTCTCGAGCAGGGTCCTCCTCCCACCCGCTGTACTTCTCGACGAACCGGTCGAAGGTTCGCACGAGGTCGAACGGAGCGCACTCGTGCTGGCTACACTCGTCCTCCAGAACTAGCGGGAGGGTCCGGCGGGTCCTGTAGAGGCACGCACAAATCACAACTCAACAGGGTTTTCTGAGCTGAGTAAGGTAAAGCAGACCCTGTACGTTGATGAAAGTTAGACATCCAGATAGTAAGATACGCCAAAAATAATTACTCAAGCAACTGGATAAGATTACTCAAGCAACTGGATAAAATTTTCAAACAGTCAGACGTTTCAGACAGCATCCACTGTCTTTCGTCAGTGACTAACGATAGGACTGAGAACACCAGGTTTTATACCAACACTCTGAATAGGTATGTTAATGAGGTTAAGACAATTTAAGATGTCTTGAAGTAGTCTTTAAAAGAAGATTAATTCAAGACAAAGTTACTCAGCGATCGCCGTCTAGTGGTAAAGGGGCGTAGAAGATTTAGTCTGAGTACAGAAATGGCAGTTATAAATAATGGATTTAATGTTGCACATGTGTATATTGGATTTTAGATGTTACAAAGATAATACCGATGAGTGGATTTTATGGTAATAAGGGCAATAGTAGCATGAAACATTGATTCTAACCTCCGAATCTGGTATTCGAATTTCCGACGGCGGCGCAACCGACGCGCTCGAAATGCATTCGAAATATTCCATGGAAGCCTGTGTGATAACACTCCCGAACCCTATGTGATCCGGATAGTTATCACACGGTCCGAAACACCCATATCAGGCCCAGGTATGACATACTAGTAAATAGACTCATAGTACCTCATTGCGTATGACTCGTGCGATGTATGTCACAATAGGCGCCTACACATTGTAGTGCTACCAGTTCTGTTGATTTGATTGATTTGATTGATTTGATTGATTTGATTGTCACCTGTCGACCTCGTGGTCGAACGTGATGGTGACCTCCTCGGGCTCCTCCTCGGCGGTCCAGCCCGGAGAGCCCGCCGCCAGCGCGGAGGAGATGACGCTGTTGTCGGAGCCGGGGACGGAGAGGAAGCCCTCCAGCCAGGTCTTCAGGCCCGGCTTACACTGCTCGTCAGAGTACCAGATCTTAGGAAAGGAATGAATGAATGAATGATTGAATTAATGGATGGATGAAAGAATGAACCTTGAACCTTGAACGAGGACATCAGTGATGTCATCTAGGGAGACAATGAGTCACTCAGTCCGGTCTTCCATTAGCGATCTCAGCTCTGTTGTTGAAATGTCACTGAGCCCAGCATCCCTTTTTAGATTGTCAATGAGGGTTGTGCGTCTCCTTCCATGAATTAATGAATGGATGAATGAATGAATGAATGAACTTTATTGCCGGACAGTTTTAATGGCAACAATGACAATTAACACAATAGAACTCGTTCATGTATATCTAAAAAAATAATAATACAGAAATAGATAAATAAATGAATGAATACATCATCATGATTATGAGAACACTATACGGCCGTTTTAGTGAGGTGGTAATAAATAAATCTGAATGTTCGAATATATGAGAGTGTTTTATAGATATAGAATGCTACATGGTGTATTCCGTATAGCCCAAGGTTCTATCCCCTTTTGCCGTTCATAGTAAGAGATACCTAGTAACTAAATGATGACCCCGTGTATCGCATGTGTGTTGAATAGAATAGACCTTAATTTCATGTTAGAAAGAATGAATGGTCTGTTATCAGTTGAGTCTTTTCGTTGGTAGAAGTTGCTATCATAGTAGTGTTTTTTCCTTCCATGGTTTTGTCCATGAACTTTATTTCAAACTATTTACAGAATGTACAGCTTTTGTATACATACATGCGTAATCAAATGTATCAAATCTCCCCATTTACTTTCTGCTTTTGCGCGTAACAAATTGTCACTCACAGTAGTGTTGGTGCGGGGGAGGTGGGTGGCACAGAAAAAAAGTTCACGAGGAGATGAGTTCGCTAAGAGAAGGTCTCCGTGGATATCGCGAACTTACGTTCAACACTTATATGATTGTTATTTTTGTATAATTTTGACCTATTTCTTTATAAATTGTTATTCATTATAATACTTATTATGTTTACAACTCAAAATTCACTTTGTAATTCCTATTATTTTCATTTGTTTCATTAGGATTTATGTTACAATTCCAATTTCTTCTTTCGTTAATTTTTCTTAGTTTTGATTATATATAATTTTGTAAAAATTCCATTTGTGTAGTTTAGGGGAGGCCCCCGAAAAGCCTTATAGGCTTCTGGCCTCCCCTGCATGTATTCTTTGCTCTATTTATCTTTGTTTTGTTTTATATTATACACATGCAAATAAACAATAACAATAAACAATACGTATCTCGCGAATATAAATAGACTTATAGTACCTCATTGCGTCGGTCGAACAGTCTGGACTGCCTGTTATACTCGTTGACGTGGAAGTTGTTGGCCAGGCGGCAGTCCTTAGCTAGCAGGTGGTCTCCCAGCCGCCGCGCCATGTCGAAGACGGTGGTGGAATCCCCGGGACCGCCGAAACACTTGACGTAGTAGTTCTTCAGGTACAGGTCCTCGCGATTCACTCTCTCTGGGTTCTTAACATAGTCCAAGCCAACCCACCCTTTCTGAAAGAAGATGTGATTTCTTATTTCTAGCAAATGTAGTATAGAATTCCCCTATGATATTCAGGCACAACAAATTATTCTCTGGATACTTAACGTAGTCCTCGAAGACCATGGACCCTTTCTGAAAGAAGATATCATTTCTTATTTCTAGCAAATTTGACCCATTGATGACGACACACGTACAGAAAGTCACGTGTCCACAGTACAGCGATCAGGTCAGACAGCTGAAGGCGATCGAGTCACGTCAGTCTGTTGAAATTTCCGGTAAGTCTAATTTTTGTTAGTTGAACAACAGCTTATCTCTTTCATAATGTAAGCTTCGCCCCCATGGCAAATTTTGAATTAAATTTCATTTATTCATTATCTGCAGAACTGGAGAGAAATAGAGTTATCGACGCAGCGCCTTTTTTGTATGATAGTCAACAGCCTTAACAACGTCGTGATTAAATCTACAGATATGTAAATACAGGCATAGGGAGACTTCGCACAATACTGGTTCGTACCATTATCTGTATGTAGAAATGTGGAGAGAGAGAGGGGGGAGAGATGGAGAGAGAGAGAGAGAGAGAGAGAGAGAGAGAGAGAGAGAAAGAGAGAGAGAGATTTAAAGAAAGACAGAGAGAGAAAGTAATCGACATTTTAGCGTTTTGCAACATGATGAGAAAATGTCCTTAACTGCGCCATATTCTTAAATATGGTGCAGTTAAGGATATTTAAAAATATCTTTCTTTATTTCAATGCAATGTCAGAGAGACATCGTGGAAAACTGGTTCTTACCGTCTGGTATGCCGAGTTCGTTGGCACCACAGCGAAGCTCTTAAACTGTTTGTGGCAGTGACCCTCGCCTTCTTTCACTTGGATAACGGTCCTCGCTTCCTGGTCCATCATACGAAATTCGCCCAAAAGATTCATCAAGCCAGCAGCTAGATCAGAGAAAGGACGAGGTTTCACTCTCTATTAGAAGAAATGCTTTATTTGGGTAACATATCTACTTTAAGTTAAAGGCTATAGCACAAAGCCAACAGGAATAGAACCGTGGTCAGTTTGGTAGAACATTCGGCCAGGCACTGTCATACGATGTAGGGATGAACTATATAGGTTTGTGGGGAAGAGACACAAGGCACACATTCTCCAATAGGCCTAGTAATTTTTTTTCCTATTCATATGACTTCAATGAAGGTCTCTATCCCTATTGGTGGACCGAGTACGTACCCTTGAGGTGCAGGTTGAGGACGGGCTGGTTTAGAGCGGAGGTGTGCTGGTAGTAGCAGGTCGGGGCGTAGGTGGAGATGCTGTGGAGGAGGGGGTACCGGCGCGTTTCCACCCCGTCCTTGTAGGTGTCCAGGACGGTATAGTCAAGGCAATCTGGGTCTGGGAAAAGGAAGACATGAAGTTAGATTAGGATGGTGATTGGGGTAAAACTCACACAAGGCAGCGTGCATAGTGGTCTAAAGTTGCATGCTAAATTAAAGAGACAAGAAAGAATATTCATTAGAGAAGAACTTTATTGCACGACAATTGTACATGATACAAAGTACTAGTATGGCAAGAATACGTAAACATAACACAAAGTACGTAGAAGTATAGAATAAAACTTAACATCCTAATTACTAATACAATACAATAAGGGCTAGCATACGTTTTCGATATACATATGTAGTGTTATTATCGAGTTGGTTCAATCATTAGTTTCGGTATTTTTTTCTAATGTGAAAGCAGTCGTTTAGATATTTACCTATGTTCGCATTGTGGGGATTGTTGCATTTGAATATGTACTCAAAACGCTGTGTAGCATCGAGAATCTTAAAACTTGTACTTGAGAATTAGAAGAACCCTACTTAAGAAAATCAGTCTGCCGTGGTGCTGGGATCACATGGGAGTCCTTTGTTCCATTCTCTAGTTAGATGTATAAGATAACATATTTTCTTCTATATATATATATATACTTTACGCATGAACAATAGCATTAAACATTGCTGTAAATCTTGAAACGTTCACAATGGTATTCACAGTTTACTCACGATTACAAAAGTCGGGCCTGCAGGAGCTTCGCGCCGTGACTCTGACGTCATCGGTCCTGTCGGTCGGCATTGCCCACCTGAACCCGGTTTTCCTCAGACACTTCGGGAGGTGCAGGCGAGCCTTGTCCGGGCCCTCCGACTGCCGGTAGAACCGGTCCACCCGCGCGTTACTCGCGAAGATGAACATCTCTGTGTACCCCCTGTAAGAGTCGATGTGAGACGTACGTCAACGTGAGAGATACAAGACTTGGCTTCGGTTATTTTCAACGGTGTTGTGAAGGTAGGTGACACAGAGAGAGAGACAGACAGACAGAGACAGACAGACAGAGACAGACAGACAGACAGACAGACAGACTGAGACAGAGAGCTAGTCAGAGCCAGATCTAGAGAGCCAGACAAAGACAGCGAGACAGACAGAGACGGATAGACAAACAGGCAGAGACAGTCGATATATAGACAGGCAGACAGACAGACAGGCAGACAGACAGACAGTCAGACAGACAGAGACATAGAGAGACATATAAACAGACGGAGGCATTCGGAGAGACAGAGAGAGAAAGAGAGAGAGAGAGAGTTAGGCATTAAGGTAGAGCATTACGTAATGCAAAATCAATCAAGCAAAATCAAGCTGAAAATGTTACTGATAAAAGAAGGTCGTTTGAATCTATCAAGATACCTGATTATCACGTAATGTTCTACCTAAATCCCTGACCTTCATCGACGTTAATGTGGGTCCTATCTATGAATCGCGTTGCCATGGCTACCTGGGATACTGGACGACGTAGAAGTAGTCGTCATCTGACCAGTACGGCTCCCCGGCGTCTTTAAGATCCCGGAAGAACTTCTTGGCCTCCTTATCGACGATGAAACCTCCTTTGATGTTTTTGAACTTCCGGACATACATGAGAGTATCCGGCACCACGTCCAATACAACCTACGGGAAACAAACATTCTTTTTATCATCAATTCCCCTACTTCTGATACCTGAATAGTAAAGAGAAATTTCTATTTCTTTCAGCCTTTTGTAAGCCAACTTAGCCTCCTGTGCAGGCCTCCTATAACGCGCGACATATATATTGGGGGGGGGGGAGCTCTAATGCCGGAAAGGGAGTTGTGCAGCCGAGGGAGTTGTATAGCCCAGGGGTCCGCGCGTTATCTATAACGCGCGGACCCCTGGGCTATACAACTCCCTCGGCTGCACAACTCCCTTTCCGGCATTAGAGCTCCCCCCCCCCCCCAATATATATGTCGCGCGTTATAGGAGGCCTGCACAGGAGGCTAACCTGTGCTTAGCCTAGTGGGGCAAACATGTACAATGAAGGTCTTCATTCTCCATTCATTAATAAATAATCAACAAAATAACGTAATACAGGTGATGCACTCTAGCAAGTAGCTAATATCAAAAATCACCTCTAAAAACACTCATCACAGCTAACAAAGAAAGATACACTAAGTAAATCACAGCATTAGGGTTAGGTAGTTCATTTTAAGTTTTAAATTTAAGGGTTTAGTAGGTAATTCAGTCTATATCAAAATGTTTCGTATCTACAATGTATGTTTTCTTATTTTTGTATATCCGTATGTATACAGGACCCGCATACAGGCACTGTAATGTGCAACCCATATATACATATATATGAGCGCAGCAGGACAAGGGTGTATACTTACCAAAGGGTCTAACGGCTGGGGTGGGTTGTCTCTCAGTACCGTAGGCAGCGGGACGGACACGGTGAACTCTCGCTTGAACGTGAAATCGGTCTGAAAGACAAGAATTAGGGCAAGAAAAAAATGGTTATAGCGACGTATCTGTATCTGTATAGCCGGTATAACCGCCCTTCGGCGTAACACACCGGCTTCGCAGGCACGCGGCGCGATAGCAGCTGGTTATATTACACTGAACGACCTGTCACACCTAACATTTGCACATCTGACTGCAATCGTTCTTTAAAGCTATTCAGTGAAGATGTTCCTACGTGCTACTTCCTGTCGCTAGGTGGCGCACCGGCAAGAACAATGCGGTCGCAAACATGACAAGTGGTCAATATCAGCCCCGTCTTATGCTAGGGTCACATTTCCAATCCGGGTCCCGGCCGGGCAGCTTGCGGGAACGAAAAATATGATATAGGAGACAACAAAACACAGAAACCTCTTAAAAATCATTCCATACCATACGCTATGTACATGTATATGTATGTACTCGATATGCAGGTTTTATTCTTTGCTTTTTCAAACAGCCCGGTCAGGCCCCGGCTTGGAAAAATGTGACCCTAGCATTAGCCTGGTCCAAGTCTCTAGGGGTCGGCTTAGGGGTGTTTTACCGGGTTGCTTTGTTTGGAACGCACCTTGTTCTTTGGTGTGGAAGGGAGGAACGCCTGCGTCACAACTGGCATGGACAGTTGGAAAGCCTCACCTGCAGTGAGCAAAATACACGGATAGTCTTTGTGTGAGGCGTGTGGACAAATAAAGGACAATGTTGTGCATTCACAAGGTGTACCGAATACGCAGACATAAGTACAATTATAGGGGAAAACCCCAAAAGAATACATGTACACACACAAAAAAACTTTAATTTTCCCGTGTTAACGAATGTATAGCTGCTGCAGTTTGAGAGAGGGTTGCTAGGGGGACCCAAATTTAACTTTCCCCTCTTGTGCATGGAACCAAACATACATACACACACATACATACACACACACACACACACACACACACACACACACACACACACACACACACACACACAAGCTCAGAATTATTATCAAAATGCGTTTTTGAATGAAATCAACAAATGCCACAGTGACACTCACCTGCCATGCTGTTCCATGCCGCGTACTTACGCAGCCTCTCATTGGCGGTTGAAAGAGCGGTGCGCACTGATTGGCTGAAGACGGTGGTGGACACCCATACGACGTCTCTGTTGATGACGTAGCGCACGTCATAGCCTGGGAACGAGCATAGCACGGTCGCGCGCCAATCCTGGTTGGGACTGTCACAACACCAAATTAAGATGTCAAACGATATCGATGTTAAGACCTTACAACAGGTTGATTTTTATACTTTGCGTTGGTTAATCCATTTGTATCCACTTTTTTGGTGTGTACAAGAATTTTTAGAACTTAGAACCAGTAGTGCTAACGATATGTTAAACTCAATACATATGTATCCACTTGTTTGTTTGTAGATAGATATATCAAACCTTAAGAAATACTATGTCCTTTTTTGTGTCAATATTGTTTTATGTTGTTAGCTTCTTTGTTATTCTAACATTTGTCCAGACTTGCAACGACTACCGCCAACAAATGAAATATAAATCACGCAATAACCTCGCTCATCTTGCAACAACGAAACTTGAAAAAAAGGTGACTAGACTGGTTCCATGATCTACTAGTTTGCACTTTCGAAGGTGATAAGGAAAGAAAGAACGTGTTATTAAAGCGCACCTGTCGTCATTTCCGGTGACGTCAGCCCATATCCCCCGCAGCAGCAAGATGGCGGCGACGCTCGATATCAAAGCGTGCCGCATTCTCGGGTTGCTTAGCGACGGAATCATACGTGAGAACTTTATCAAGTGTCCCTGAACAAAATAAACAATGTACCAGAGCAAAGTAAGGCAAACAAACAAAGATATTGTTCTAAATCTGATCTTTGCCCCATCCACTCTCCTCAACTCGGTCCTTATAAGACAACACTTCTGAGCAGTTGGATTGGGTAATCTCCAAGCAGATGTAAGGATCGGCTGTTTTAAGCATGTTTTGCAACATGTAGTACATCTGTCTACTTTTGCACCTTTTTAATTATTCGCCTCTTTCTAGAGGGAATACTAAAAAATGTTATGTGAAATGACAACAATAAGGTAAGGTCTGCACAGCTCTGAAGTCACAATTTTGCAATTCAAAGTTCAGCCGTATCGAAGCCGCATTGCATTACCACAAGCTACTAGAAAAAGCACCAAAGCTTCACCTCAACTGAGGATGACTGCTTTACCTTAAAAAAAGTTCAGCCAGTGTCGGTAGTCTGGTGAAGACTATGAACTTGTACCGAACATTTGAAGCGAGTTGGGTTCTGGAGAGCGCGCTTGTGTAAACAGACCCTCCCTATAACACATCCCGTTGTAGAAGATAACAAACCCTAGCACATGATCTCGACACGACCTATTTTACGGTCCAAACGTCTTAATATGAGTTTCGTGAACGCATCCAAATGTATAATCTAGTGTTGCTTTATCCTTAGTGACTCATGAGGCGGATACCGTAGATGCTGCTATAACCTTGTATTCTAGTCTTGGGTTAGTAGTGTACATTGACGTGTGCTCAGCTCCAGTTCGGGTAGAGAAGAGATCGTATTACTTCAAGCTGTGTTTCTTTAATAGAGCACTCCTTATTCCATATTCATGGTGGGCTATTCTAAGTCACATAAGTGGAGGGGGTGCTCACAGCTATCTTACTTCTTGTAACATCTAGTATAAAGACATACCTACCTACAGGCTTCTTCTTCCTCAGAATTGTCCTGACTGAAACAAGGGGTGTGCCTTCAGCACAGCTAGCAGCTTATCAGTGGGCTATGCACACCTGCCGGCAAATATTGTGTCAGTGCGCTGACAGCCCTCTCCTGGTTATTCATTACCGTCGGAATCAGCCTAGCCTCTACCAGGCCCCGCAGATGGCTGGAAAAATAGTAGAAATCGGCCACACCAACCAACTAAACAACCAACCAACCAACCAACCAACCGACCAACCAACCAACCAACCAACCGACCAACCAACCAACCAACTAACCAATTAACCAACCAACCAATCAACCAACCAACCAACCAACCAACTAACTAATTAACCAACCAACCAAACAACCAACTAAACAACCAACCAACCAACCAACCAACCAACTAACCAACCAACTAACCAACCAACCAATCAATCAATCAGTGAAACAATCAATCAACACATCAATAAAACTCCACCTGTTTATTTCGTTATCGGTTGGACTGGCCATGGCATACACACGAGGACATAACACTGTATGCTATGACTAGATTGAAAGTAGCAAGATGTGATCTATTTACTGTACAGCCGCACATTCGGGTGACATAAATTTACGAAGAGTTTTGTTATGCAAAGCATTTTAGCCCCTACTTTATCATACCAGTACATGTATACGTCTAACTAAGCTATTCTACATATATCCCTTACTATACCAATTTAATAAGCTTATACCGGCATTACACGAGCATAAATTCTGGTCCAACGTGCACTGGGCGGAATTACACGCTCATAACCACCACTATCAACTGTTAATATCTAACAGGTTTTCTATCTGCTGTGAACAATTCATTAATAAACAGTATATCATTTGGTAACTATGGTTTGCTATCCTTAGCCCGAAATTTGAAATAAGATGCTGTATTCCTCCATGTCGCAAAAATCTGTGCTACTTTACTGGAGCAACAGATAGTAGCAGATGATAACAAATGTTGCAGCTACATGAGAAGGTTGTAGCAGAGGAAGGCCAAGGCTGCAACAAGAGTCGTAGCAGAGATCGCCTGCGATCCGGATCGTCCGGACATCTCCGGAAACATTTCCGGTTCCAGACAGCCCAAGTCGTCCTTGGGAACCCGGATGTCCTCCACGTACTGTCCTTTCAGGGACTCCGGCTCCCCGGATGCGCAGAGAAACTACAGAACACATGGGGATATGGTGTTAAGATTATTGAAGGTGAACAAGTTACTTATTTTTCTTTTTCTTCAGATTCAACTTTATTCTGATTGCCATTGCATGTGACATTGATATAAAACAAAAATATCAACTTGAATTGTGCCAATACGTACATGACTTGCCATTGACTCAAGAGTTACATAAAATTGCTAAAACATAGATGCATGATTCCTAATTCACGGACATTTAATTTGATACATAACTACAAACGGTTTTGAAATTCTAACATCGATCAGATGGAGCATTGCTTTGATAAAAGTTACAGGCAATACTAACTGATTTATAAAATAACTTCACCGTCAATTACACTACCTACAGGTACAAATGATCCATCAACTGACATGGCCTAGGAAAAAAAAACTTTTCTGGTTACTTGGCCAACCCAAGCAGAAACCACCGAACCTATTTTGTTTCGTCGGCCGCTGGCATGACTGGGGAGATAAACTTTTCGATTTGACATCTGAGTGATGAAATTCAAATAGATGAGCAATAAAATGGAGTTAGACTGGGAGCAATCAGGGCATGTACAAGCATGGATTTAACCACATTGGTGCAAGTGAACCTGGAACAACTTGAGGAGGTTAAAGAACAGGAACATATACTTTGAGGATCGAATGGTCTGGTGGGGATGAGATGATAGTAAGTTCTCATATATCACATCAGGTGAGCTTTTAGTAATCTCCAAGCAGATCTATAGGTTGCGAAGACCGTATCCAACTGGCAGAAGAAGTATGTTTTGCAACCTAAGGATTGCTGTACAAGCTCCTTCTTCCAGTTGGATACGGTCTTTGCAATCCGTTGGGTCTGCTTGGAGATTAAGCTTTACCATGATTCCTTTACCTGTTGTTTGTATATGGAGCGTGCAGAGATGAGAGCCTGGACGGGCAGCAGCTCGCACACGGCCTCACACACCCAGGAGTTGTTGGCCAGAGTCACGTCCAGCAGGCCCGTCAGGTTCCGGAACGGCTCCGCGACCGGCACCGACAACTTGTTACCCGCCAGCGTCAGGCTCTACGGAAATCAATAGATCAAATGGTCAATCAATCAATCAATCAATCAATCAATCAATCAATCAAGCAAGCAAGCAAGCAAGCAAGCAAGCAAGCAAGCAAACAATTTAACAATCAATCAATCATCAATAAATAAATCAATAGCTAGATTAATCATTCATTCATTCATTAATCCATCCATCCATCCATCCATTCAATCATCCATCCAGTCAATCATCCACCCATTCAACCAACCAATCAGCCAGTCAATCAATCAATCAATCAATCAATCAAAGTTTTGATGTTGTCAAAGTGAAGGAGGCTTAAAAAGAAAAGGACTTTTAAGCATTCTCATAGAGAGCTACTGAGATGAAATGGCATTCACAGAAGGTCAAATTATAACACCTTGAGGTTTTCCAGCCCCCTGAAGGCCCCCGGTGCCAGGGTGAAGATGTGGTTATCGTGCAGCCTGAGTTCGCGCAGGTTCGGCAGCTGCACGAACAGGTCCGGGAACAGCGCGATCATGTAGTTACCGGACAGGTCCAGGCTGGTCAGGGCGTGGTCCGTGGAGAAGGCAACGTCCGACAGGGCGAATATGCCGTTTCTGGACAGGTCCAGTTTCTGCATCTTCGGCAGACCTATAACAGATGATCATAATCATAATTAGTTAGGCTTAGATTACATTGTGTAAGATTACTTCACAGATCAAAGATATTTACTGTCCTTGATGATCAAGGCAATGAACGGCAGTTCATCACCAAGGACAGTGGCGAAGGCAATGTCCGACAGGGCGAATTAAAGATGCCGTTTCTGGACAGGCCCAGCTTCTGCATCTTCGGCAGACCTACAGTATAACGGAGGGACAAGATGCATATGATTAGTTAGGCTTAACATATGCATATGGTTAGTAAGGCTTAACATATGATTAGTTAGGCTTTAATTAGATGCTATGTAATATAATTGGTTCATAGATCAAAGCAGGGGCATTATATGTCCATCATCATCAAGGCAACGGTAGTTCATTGCTAGTCTCTACCAGACTAACCGCGTCGGAAATAGAGAGAACATTTGCCGGGGGACTTTGGCCATGGAGGACAACATTTCTATCCGCAGTTAGGGTTGCCTATTGGACCCTCTCTCCGCAGCCGACTCCTTCATACAATTGTCTCTATTTGGCCAATTTCTACTATTTTCCCAGCGACCCGCGGAGACTGGTAGAGGCTAGTACATCGCTAGGGACAGTGCATGGTGCAAGGGCAGTATAACGGAGGGACAAGATGAATATAATTAGTTAGGCTTAACTTATGATTACTTAGGCTGAGATTAGATGCTGTGTAATCTTGTTTCATAGATCAGAGCAAGGAAATTATATGTCCTTCATCAACCAGCTAGGCAACGATGAGTTCATCGCTGACATGCCGAAGGCAATGTCCGACAGGGCGGAGATACCGTTTCTGGACAGATCCAATTTCTGCAGCTCCGGCAGACCTACAGTATAACGGAAGGACAACATGCGTATGATTGGTTTGCCTTGAATTTGATATTACTTCACAGATCACGCAAAGCTAAGGACAGTGGCGAAGATGCCGTTTCTGGACGGATCTAGCTTCTCCATCGTCGGCAGACTTATAACAGAATATGATAATATCATAATCAATTAGGCTTAAATCAAATTGTGTAAGGTTATTTCACTGATCAAAGCGCGCAAGGGAATTGTCCTTGGTGATAGTAGTTCGTACGTGGCGAGGGCAACGTCCGACTGGGCACAGATGCCGTTTCTGGACAGTTTCAGCTTCTCAATCTTAGGGAGACCTATAAAGGAAGTTACGTCATGAATATCATAATACTTTTAGTAAGTTGGATTTGATTTGTTTGCATATATATGTGTGTGTGTCTCTGACAGCAAAGCACTGAGTATGCTTGAGCGTATCATTGGCTGTTTTCAGCACGAGAAGGGGGTGAAGTCTGCCATCCCTGCTGTCCAATTTTGTGTTGGAAATTACAGTTGAAACATGTTTCAGAATCTTACATGTATGTGTCAACACTCAGCAACCGTAGCCTAGCGTCCAGCCTTCTTAGCTTAAATTTAGTCCGCTGCCCAATCTCCGCTCCCCGCCAAGAAGACTAACGGCGCCCGGTCTTCCTGGTGGGGAACGGGGCTTGGGGTAGCGTCGGGCTAAATTAAGGATAAGAAGGCTGGACCCCAGGCTACAAAAGCCGTACCTACCGGTGAAGGCGTTATCCGGTATGGAGGTGATCTTGTTCCCGTTGAGCCTTAGCTCCGTGAGAAAGGGCAGCTGAAGCGCGGGGGACCTGTTCAGGTCGAACTGCATGATGGCGTTATCGCTCAGGTCCAGACTCTCCAGCCCAGGGAACCCTTCGTACGCCAGCGATTCAACCATGTACAACTGGTTCTTACTGATGTTCAGGACCTAACAAGAATAGAAAATACCTTAGTAAAAATCATGTATAACTCAATGGTGCTGACATATCATATGTATCTATGGCCCGATTTGCACATGCATTTTTCAGAAGACTAAGAGTCGACTCAGCGGCTCCAAGTCGACTCAGCTACTTGGAGTCGACTTAGGAAACGCGTGTGTAAAAAGGGCCTATGTTCGTTTGTGCTTGATACATGTATATTACAATTTCTGGTTTCTATGACTGTTCGTATTATGAACAACGCAGCATTGCCATGTATCCTCATTGCTGCCATTTTTGTCCGTAACAATGGAAGAGCAAGTACATGTATGGGTAAGGGGGTGAAGGCTGACATCTCCGACTGCCTAGCTAGTCGCGACATGGTTCATCTATACTAACAATACAATCTGAATATAGAAATGAAACTCTACCTTGAGAGACTTGAGACTGAGAAACTGGAGATCCGCTGCCTCCGTGATGGCGTTGTCGTGTAGGAGGAGGGTGGTGGTGTCGGCGGGGATGTCCTTCGGGATTTCTTTTAGGTTCTGTGTAAGAAGATAAAATATCAAGTCACTTGGTTGCCATGGATCCCATGGTGTGTGAGACCATCGCCTGTTACCACTGCGATGAGTTAATATAACTGCAACCATTTTGCTTTATCGTTACCATGTTATAACTAAACTTAAACTTGAAAATGTCTGTCACCTGTTCTTTCATTAACAACGGTATCAGTTGGTCAAAAATGGGAATCAGTTTGTTTTGTGTGTTTTTGGAGGGGTTTTGTACATCCCTCAAAATTAGTATGTTTTTATAACTTGCAATTCATTAGGGTCACGTCAAAAAGAAAAACGACAACAAAAACACCTAAAATGGTGTACAAAACGCTGTAAAATGGCATCTTCTTCTGTGAAATTGTACAGTCGGCACCTTGTTCTTTTATCTAATCCCCATGTGACGTGTACATAGCATGAAAACCATTCGTCGGCTTAGGTGTGTTTCAGCTGGCCCCAGCCAGTGTTCGCACAAGCTCTCGCTGGCGGAGGTTAATGACCCCCACCCCTAGGAGGCGTATCCATCGGACCGGCCGCCAGGAGCGCGATTTAGTCAGGCTAACTCCGCCCTAGTTGTAGTAAAGCTCTCTCTGTCAGTATCATGATCTTTCCCAGCCTCCGTAACCGCTGGCTCAATCTTTTCAGTTGACATGAGCTAGCCACACGAGCTAGTACTGAACTGTTTAATATAATCTATATATACCACCCACTACCCCTACAGACTAAAAAGGCTATGGGACTACTTCAGCAACCTTATCAAGTTTAGCGTTCTTTGTGTGTTACACATGAGATGTCACATAATCATGCAGTGCTACGTTGCCTGTCCAAAAGCAAAAGCAAATAAACACACACACACACAAAAAGAACTCACCTGTCCTACACACGACACGGTACCATCTGCACAGGTGCACATGGAGGGGCACTGCGCCCGGGATCCCTCCGGTAGTGTTCCGCACAGAACCAGCGCCAACATTACAGCGGACAGACGCACCGATATCAAACCCGCCATTTCGAAACTAAAACTTTTAGAAATGAAAACGTAAAACTAGATTTGGTTGATTCAGGCTGGAAGACGGACTGGAACTCTGCCTGAAAACTGGTTCTTTGCGAGAGATTCTCAGGGGGTAAATCGCTTGTAATAATTTGGAGGGAGCAACGTAGAATTATTTTCTCATACGGCAAATAAATCAAGTCCATGATGAAAGGTGTAATCCCCCGTTGGCTTCATGAGAAACGATGTTCGATCCAGCAGTACGAACATGAATAGAAAGTAAATTTTACGATGAATCGTTCTGCACTGTGCAATGTATAATGTACCGTCCCCTATGATGACATTCCCACAGTAGACTCTCGAGTGTCCACCCGGCCCAACAAAAACGACTGACACATTAGGTACATTGCGAGGAATTACTTTAATTAATTTTGATTTAATTTTGACTCAGTGATCTAAATTATTTGCTGATATATATTGACAATGACAATGGACTTTATTGCATATTCATGCCCAACATGGGCTAAATGCATTATTAGGGCCCGAAAATCAAATTTTGGAAGTCAATTCATTTAGTCATTTCTACACAGGATCAGTTCAAACAACACCAGCACTATGTATAGCGACGTCCATCATGCCAAAATACGACGTCATTGTGATGTGAGAACTCACTGAAAAATCGTCGCCAGAGTAGGCTCGCAAAACTAAGGGAATCATCGTATGGCACGTTTTTGCAGTTTTGAGTGCTCAAAGTATGAAGTAATTACGCAAATGTGGTAAGTTGTGTTAGTGAATTTAACTGTGACTACCATAGATTCTTTTTTATTTCCATATTTTGCGCCCTATATGAGGGTCTGCATGGGGGGGTCCTGGCAACGCTTAACGGTAAATTCAGGCCAGCCGATAATGCTTAACGGTAAATTCAGGCCGGCCGATAACGCTTAACGGTAAATTCAGCATTTTTAGAACATGAGATACCCCTGATGACGACGGTTTTTTTTGCCACTAGTCGCCCTGATCTTGTGGCAAGAGACCTATTACCGTGATGATGCCATCCTCGCACGCCGTCTCCGAACCCTTTAAATTCGGCGGCGACAGGAAATTTCGTATTGGTGTGACGAAATGTTCATGATCTCGATGACGAGCGCCAAAGGCGCGACGAAAATTTTGAAATCTTGACCCTCTGAAACGCTATTTCCTGCATTCTGAGGGGGGGATTTTGCTGAAGAGTACTGAGCTAAGTTTTATGACATTTCTATTTGAAAAAAAATACAGAAGAGTTTCAGCTTGATTCTTGAGGGGCGTCACACCCTCCAGACCTCGCCGGAGCTGCGACATGCTCCCGGGGAAAATTGACACACTGAAACGCTATTTCTTGCATTTCGATGGGCAAATTTTACTGGTAATGTAAGTTAAGTTTAATGATATCTCTGTTTGTGAAAAAATACAACGAGTTTTGGCTTGGGTTTTGGGGGTCGACGCCCTCCTGACAATATTTTTCGACGGAGGCCCGGGAAAAAATTTAAAATCTTGAACCGCGAAACGCTTAATTTCCTGAATTTTGAGGAGAAAACTTTGCTGGTAGAGTGAAAAATAGAACTGTTTCAGCTTGGAATTTTGTGGGTGGCTGGGGGCGCCCTTCCGACATATTTTCGCCGGAGCCGTGAGCTCCCTGGAGAAAATTTCGAAATCTTGACCCACTGAAATGCTTTTTCCTGCGTAACGAGGAATTACTAAATAACGCTTAACGTTGAATTCAGGATGACAAATAACGCTTAACGAGGAATTTAAACGACCAGTAACGCTTCACGATTAATATACCGATAACGCTTAACGGTAAATTCAGGGCGGCCGGTAACGATTAACGGTGAATTAAAATCGCTCGTAACGCTTCACGAAAAAGGGCATGCAGACCCTCCTATATTGCTTTGGTTGCCTTTGAGTCAAGTCATATCATTGGCAAGTGACTGAGTAACTAAACGTTAGCCTCAAAGACGGGAACTTCGGTAACCCTCCGAAGGATTACACCCCCGACCACTAACGTGCAGATATGAGCCCATCGCATGGTCATCTTCGCTTGGATTCGAACCCCGGACCTTTGATATGCTCCGTACTGAACTCATAGCTTCCACAACAAACGGTACGCACTGTGTGGCGTTGCCAAAAAGAACAATAATCCGGAAGTGTTACAGGGTCCGCCCGTCGCACTGCATTCTGGGAACTTGTCATCATGGCCGCCACTCGAAGGTTGGCAAAGGTAAGTCTCACGGAAAAACGGTTCGAAAAACGTTAACAACGGCTCTTATTCAAACCTTGGCCGTTTTCCATGGTAGATAAGGCTTCAGAGGTTCAGATTCCGTGATTTTTGACGGCATACGTGGTGAAAGTGGCGCGTACAAGGCGGTTTAAGTTTCAGGAAATGCCGGTTGTGAACCCGCGTTGTTCGAGGCGCGGCGGCACGTAGCAGCAAAATATATTCGCGGCATGCCAGACCCGGATAACTTCAGAACCGTTTTTCATACAAACTCCACAACTTGGACGGTTGTTGTGTGTTTTCTAATGAGATATAGAGTGGCCCTTAGCGAACTGCAGGCCTCCTTAGTTGTGAAGTCCATGCGTTGGTCGTAGACACAGCCGTTTTTGTAACGTGCTCGAAAGTGAAACACCAACACCCTACCTTGGGAGGGGGGCACTCATTTGTCGAATGACAACGCATAAATTGTTAATGACATTGTTATCATCAGCTCATAATGACAATGATCAAGGATTCATGTTTATTTTATGGGATTTGTCTAATCAACAGATGTACCATGAAGCTCATTTTTTCATACGAGCTCTTCTAGAAGTTCGACCCTTTTGTTCCTAAATTTGGTCCCTTTTCCTAGAACGGCAACTGAAACTGTTCCATTCAACCTTTTTACTAATCATATTGCCTGTATGTAGGCTGCCACAGCATTGTACTCAAGGCTACAAATTGATAATATTTATCACACCATACAAATCATAACTGTATGTATAAATCCATGACATGTGATATGAATACACGAGTTGCCCAGAAAGTTCTAGCATGTATAACGTTATACTAAAAAAAGGAGCTGATTTCAACACCATACAATTTGTTTTTGTCATTTTCCAATGCTAAATTTCCATCTTTGTGATACTGATAGGTATCAAGGTATCAAAGACTAACACATTTTTAGTAATATAAAAGGCTATGCTGATTTGATATGGATGAAATTCGCGTGTGCATCAATTTTCGTCCATTTCCATAAATAAAAATGAAGGTTTCTACCACACTGTAATCAAGCAAATAAGCTTTAGTATTTTGTACTTGTCCTGATGTAATTTGTTTTGGTACTCAACCCTATAACTTAGTATAAGATAGTTTTGTTACAAACTGCTTTTCTCTTGTAGGAACTTTCGCAAATGCGCCAGAATGGTATAAAGTCATTCCGAGACATCCAGGTGGATGAATCCAACATGCTTCTCTGGCAGGGGCTCATTGTGCCAGTAAGTACATTTGTTTCTTTGTTTGTTTGTTGATATTGTTTCATCTAAACAAGCACACATGATTCTATAGAGATATACATGTACAATATGTGGAACAAATTTCATGTTAACATTTTGATGATGTCATAGTCTACTACATGTAGTGACAGTGTTACAGAGAAGCAGTATGTAGCATTTTTTAAAAGTCTTTGTACTATTCCGTAGGTGAATCATATCCACAACCTACGTACCAACTGCATTTAGAAAACACTCTACCCACTAACACCATTGCTGCAGTAAACAGTCAAACTTTCCCAAGAAGACTACTCAAGGGACTGATAAAATCTGGTCAATGTGGATAGGTTTACGTAGATAGGTTGTCACCTACAGACAGGATTCTTAATGTTGTGTCAATTGGAAAATCATCTAAGGGACCACCAAAAAGTGTCACATTGACCAGGTAGTCCTTGTGTAGAGGTGGTCACTTGTACAGGTTTGACTGTACAAATGTATCAATGGCCAGGTGGTCCTTATGTAGAGGTGCCGGTTACTTGTACAGGTTTGACTGCATACAAGAAGAAAGATGATTCAGAGAATAGAGTCATTGTCTTGCTAATGCAGCAGATTATGCTAAATGATGTTTATTTTTCAATATTTCAGGACAGCCCTCCGTACAACAAAGGTGCATTTAAGATCGAGATAGTCTTCCCAGCAGAATACCCCTTCAAGCCTCCGAGGATCACCTTCAAGACGAAGATCTACCACCCCAACATCGACGAGAAGGGGCAGGTGTGTCTGCCCATCATCAGTGCAGAGAACTGGAAACCTGCCACCAGGACTGACCAAGGTACGCAGGGCTTGATATACTCGTGTGGCTCTTGTATGTGCAGGTTTTAGTTATTCATTTGCAGGATATTGCATGTAAAATTGAAGCTGTGTAGGTATTTCCTAAAGTAATATTAGCTTTCCTAGACCTTAAGCCCCCCTCTCACTGGACCCGCGGCACGCTGGTGGCGTTGCTGCGTCCTAAACAGGATCTGTGTTACCCTTGACTTTATAATGGGGTATTCAAGACGTACAAGTATGACCAAAAAGACAACAAAACACACAAAGCTTAAAAAGATTCCTTTTTTGTCTATGAAATTCGATGAGTGCTACATGTCAATTTGATCGGCCGCAGCGATGCCGCCAGCGTGCCGCGGGTCCAGTGAGAGGGGGGCTTAACTACCAACCTGACGGAAGTGTTCATGTCTTATCGTGCCATGTTTGTTCCCCCAGTTATCAACGCGCTGGTAGCGCTGGTGAATGACCCAGAGCCCGAACACCCGCTACGGGGCGACCTGGCCGAGGAGTACACGAAAGACAGGAAGAAGTTCTTGAAGAACGCCGAAGAATACACAAAAAAACATGGCGAGAAACGACCGGCGGAGGCTTGACATGTTCACCGCTCCTGACGTACCGTTCTCCTGTAGTTGAAAAATTGTTCCCGAGGTGTAGATGTCAATCTTTAAGCTATTCGGACGTGACCGCATCACCAATGTCCTCTTCTTGATCCTTGCAGAAAAGTTGCTCCGTGTTGGTAAAAAGGCATTGTGGAAAGTTGATTTCCTTTTGTTCCTAACAAAAGCAGGGCTGATCCAAACTTTCAACTGTAACTTCAGTCTTTCTCAGGGGCACTGACCCACTGCTGTTGTCATGTGACCCGATGGCTATTACTTGAGTCACATGACATAAGGTCATTTGTCAGAGGTCATGCACTGAGGAAGACTTGAGTTATGGTTGAATGTTTTGGGTAAACCCTGTTTATGTGCTGTAACTAAAAGTTCAACTTCCACAATTGTCATACTCTTGCTCAGACAGCCCAGTCACTGTAACAGAGACTCAGGGCCGCATAGCAAAAATGTAGAATGGCTGCACTGCTGAGGTGTGGCCAAAATTTTCTCCAATTGGAAAGATTTACACAATTGATACTTAGTCATTTCAATCTTCATCAGGAATTGTCTTCTTCACAAATGTAGAGGAATATCTCTGTTCATCACCACACTTCTGCAAGTAGACATTTTCGTGATTCTTTTTTTGACACGATTGTGAGTAAATATCTTGTTTAGTACTGTATCACATTCTTAGGGCAGTTATACTGCTGCACAGTGCATGGGGTTTAAGTAGTTTTTTTGTCCACTTGGAAGATCAGAAACTGGTGAATTGTTAAGTTGTAAAAATGGTGGATCATAAAAGTTATTCCATAAGAAAATATACTGATGTAATGATATTGTAGTTAGCTATAGTACTGGACTTGTGATTGGTTGTTGAAAACTGGGACAGTGGGGAGGGGGGCATCAACCTCCAAACGACTTGAAAAATAACACAAGAAATGTCTATATATATGTTCAATGTAGCTAATGTGTTTTTGTAAAAGTTTGGTCTCCAAGAGAGCACATCTAATATGCACAGAATGGAAAGTATCTGTTTTACTTCAATGTTAGGAATTTGTAGTGTTTTGTCCCAAAGAAACTTCAGCAGAGGGTCGCTCTATCCTACGTACACTTGTTGGCTTGAAAATAGAAAGGTTATGGTTGTCTTAATGATATTCAAGATGCTCTCCTTTTTTGAGTACTCAAGAGTTGTTTATGACAGATCAATCCTCAGTTTTACCCAGATAAACTAGTGCTACTTCAAATATATTTCTGTCAAGACAACACCAATGTATCTCATTGGTTCTCTGGCATTTCTAAGTAGTAAATTTATGAGAGGACAAGGTGAAAACTAAAGAGAGGAAGACATGTACCTTTTTCAAGGTTCCAAGACACACAAAAACAACTCCACAGTTTTACTCAAACCCTCCTTCAGTCAACGTCTTGGAATATTGGTCTTCTAAACCAAGATGCTAATTTTAATTTTTTTTGAGTATGCAGTAAGTTATGCAAACAAATTCAAGTTACCAAAAAGTGCAAGTTATCTGGATGAAACCCTGGATTTTCCGATTGTTACTTTTACACTTTAAATACTTAACGTTAATTTTTGCGTCTTTTTTGGAGTAACCATTGTTGAATGGCAATGAACAAGGCATTAGCCAAAGCACTGATATTTTGTGTTACGGTGAAATATGTAGGAACAATACATTTTTTGGGCCTACTTTGGTTTTGGACTGGATTGTGTGTGACACATGAAGTAATTTCTTTATTTTTTTCCAGTAGTGTCATTTCAAGTTTCTAATCTTACAGTTTTGTTTAAGTTAACTATTGTGTGTTCTAAAAAGAAAAGGTGTTCCCTCAACACATATGAATAGTTTTCTCTGCATTTGTCTCTAAAGCCAGTTTCTAAGTTGTTTTGTTTTCTATGAAAAGTCATTTCCTGGATTCACAAATCCAGGGAAAAGTTTTTTTTTTCTTAGAACAGCCCAAGGTTGTACCAATTTAGGACCTTTGATGTTCAAAGATGTTCAAAGAGGAGAGCTGAAAGTAAACAACCTTTTTAACTCGTCACCCCAAAATTGTTTTGTACCATACACTTAATACACTACTGTAAACATCTGAATTAGTCTCAGCCATAGAATGTTTGAACTGTTTACCAAGATTTTCACCGTAGCCTCTCTGAGATGTAATGTTTTGTGTTAAATTTACACCAGGCTATACGCAATAAAAAGCACCAAATTGAGAGATGTGTACTAAATTCAGGGACTGGGTGTACTTATTTTTTCAGCCAACATGTGAGCATTTTTTTTAATTTGATCTACCAAAAGTCAGTCATCACATGGAGGGCTTAGTGAATAAAATAATCGTAAGGGAGGAAAGAATCTGGTTGTTTAAGTCGCGTAGACTATGGAGAATGAGATGTGGTATATATTGTGGGAAAAGACTTGTATTTTCATCAGTTACATTTACTATTAGGTGTGAGGGTTTCCCTGTAAGTGGTGTATCACAGTTAATGGAACTTGTTGTTTCTCTCTGGTATTTTGCGCATGTCATGTTGAAATTACGCTGCTGTAAATTAAAATCACTGAGATCACTGATCAAGCATTGTTTTCTTGTCTCGTTTCCCTTTTTTTGGTAAGCTGTGACTTGTAAGATTTAGACTAGAGCATTTTCATGTGATGATGTTACTGAGCCCAGCATCCCTTTTCAAGTTGTTGAAGGTTGTGTGTTGAAGGTCCCAACCTACATGTACTACCAACTTTTTTTTGCTTAGTGGCTGGCGGTAAGCTCATGGGAAGGTCTTGAATGTGTGACAGGCTTAAGTTAAATTAAGTGACTTGGAGCACCAGTCTAGTGTTTTGGACAACAATTTGATTTCTTAGTAGATGGGGCAGGGATGACGGTTGAGACACCACGATCAGTATTACCGGTTTTGACCTTTTTATTCAAAACTCTTTATGCATGAGTAAGGCAATAGACAAATTGTAAAAATGTGAACAATTAGTTGGTGCCAAAATTATCATTATGGGCTAAATACATAAGAATGGTACATTGTTGTGCAGGAAGCACACCAAAAGCGTTTATGTTCCAGTTCATTTTTTTTACCTCGAAATCTAAAATATGCTCCAGTGTAACAGTACATGTATAAGATCATTCAAGCCATTTCATTTACTTATAAGTGCAATCAATCAGTACTGCACTCCCCTTGATATAATAATGGTGATATAATAAATATGACAATGCCGGATACAACATGGGAACAAAGCCTCTTATGACAGAATCTCTCATGCACCGTTATTTGCAGTTGTAAGAATAAGACATTTTCTTCTTGGATGTGTAAAACCTTCAAGGAAGATCTCTTCCTTTCCATTTAAGAGTTCCTGTACTTTCTCCATGTACAAGTCTGAGAGTTTTGCTGTGACGGAGCCGTGCCCTCAGCCATCCTGCTTTCCTCCTCCTGTTTTGCTAAGCTATTAGGAAAACAGACAACACGGTTACATCTCCATAATAGATAGCTTTTATACTGCTTACAGCTATAGATGTGCAAAGGTTAGGTGTGACAGGTCATTTAGTGTAATATGACCAGCTGCTGCTGTGCCGCGTGCCTGCGAAGCTGGTGTGTTTCAGTGAAGGATACAGATACAGAAAATCTTACCAATAATGCAAGAGGAAAGTGCACAAACACACCAACAAGAAGCAGCCTGTCTGACAGCTTGTAATGCAAGCAAGTTTTGCAGGTCTGAACTCATCTATGCCTATGGAAAAAAAGTTACACAATCCAAGCCAAAATCCACACCTTGCTTCACAAAGACGTTTTCAATAAAGTCCTTCTTGTTACTTGAGTACAACTTTTTGTCAAAGAAATATAAGACCACAGAATGGAACCTTTTCAGGTTATATGACTAAAAGTCTTACATGTTTGACCACGTCCACCCAGTCCCAGCCCCTCGGCCTCTCCCCTTTATGATCTGTGGGAGTCAGACAATCAAAAGGTCATCTCAGGTCAGAACATGCAAATGCAGGCACCATTGTACAGTTGGGAAGTCACAAAGCTGAGGTTGGATCAAACCTTACAGTTCTGTCTGTCACAGCTGTTACCCTAACTGTACAAAACTGGTGTGTTGTACGTTGAGTGGGTTCACAAGTCACACTTTGCTGTAAATGTAGATGTACAAAAATGTAGACATCCCAATCATGTTACCAAAGTTTCCAGCCATGCCATCTTTACCTGTTCTATCAGCTAATCTCCTCTTCTGTGCCTTGGTGAGCTGCTCCTTCTTCTCTTTCTTATTCCCCACCACCTGCTCAACTTGCCTCTCTGGACTCTCCTGAGCCTTGTTCTCTCCTCCTATTCTCTGAAACAGATATGAGAGGAGTGATGACTAGAAGAAAATGGTCAAAGTAGACAGATGGTCACTTCACAGATGGTCACTACAGATGGTCACTACGCGAAGGACACTACACTAGTCTACAGATGGTCACTACAGATGGTCACTACACGAAGGACACTACACTAGTCTACAGATGGTCACTACAGATGGTCACTACACGAAGGACACTACACTAGTCTACAGATGGTCACTACAGATGGTCACTACACGAAGGACACTACACTAGTCTACAGATGGTCACTACAGATGGTCACTACACGAAGGACACTACACTAGTCTACAGATGGTCACTACAGATGGTCACTACACGAAGGACACTACACTAGTCTACAGATGGTCACTACAGATGGTCACTACACGAAGGACACTACACTAGTCTACAGATGGTCACTACAGATGGTCACTACAGATGGTCGCTACAGATGGTCACTACACGATGGACATAATTTGTAAATAAATGATCATTGGTCATTGTGAAGAATATGCTATAAAGGGACCATCAAAAAGTGGTTACAGTGGCCAGATGGGCATTTTGCATAGATGGATACTTAATATACAGGTTTGACTGCATTCTATTCCAAAAAGTTAAAATATGACCAATAATATGACCAAAGGTTGTGATACTAGTACTGCAATGAATTTTCGTTGTATCGTTCACTCCTATACATTTGTCACTTTATTGCTTTCCTACATGTGTATATATATAGTTTTAAAAAGTTTGTTTTTGGCATGTCTGTCTGTCTAGATTTGTGTGTGCTTTCATCATACATGAAAGTGGTGTCTGCCACATTTGATTGCCTTGTCGTCTACATTTCTATTTGGCTGATTCACTCTCACAAAGGCTTACCATTGAAATCATAGCACCCATAATCTTGATCTTAATTTCTACGCAACCATGTTAGATTATAGCATTGTGTTGCTTAATATGATAATCCTACTCTAACATCATGGCACTAATTACGTCATAAGAAAAGCCTTTATTGTACTACTGACAATACAAATGTAGATGGCGACACAGCTAAAATTAGGAATAGACCCAGGGGGAAAATTTCTAACATAACACTCATACATGTAGATCACGTTGGGATATGTGTGCTGAAATTCTCCTGCATAATGTGAATATAAGACCTACAATCCAACTGTCTGGTATCCTGACAGTGAGTGGCTGATTAGATAGGCAACAGTGACTCAATTTGTTGTATCTCAAATTTGAAAAAATAAAACTGAAAGATAAACTTGAAACTAGAGGGGAAGTCTGTACCTTGGCACACAAAGGAAGTGACTATAGTAAGATTTTACTTCTGGCCCTTTGTTTTCCGGCTGTCATATTGCTACATTTCTACTTAAAAAATTGTCAAAGAAGCAACTAAATAATTTCATGGGGATACTGGCAGCTAGTGGCTGATTAGAGGCAACAGTAACACAATTTGTTGTTTCTCAAAGTTAAAAAAATAAATATGGTTCTAAACTTCAGGGTGTGAATGTAGTCAGATTCACGTTTTAGTTCTGGCCCTTTGTTTTCCAGCTGTCATATTGCTGAATTTCTACTTAAAAATGTCATACATGTAGAACCAACAAAATAATTTCATGGGTTGAACATATCTGCTGAAAGTTTCTTATATAATCTGAACATCAAATCTACAAGTTCAAAGAGAAGGGATCATATACTCCTACTGTCTGGTATCCTGACAGCTAGAGGCTGATTAGAGAGGCCACGGTAATTCAATTTGTTGTTTCTCAAGATTGACAAAATAAAGATGGTGCTAAACTTGAAAATAGGCTGTACCTTGGTACTGAGTTTCAGGGTGTGAATTTAGTCAGATTCACGTTTTACTTCTGGCCCCCTGTTTTAATCATCATGTTATATTTCTACTTAAAAATGTCAAAGAACCAACAAAATAACTTCATGGGTTGAACATATCTGCTGAATTTGTCTTACATAATCTGAACATCAAATCTACAAGTTCAAAGAGAAGAGATCATGTAATCCTTCTGTCTGGCATCCTGGCAGATAGTTGCTGATTAGAGAGGCCACAGTAACTCAATTTGTTGTTTCTCAAGGTTGAAAATATAAAGATGGTACTAAACTTGAAAGTAGAGGGGAATGTCTGTACCTTAAAGCTTGACAAACACAATTTCAGGGAATGAACAAAGTCATTTTACATGGCCCCCTGTTTCAATCTTGTCGTCTTGCTACATTTCTATTCAAAACTGTCTGGGAACCAAGGTAGGACATAATTTCATGGGGTTGAACATATCTGCTGAAATTTTCTTACATAATCTGAACATCAAATCTACAAGTTCAAAGAGAAGGGATCATGTAATCGTACTGTCTGGTATACTGACAGCTAGAGGCTGATCAGAGGCCACAGTAACACAATTTGTTGTTTCTCAAGGTTGAAAATATAAAGATGGTACTAAACTTGAAAGTAGAGGGGAATGTCTGTACCTTAAAGCTTGACAAACACAATTTCAGGGAATGAACATACTTTTTTAGTCATTTTACATGGCCCCCTGTTTCAATCTTGTCGTCTTGCTACATTTCTATTCAAAACTGTCTGAGAACGAAGGAAATAATTTCATGGTGTTGAACATGTCTGCTTGAATTCTCTTACATAATCTGAACATCAAATCTACAAGTTCAAAGGCAAGGGATCATGTAATCGTACTGTCTGGTATCCTGACAGATAACGACTAATTAGGGTTAATCAGATTAAGGCCACAGCACTTCAATTGGTTGTTTCCCAAAGATATTGCTGCACTGGAAGATCAACAAAATAAGAGAATGGGGGTAAAGCATGTGCCTTGGCACACACAGTTTCAGGGAGTGAATATAGTTAGATAGAAGACTCCTAGTCGTCAATTTTCATGTTGTTAATATCTTGCTAGATTTCTACTTAAGATGTCTGAGAACCAACTTGAAGGAAATAAATATCAATATTGATATAACACTCCTTGTTATTCTGGTAGTGAATATATTATACTTTACGTTCCTCCCCAACCTATTTATGTTTAGCCATACCTAGTATGGCTCAACATATTGTTTTTACTCAGGTTTCTTCTCCTCCTTCTTCTCCTGTCAAATCTTCAAATCGAAAAATCTCTGTCATTTTTTGACCAAATGACCTGAAATTTGGTACAAAGGTAGTGTTGGCAAATACCCGCAGCCGTTTTTTTTCTTCATTTTTTCGATATTGACCTTGAAAGTGATTTTATTGAGGTTTTTCTGACCAAAAACGTACATTTTGGCCTCCTGTGCTCTGGAAATACATCCAAATGACCTGAAATTTGCTATGGGGGTACAGTACATTGAACAGTCAAAGAACCCCATTCGACTTTTAGCATATATCACTTCAAAATACGATTTTGCAGGGCATTTTGGGGAGAACATTGGGTATTTCTCTCATATGACCTAAAGGTCAGTGACCCCAACCGCACCTGGCCTGCCTGTGGCCCTTGCAACCACCTGATTGGCCAATTGAGTTAATTAAGTTATCTTGCATTTCTGGCGCAGGTGTGCTAATTTGGTATTGGAATGCGTAGGACATGTGCTTACATGGCTTTGTTCGCTCTTTTTTGAACAAAAATACACATCTCCAGTTCCTATGTATTATGGAGAGACTAATTGTTTTTAAACTCAATTTTGGACTACGGCGATCCATTTTTTTAGTGGAAGTATTTAAAAATGGTCCATTGTTATTTGGGACAGTCCATTTTTGGCATGGCGAGGAGTATGGCTTTTAACATGCTGTATTTGCTCGCAAATGTTGCCTTTCTAGTTTGTCATATTCTTCTCTTGCTTCATGTTTATCTATGATTTCTACGAACCACAGAAATAAATTGTATGACGGTGACCTGAGTTGTCGTTCCCTGCCTGCCTGGATGAAAAGACTGTTATCTGTCCCACATCTAATTGGTCTCCAGATTTTGATTACAAAATCTATGAACCAATTTTGGAGCCCATACGTCATCAACATTTCTACTGTTCATAGCTAGACTGTGTCATTTGGATACAAATGCCAGTCTACAGTCCTTTTCTGTCATTTAATAGGTACACAGTATAATTCAGCAGAAATTTCAAATTTGTATGACTAAGTGGTATAAAGACAAGGATTCAACTGTTGGGACCAAAAACTGGTGTGAGCACTGTGAACATGTTTGCGTTGATATGTGCCCAGAATGATGTGATCTATTTTTTCATCTCTAAATCAGCAAAAAATGAAGCGGGCTATCCTATAACCAATAATCAAATTGATGTGGCCTTACCATGTTCCCCAGCCCCTAGCAACTAGCAAACTCTTTCTGGTTCTTACCTTATTCTGCAGTATCTCTAGCTGTTTGGCCATCAGCTCCTCCCTGTTCTCCTTTGCCCACTCTATCAACGTAAACGTCATGGCAAGCCCAAGGTTTTCCTCTGCCTACCAACAGAGATTCATACTTCCGTGAATAGTTTAATCAGGTTGGCAAGTCACTCTTTTTACACAACCAAGAGATTTGTTCCATCGACGTTTTGGTGACCAGTCAGAATTGCCTTGAAGGTGACAGATGGTCACCGAAACGTCGGTGGAATAAATCTCTTGGTTGTGTAAAAAGAGTCTCATACTGATCACAAACGTGTTAAAGATGGGAGGATAAGACCAGAGAATGGACAGGCATGACACTAAATGAAACACTAAGTAATAAGAAAAACGGAAAACAAAGAAGAGTGGAGAAAACTGGTTGCCAGATCTTCTATTGTGCCCCAACGGTCAATTAAAATAGTTAGACTAAGGGATAGATGAGGTGAGAGACACACAATCATGTTCGAGATAAACATTTAACAAAAATATCTACCGAAAAGGATGGTTTTATAGGTTTAATGTTAATTTGTTAAACAGAGAAAAAATACACATCATCTTTAGAAAAAAGCATTTTAAATCTTTGAAACATTTGTCAGCAATAACTATATATATGTTTGCCATGTTATAACAGTGACAGTACATGTATACCAAGTTATTTGCCACCATTTCTCACTACAATCTGTACATAGAGTCTTTTTCATGGGTGTTTTCTGCTTAAGTTTGGACCCATGCACTATAACACTTGCAGAAGTTGACTTACCTGTTCTTTTAGTCTTTGTAAAATGTCATCTTTAATTTCCCTGTGTCTGTGGAGGAGAGAATCTTATAGAATCGATTTTCTTCAAAAATCAGCACCATGCAAGATGGACAATGAACAAAATCATGTACCATATGTTGTATCATAAATCATCAATATGACAAAATTATATGATCATACATTACGTAGTGTTTAAAAAAAACCCTGCATAAACACCTCACCCTCACAAGCTGGGGAACAAAGGAGGACAAACCAGATAGTGAGTAAGTGATTGAATCTGTAGTAACTACATGTACACCTATCACCATGCAATGATATCATGCATAACATTGTTACCAAACGTATAAAGATTGTCCAACCCACACGTGATTGTTGTAGAAGGCGTCCAGACTGATGTTAGGGGTGGCATCTGGGTAGTCTTCACCCCAGGACACCTCTAGAAGGAACGACATGGCTTCTCCCTCATCTCCTATCTACAGGGAACACAGAAGATAACAATGTACTAGAAGTAGCCTGGATGCTATCCGATTACTACCGGGGCTCCTACATTTTCTGCCCCGATTTTTTCAGGGCAGGGACTGGAGTGTAGGAGCCCGGTAGTAATCGGATGACACCCAGGCTATATAAGAAGAGCTACATGTAGCTACCATTAAAAAATCATCACCATAGCATGTCCAGAATATGAGATATCAAAACCAGAAGTCTTACTGCAGTATCTTAGAAAGTAGCTAAGGAGCCCATAGTCTAATCATGTCTTCATTTTGTCAACACCTACAAACATATATCAAATATTCATCCATGACTTCTTAGGTTACATGTATATGTTCACACAAACACACACACAAACACAGACAGACACACACACCTATGCACACACAGACAGACTTACGATCACACACATGAACACATATCCTTCTTGGCAAAGTTAATAATATAATACTTATGTATGTTCATGTTTAACATACGGAAAATGTGTAATCTCTTGACCTTAAGGCTGCATGTGAGTTTCCTATGATATCTATACATTTTGCATATATTTAACTACACTATATAATTTACCTTAACATTACGTCTACATAGTAGAACAATGTAGACGTAATGTTAAGGTAAATTATATAGTGTAGTATATTAGAACTGCTAATCAGAAATCAATGATAAATAAGGAAGATCTTACTCTGTACTGAAAGGTTGTGCTGTTGATCTCCTTAAAGCACTCGTCACACTCGTAGATCGACTGTAAGACCTCCAACTCCTCCTGTGGAACAGCAATAAAACAAGTTAACACACTGGGAACTACGAAAACTAACTAACTTAATAAAAAAACACCCCTCCCAATGAAATGGTATGGCTGCCCTAGGCCTGCGACGTCACAAAATCAAGATGGCGGCCACCACACATGCCAACGGATCCAACAAAAGTTTTGCTACACAAACCTGTAATTTGCCAACCGATACAACATCAGTTGTGGGATGATCTAAGCCTTAGGTCTAAGGCAAAACTGAAGCTACATACATAATTTCTGCACAGTTTACAATTTGTACACAAATTATGTGTAAAAGAAAAAATTAAACCCGAGAGGTCCAGCATTATTAGCTAGCAAACGTATGATATTTCCCCTGCTGTCCCTTATAGTTATACTTGCACATGCACCTACATTGCCTCCTTACACTTGGATGAGGTACTTCATGCATTCTGAACACTGTAATTTCTAATACTACAATAGGCTAGCAAACAGAACATACGTATTTCGTTATGCTTTACAGATGATGGTCTTTCTTTACACCAAGGCAAGTATTCAAAATTATTTACGTTCTAGACAAGTATTCAAAATAGTATTGTGAGAAATCGTTACCCTGGACACTCTAATCTTCATCTCAGAAGTGATTAAAATGGCTCCTGGATTATGACTAGTACTGTTTCTATCAGTGCCAGTCTTCTGTATTTAATTATACTGGATTAATCAAGTTCACCGTCACTTGAAGCAGACAATGGGGGGTCATCAAAACTTAGCGAGACAGTAATTAAGTTTCATGCTCCCCCGCCCCACCCCCCACCCCCCTTTCAGAAAAGACTGATCCACAAGATATGGAAACCTTTCTATGACATATGATTAGGTAGTTAGGTTATAAGGCTCATAGCCTTTTTGAGGCCATAGGGGTAGTGGGCTGTTATCCACTGTGTCTAGGACACAGTGTTGGAAGATAGAGCCCATCCCTCTCCTTCCACCGCCTTTTACCTCCCCTACCGAAGTCAGGAACCCATTTTACACCTTGCATGGGCGGAGTGAGGAAAGCCGTGTAAAGTGCCATTCCCAAAGGGCACAATATCGCTAGCAGTAGCATGTCAAGGGATCTAACCCAGGACCTCTGAGTTCTGGGCCAAATACCCGAACTGTTAAGCCAACACAAGCACCACCATTATATGGCAGACTATGGTAAAAATGCTGGAAAATGGCCAAACAATATAAACCTGTAGTTCCATTTAATCAATGGCTTTCAGTTCCAAGATGTGCTCAAGTAAAACATGACTCATTTCTCCTTCCGTTGGCTAGAATAATAATTGGAAGACTGACTTCCATGTATGGCAAATATATCCATCGACATTCGTAGCTGAACCAAGTGAAACCCAGCACCAACAGATCTAGACCATTTAATAGACGTTAAACCAGGACAACTATACATCATAAAAATTTAAAGTTTACATCCTAGCATTGCTGATATAACATTAACCGTACATGTACACTTTATGTGACTACATTCAGCAGCTTAGTTGTACTGAACTTGTAGATTGACGTCAGTGTGTATCATCTTTCACACAACAACCTCCCTTTTTAACTTGGGCTAATTTTTCTATACAAGTATGGCAACAAGACTCTTATAATTCTAACTTTAATTCTAATTCTATAATTATGTATAAAGGTGCAAGCACAAGAAGAGTTACATAGAGACAGTATAGGAATTTAATGAGGAATTCAAGAAAAACAAATTAGTCTCTGACTCATCAAATCATGACTCAACAACGATTCTAAATGTTATGACTCACTAACTCTATTTAGGCTGGTCAATGTGATCATGAAGTTTTGAATAACTCTATGTCTAGTGAGCTCTGACAAATCTAGGTTCTGTTATTTTTTCAGCATCTAAAAAAAGGAAAATATTTGCAAAGTAACTTAATGAAATGTTATTCATAAGCAAATATAGGAGTTTATTCTTTCATATTATGTATGGACCACTGGAAAATGATATCAAACATTATCTTGGTTCTATCAAGGAGGTCAAATGTTAATATTCAACCGCCTTGGTTCTATCCAAGTTCACTGGCATATGGTACGAGTGCCCCCCTCCCCTCTTGCGGTATCGTAATGCAACATGTTTGGCACGGGACCGTTACAGAAACAAAACCACAGCTTACTCACCTCTTGATCCTCCTTGGGCATCTTCTCAAAAGGCTGTGATTGTCACCGGAACGAAATCTTGTCGTTTTTTGTATAAAATATTAGTCTGGTCGCGTGTTGAAATCGCTGCCTGTCTGGAAGATGGGGTCACTGCCGGTCATGTGTGATCAGCTGTTGAGGTCAAAGGTGAAGACTCAGATTTAGCTATTTTAGGGGTAAATGATAACTTTTGTGGTTTCTTTTACATGACGTCAATTCTGTATATACCTAATATGTCTGTCGGGTTTCATTAATGTAAATGTTCATCGATGTGAAAAGCGTACCCAACAACCAACACTATCTGAGGCTGTGTATGGAGATATCGCGCACGTCGATGTGAAAACTAGGTCACGTCTTCTGCAGAAGGTGACCCATTGCGCAGCTGGATCGGATTTCACGCTCCCGCCATTTTCGGAAAATTGTGAGTTGTGCAAATTTTTTTCACGACTGGAAGCTTTGAATGAAGTGGTCAATATTCAAAGACAAAATTTTGGGAAACATAAAAAATAGGAATATAACAATATAATAGAATAGTTATCGCGCATGGAGACATAACATTGACACAGCTACACACGTACTACGTGTACATCAGTCACGCCGCTATCATTGCGTCATGGGCCATAAACAACTGTTGCTTGTGCGGATAATTCGGTAAATATTGTGAAAAAAACGCAATTTGCTGACTACTTCGTATTGGTGCATCATGACCGGTAAACCGGGGGAATGCTGGGAAGCGTAAGTCCGGACGGAAATTCCCTAGAATTCCCCCGAGGGAATTCTCCCCTAGAATAGTTATCGCGCATGGAGACATAACATTGACACAGCTACACACGTACTACGTGTACATCAGTCACGCCGCTATCATTGCGTCATGGGCCATAAACAACTGTTGCTTGTGCGGATAATTCGGTAAATATTGTGAAAAAAACGCAATTTGCTGACTACTTCGTATTGGTGCATCATGACCGGTAAACGCTCAATGCGCATGATCAGATACTAAGTGCTATGATCACACAGTCACTCGATCTTCAAGCAGATGTTGGTTCGGGAAGATCGCGATATTTTTGATGAATGAATGGCTGAGTGAATGAATGAATGAATGAATGAATGAATAAATGGTTGAATGAATGAATAAATGGTTGAATGAATGAATGGATAGTCCTTTCGACCTTGAGGTTTTGTGAATGATGACCGGGTGATTATAAATATACCTGGGTGACTGATATAATGTATATTGAAATGATCAAACTCTTGATATTGTCCAATTATCAATTCTAGACCATTTCGTCCACGATTTCGGGGTCTCAATATCTCCGGTATGGACACGCGTGCACGCTGTGACAAAATGCCGCAAAGGATTTCTGGCTTTGGGAATTTTCAAATTGAAAATATGATGTACAAGAAAAAGTAATTAATTTACTCAAGTTGGCGGTTGAAAAACTGCGACAATATTTCATCGCGATGCCCCTTGATCGTTCCTTGCCCCTCAGAAAGTTTTTTCCCTTTCTTTCTTTTTTTAAATAGCGCGCGTCCGATCGCTGATTTGTTTATTTGTATTCTGATATATGATGGTGGGAAAAAAATACAATTTTCTTCATTGAATGGAACAACATTCACCAGAATACCGTACGGAAATCCACACGGCGTAGGTGTTTGCCGTAACGCACTCTGCATTCACAAACACTCAAACCGCAGTGCACCACTAAATCGCCACACCCTGAATCTCCAAGCAGATGTTTGGGGCAAAGACCGAATCATTCTTTAACATCTCATGATTTGTTGATGTGCTTGTTTGGCTCAGTTAGAAGCCATTCTGATCTTTCCTCCCATATTCTGTTTAGATAACCACGCCCCACTAGAGCGACCTTGGATGGTCCGACCAAGGACATTATACTGCATGCCCTTGGTGTGACGCACTGGTCTCCCGTCAGGTATACTGGAAACCCCCCGGCAGTGCCCTCTGATTGCGTAAGACACCCGCCATGTTGTCACCTTTAGCCGGCTCGCCGGGCGGACTCCATCAGCAGACGTCGCAACAATGTCAGGCAAGGTGCGGCAGCGGGCCACGGCCAACCCCGTCGACGCCGCCACTACCACCGTCAACGAGCGCATCCTTCGGGAGTGCCACTCCGTGTACACCGACGGAGAGAAAGGTGGGGAACGCCCGCTTTTTTCGCAAGCCGCAAAAAGTTCCGCAATTATGTCACCCTGCCAAATATCGTCTGCAAATTTATGCCTATCTGCCACGTAGCCGGCACCCCGCCCGCGGATACCTCCCCACAGCGCGACCCCTCCTCGACAAAATTCGCTCACATTTTTTTCTGGATCACCCTTTTGGCGATCTTTCTGAGCATTTCTGCCGGTTGTTTGTGGTAAAGTTGGGTTTGGAGTGTAAATTTTGGGCCCAGTGGCAAAAGAATTGTCCACGTACATCCGCCGCGGATGAGATTTTGCCGGTGTGTCAGCTGACAGCCCGGGTCGGATAGCCGCTGCCTGCCCCGGTTTTACTCCCAACTGGGCGGAATTTTTTCCTAGTTTTCCTCAATTTTTTTTCCATCCCTACAGCTACTTTTCCGCCGTCCTTCCGAGAAAGCTCGGTAACCCAAATTCAGGGCGGATGACGTGACAGTACGAAGCTGTGGCGCAGGCATGCGGGAAAAATCTGTACATCGATTTTCGTCATCGAATGTCTCCGACCCAGGCCAATTTATCCCCACCACGGCCGATCGAAAGATTGAAATTTTCCCCCAGCCTCTCGTCTTGCTTCCATGACAATGGTATGCAAACCTGTCAGCTGACAGCCTGCTCAAATTTGCCTGTCGGCCGACTGCTTAGAGATTCCCAGACTCTCTTTAAATTGGTGGAAAATGTGTCACAAAATGTCCCGACATGGCAAATGATTTACCCAAGGTGTGACCCGGCCAAGTGGTCACCAGTTTGGGCCGGTTTGTGCTGATTTTACAGCTGTAGAAGAGTCTGGTTGCTACTATGACCTGCAGGGCAGTTCCCCCAGACACAGCCTGGTGCCAGATTGCAGCAGGACAATAGCAACACTGACGTCACAGTTTGCATATGCAGGGTGCAGGGGAGTCAGCTGATGCACAGTTGCACCAACTGCAAGACAGTGTTGCATTGTCATGCAGTTGTGCACCCCAGAAGCAGCTGTGCACCCCAGATGCATTTCCTTCTGTGCAGTGAATGAACTGTATTGTGATTTTGTGCCCTGTTACAAAATTGTGTAAACTTTGAAACTTTGCCAATTGTTAATTTGCTAATTGACATAGGAGTGTTAAAACTTTTCATTGTGTTTGCAGTTTATGCTAATGAGTTATTTCCTTTGTGCAATACACATTTAGCAATATATATATATACATTTGTTACATGATGTAAAGTTTTTTACTTTGTCAATTGATGATTTTGACAAATGTCAACAGTCAAGTTTTGATATGCAAGTAACCAAGGGGCCCTAACATGACAGTGATTTGTTTTTTTGCATTGTGATAGTACAGACTTGATCTAAAACATTTTCCTTTTTGCATTTGCAGTCGAGAATGCAATGTATGTTCTACTGCAAAGTATTATCTAAACTGTGTGGGCTAATGATAAGTATATGAGAAAATACTGGACTAAGCAAATCGTCCTGAGAAAATACAGGATTATAAAAAGACATAAGATGTTCCCACTTCTGTTTAGACTGGTGGCATTTTCTTGCGTAATATGCATGGAAAGGTAGTTAAATTTCTTGATACATCATGATCATACTTTGAAACTTCATCAGTGACAGTCACTTCCCAATAATTCCATATCAAGATATCAACATCGGTCCGCATGGACGAACAACTTGTCTGTGCGGTTATAAAGCCATTAAACACGCATTGTCTGAACCCACTCAGTGCATGGGGAATAGGGCAAACAGTAAGAATTGCTGACGTCAATTCACCCAAGGGTCAAAGAGCACTGTTAATGACCATTAAGTAAATGAAGACTTAACAGAAAAAACATTTCAGACAATAAATAAAGATGCAATGACACAACGAGTTTAGCCCTTAAGTTTCCTGTGGTTTTTACCACAATGGTATCTTGCAAATGAAGTTTATATAAACTTTTGAACGTAATAAGACCAAGGGGCCTTTCATCCATTATTGCTGCTTGCCAATCACCCGTCATTGTGTAACAAAGGAAGAAGTAGCACCGCAAAATTTGCATAGTCATTCTATCCCCGCCTCCCATAGTCCGGAGTAGGGAAGTAGTGAGGTCAACATGACTAAGTGTTTTTATAGCCTTTGCAAAAGGTGAAACACTAACATTTCATTCCAGAGATGTTTTAACTTCAAAGGGAACATTTGTGAATCTTAAGAGCAGCGTTTGCGGTGATTTGAAAGTCCTGATTTTTCTATTTTATTAAAGAGTGTGTGCTGCAGAATTCCAGTCATTTTGACCACACCCAATGCATGTCTGCAACTGGTCACTCTGACAGCCAACTTAACCCGCTGTGCTTACAACTCGCAATCCCTGCACTAGAGAGCTAGACTTGGAAGGCTTCGGTCTACTTATTAGATAATGCAGGGAAAATGCCTTCGCTGTGATTGCAGCATAATTGCAGACAACTTGGGTATCTTTTTCAACTGCTGCTCGGCACATTTGCTGAATGTTAAAACTGATCCCAAAGTGATGCGAGCGTAGTCTCAGCACAAGGTCGCTACCAATGAAATTGAATTTGCCAGATTCGACTTCCTCCCCGCCAGACAATTCATGGGGATATAATAACATTAGGATTGTGAGGCCGGCATGCAGGCCCCGGTACAAATGACACCATTGTTCCGTTTATGAAGGCTCCTGTGAGGGCGAGACATTATACATTCCTCCGTCTGGCTACACCAATTTGATTAGTTGTTTCTTTGATATTTTTGATAAGATTTTTAATGGAAAAAAGTTGGTGCAATGTCCCAAAGTACAACTGATATTAGAATTGAAAAAGACGGACATGAGGTATACAGAGATTCTCAAGCATAGAAAAATTACACGGTCTTTAGTAAAAAAAAACATAGCCTGAGTCAAGTGTCATCCTGTTTCAGTTCCAGACTCTGCCTTCACCAAACAGAGCCTGGAACTGAAACAGGATGACACTCAGGCTAAAAAAACATACATTCTGCTTCATTAGATTATTCCTTTTGTGTCTAACTTATTGGTAGAATATTGATTTAAAGATGTTTGAAATAATGATTTGAACTTAAGTGTGATATCAAAAGCAAAAACTTGTTAAGCTTAAGGAGTCTTGTGATTATATGAATAACTGGTTCATATAAGATTTTTTTGGCTTGGTTTAGCAAATCAGAATATATTTTTCAAGTGGGAATGACCAGGAAACTGAATGATATTGGTGCTGCCTTTAAGTTTTAACCGGAAAGAAGGGCCTGTGTACAGCTGTGTCCCCAGTAACTGTAACTGGTAATTTAGACATTAGAATCACGACTTTGTTGCTGGGGGAAATATCTTTATAACGATGAGCCTCTCTATGTAGACTTTTAGACTTATATTAATTATATTCATTACGTTATTGAAAATGTTAGTCTGGTATTGACTTATATTAATTATACTCATTACATTATTGAAACTGTTAATCTGGATCAATAAATTATAAGTTTAAAAGCCTCCAGCTGTTTAAAAAAAGTTACTTTATTACGTTTACCACAGTTGATATATAGATGAGAAGGTGACAAAATAGGTACAAATCACATTAAAAACTACATCATATCTAATTTATGCCAAGTAATCCCAGGCAACAATCATACAAGAACAACAGCAAACTTGAATAATCACCATCAGAATAATTAAAACCGGAGACGTTCTGATTATAAACCCTTTATCAGTCCCATTGCACATCGGCTGAATGATGGAACCCTTGTGGTCTCCATGTGACGTACACGTATGGATTAGGGATTTAAGCTGTTACATGTTCGTTCCAATTCCAACTGGACAAATTACATCTTTGTGCTTTGTGCAAAGTATTTTCAGTTCGGTTCTTATGAATAGATTTTGAAAAGTGCTATTTTGTAGATTGAAAACGTGATAGAAAATTAAATTGGGTGGATCATTCACGTGTATAAAGTTTTCCTTTAATAGATATGTTTGAAATAGAAGAGTAAACTTATAAAGATGTTAAACCACTGTCCCGATAGTGAGTGAGTGTGAGTGAAAGGAGTTAGGAATAATAGAAATATGTTTGCTATATTTTTTTTAGGTCTGTTAGGAAAATAGGAAGTATTTATTATTTTATGCCTCTGCCAAACCATCATTCCTTGTCCCCGACCCACCCCCTATGCATACATTATCATCGAAGCATGGTAATGTATTATAGCCCAGGGGGGCAAAAATGTACAAGAAAGGTCTTCATTCATTATAAGGACACACTAGTGCAATTTGTCATTTCTTGGCTTAAAAAGGAATAATACTGAACTGGGAGATGAATATGAAAAAAAATTTCAAGGGGAAAGTCTGAACCTTACTATACAAGTTTTGGGGGTGGATATAGTCAGCTTCAAACTTTTTGTCAGTGCTCTGAATGAAAAGACATTCAGTATTTTATTCAACCAACGTTTTGACCGTCAATCACCTTCCTCAGGGCAATGGTTCATTTTTCTCTAGATCTGCAGCTATCGTATAGGTCAAATAAAACACTTGGTTGTGTACAAAGAGTCTTTCCATTCAATGACTTTCCAACCAGATGAAACTATTCCCAACTCTCAGTGCTCTGTTTTTATCATAAAATATTGATACTAGCTTCTGCAAAATTTTTACCCAAAGGTGTCTGGAAACCAAGTAAATAACTTGACATGGCCTCGCCAATATTCCACGGTTTGCAGATATGATTGGAAAGGTTAGGATTCAGAAATGGTGCTGTCACGATCTCATCCAAATGTCCACCCACATTCCTCCCCCTTACGTAGGTTGAACGAAATTTTCAGGTTTGCTTCGCTACCTGGGTGTTAAGATTGATATCATGTATCAACATGATGGTTGTTTGGCTTTGATCATTCAGAGCATTAATCCTCCATTAATCATGTTAATCCGCCGGGTTACATAAATCCGCCACTTTAGAGATCTCTAGTGCAGCACCTCCCAGGTATGCACAGTTTTGATAGATATGCTGGGCGACGTTGGGTTGGAGATCTGCTTCAATGTATCTTTATAGGGTGGCGGAGTTATGTATCTTGGTGGAATTCTGTTAGTAGATGTTACAGGTTCATTAGTCTTACTCAAGGTTGTCTATACAAGTAATCTAAAATGTGGGTCACACAGATCTAGCATATCTAGTCAAATAGCAAGATAAGGCAAGTAAGTATAGATCCTACCTCTATCCTTAGTCACTGATGAAAGATAGCGGATGCCGTCTGAAACGTCTGACTGTTTCAAAATTTTGTCCAGTTGCTTGAGTAACCATTTTTGGCATATCTTATTACCTGGATGTCTAACCTTCATCAACGTAAGACATGTACATGTAAGTATGGTCCAATAGCAAGCTTGGATAAATTCAGACACATTGTTATTAGGAAATCTGCACCTGTTAATCTATTTTTTAAACTTTTTAATTTACCAAGAATATGATTGACATTTTATTAGCTGAAAGATTAAATTTGTCGAGATGCTCCGAATTCCTGTAGGACTGTAGATTTCCTCCCGAGCTTGGTTACAGTTATGTAAGCAAATAGAACAGTTGCCCCACAGTAGGCAAACAAAGCGGTCTTCGTGACTTACTCACATTACAAGCAGCAGGGCTGGAAATGCCACCTGCATGTACAAGGAAGTGCAGGTAAATTGGAGGTTTGCAGGTATTTCTGATATCTACCTGCACCTAAGCCCCACTAGCCCTAAACTATGTACAATATAAGTGCACGTAATATAGAAGATAGGTCTTTTCTCTCGTTCTTGGATAAAGAGTTGAAATGCTTTCTTAACATTTTGCCATTTTATCCATAGACTCTACAGTTAAACACATATATCTGCTATAAGTTAACTGCTACAAGACCACCTCTGCATTTATAAGGATCACCTGGTCAATGCAACCACTTTTTGTGGTCTGTAAGAAATTTGTTTTTCTCATTCAGTCATTGACACAAGTATTAAGAATCCTGTTTATAGTGACCACCTGTCCACATCAACCATATTTAGGTCCCCTAACTAGTAAGTGGTCTTCTTGGACATTATTTCAAAGCATAGTTTTCCAGTGGGTGGTGCCGGTAATTTTGAATGCTACCCGTACCAGAAGAACCCCTTTCAGGCCCTGTTACAAGGGCCATTCTTAATTAGATCAGACAGATGAATTATACAGGGTGGATTTTATGACTTCCGGTCTACATACACTACATGTGTAATCTCCTGGAATTATAAGATGATGTCACTTTGTCATGCGATGTTGACAATGTCACGACAAGTTTTAAGCAAAAGAATCAACACGAAAACTACCAATTGTAAATTTTTGGCTCAAGTCGCACGGATGCATACAATTTTGTTAGAAAATATTCAGTTAGGTGAACTTAAAGTGTAGTTAAGTTCTGAGCTCTGGTAGGAAAGGAAGGAATAATCTGACAGAATGTGAAATGTTTATTGTCATAGTCTTCAGCAACTTTAAAAACGGCCTTTCTAGAACATTTCATAAGTTTTTCCACCTTTGCAATCAAACTTGTCCTTCGCAGCAGCTAGTCACAACCTTGACTGAACGTTCGATGTCGCAACAAAGCCAGTAAGACATAATAACGTGTGAAAATCATGGGTTGTCCTAGCGAGTGGGTGGGTAACAATACCAAGGTATTGGGACGAATTCCGATATTGCGAGAATGACGTCATTGAAGTATATGGGGGCGGCATCATTGCTGACTAATTGCGTGCAAGATTTGGGGATTCTCATCGTGATGCAGGCATTATCTCCAGTTGCACATGAAACTGAAATTAGATATTGGGTCGAGGATTTCTGCATGTAAAAACGAAATCGATCCCCGGAAAAGTCTGGATGTGAAAACATGTATTCAGATCTAATTGCCAGGGAACTTGAATTTAAAGTTTTAAATCTAAACCCAGGAGTTGAATTTTAAGTTAAAAACCTGAATAATGTGATTTCAAAGTATAAAAAAAGACATATTTTAACAAATTTTACAATGGAGTTGGGCATAAATCAGAAAATATTACAACTCTGCTGTCGAAAATGTGTGTTGGAAATTACAGTTAAATCTCGCATTTGTTATTTTTGTAGACATATCTATTTTTTTTAATTCTGGTTGTCATCCTCATACATGTATGGTTTATACTCACAGAGAGATACTGAAAAACACATCCCTCTAAATGCTTATTGGTACCAGTAATGCTAGAAGCAGTAATATTTCAACAAATGGGTTGGAATTGATTTCCTTTTATATCGATGAAGAAAGATATTTCCTGTTACTAGAAATGACAAGATTGTTCAGGACATCAGGTGTTTCGGTGGATGGTCAGTTATAAAAGTCTGTCATAACAATTTCTCTTCTATGTCGAGAGCTCTAAATACTTTATTCCTGTTTGCTGCAATAGAGTATGTGATCCATAATGCAGACTCTGTATTCATCTATTATTAGCTAGCTGCTTGCCAAATTGCAAGTAGTAAGTTTATATATTTTTCTGCTATCCCCAAAATAATTTTGTGGATATTTCGAGCCCTGATCTCTTAAATATCACTAACTCTGGATTTAGAAGGATGGACCAAAAATGACCAAGCCTTTGTTTGGGTATTGCTCTTAGTAGTTAGATTTTATACTGCTTTCATAGACAGGGTCCGGAAAAAAACAAAGTTAAAATCGTGATTAGCTTGAAAATTCCGACAGTTTTTGAAGTTCTTGTGTGAAAACAAAGTTAGGTGTAATGTATGACTCACAGCTGATAACTTCTGACAACAAGAAGGTGACTGGCTGTGTGCAGGTCAGCTGATAAGATCTAATCTGGAGGACATTTCCTTCCTCCCTGTATCTCATGTCTTAGATCGATAAATGGGTGTCTACAAGACATGATAGTGGCTCAAATGGATATTGGTAGTGGCTGGAGGGATTATGACGTGCATGTACATGATATGACGTGATCGACCGGAAAAAAATTTCAATTCAAATTTGAAAAAAAAATTATTTACTGAAAGTTTCTTTCTTCAAAGTGTCTGGTAACGTTAAATCAGGAGGTTTTATCAAGAGATCAAGGCGGTATTTTTATCTTGATAAAACCTCCTTTAATCATAATGGATGGGTGTCAGACATGACAGAGGTGTGGGAGAGACATGGATGATTTATTGGTGAATTAACATGCACCAGCAATCAGGGCACTCCTCACATGCACACTGTTGCTATGTGGAACAGTCCATTCTGTAGCAGCTAGAGGGGGGCCAACTTGTGACAAAAAAACATTGTTCCAAAATCAATCAGATTGATTTACATGTAAATGATGTAAGAATGTTAGGTCTTCCACTCGGTGGTCATAATGTGTTAGGTATAGTGAACATTTTATCAAGAAAAGTCGCTAACTTTTATGAAGTTAATACCTCAAGTATTTAAGCTTTTATTACCCAGAATGTAAACTAAAGTCAACCACAAAACGGGGTCACCCTTAGGGTCACCCTTATCCATAAATTTGTAATTACAGTCAAAACTGCCCAAGAAGACCACTCAGGGGACCAATAAAAATTGGTGACAGGTGGTCACTATACTAGATAGGAGTCTTAATGCTTGTGTGAATGGCAGAAATTTCTAAGGGACCAAATTTACCTAAAGTAAAGGACCACAACTTAGCCAGGTGGTCCTTATGTAGAGCTGATTACCAGTACTGGTTTGACTGTGGAATTTGGAATCAGAGATTTTAGAGAAAACAACACAGTTGGTCTGTAAAGTGATTAAAACCAAGTTACTAATTCTGTGTCCCAATTAAAACCTGGGTTCTTCAAGGTCAACTTCTACATTTGTATTTCTAAAGTTGTAGCCAGTGTCATTCGAAAAGTAGTATCATACCAGGAAACGATGGTGCGACTGCTTAAGATTTATTACTCAATAAAATGAAGTATTTTCCAATAGAAAGCACATTTCTAGAAAAAGTTGTATCCTTGTGTTGTACAGAAGTCCTTTCCTGAATTTCTGCGTCAGTGCTCAAGAGATATTTTTAGAAGGATGTCTTCAAAATTACAATGGATCACAGGTTTTGGAAAGGGCAATTGTGGATGATATTTTGGATGACACATCAGTCAGACGTCTGTGACAGGATTGGGCCACATGACTGCAGAAGACATTTGGAAAATTGGCAGGCAGGGTTCGAAGGAATCACCTGCAATCACAGCGCTCGTGAGTGCGACTCGCACACAATATGTATGCGACCAGTTTTTTGAGAATGCGACTAGATTTAAAATCACGGTCGCACGGTGCGACTATCAAATTAAGACCTGCACCTAGATAATAGGTGCAGAACTAAGCGGTAAGCTGAAAAATAAACATAAGGTATTCAAAAGCTACCGCGAAAATCGCCGGTGAATTTTCCATCTTGTTCCCACACCCGTACCCGCGGTACAAAAAATGTCCGTTCCAAGTAGGTATTCCAACGACGCTACCGCGAAAATCGGCCAACTACCGCATGGCGATCGGTAAACTTCTACCATCTTCCCACACCCGCGATACAAAAACTATTCGTTTCTACAGGCAAAGTCACCCATGAAAATAAAGAATATAACTTTCTCTTTCTCGTGATGTGTTTGTTTATCTTGTAAAATGTTTCAAACGCCAGAAATTTACCGATGAAAACGGCGCGGCGTAGCGCGCGCGGCCATGATTCAAAACATGGCCAATTTCACTTCCGCCTACGTCTTAGACCGCAGCAGAATGAGCCGATTACGAGCTTTAAATTGGTACCTAGAACAAAGGGGAGAATTAATTTTTTGAGCATTGAAATTCGATTGTAACGAACTCTTTGATGATAAAAATTACCACCTTAATTTTTCTTCTTCTTGTTCTTGGTGTCAAAATGACGGCAAGAAACAGGGCTACGTTTTGATGTGATCGACATGTTTATATCATGCACACCGGCGAGGTGGCGCTCCTTTTCCCGATGGAGGTGGCCCTGTGATTGGATGGTCGCGCCGCGCGGTCCTGACGCGCGAAATTTGGACTAGATATTTGACTGGGCCGGCACAAACAGATCATTTTTGATACTATTGAGCAAGAATTTCAACGTTAGAATATTAAAGCATTTTTGATTGTTTGTAGACAGAGGGTGGTCATTCAGGGATATGTGAATCATTACTTGCCTTGTTCCAAGTAAAAAAATGCCATTGTGTATTTTTCAACTTGTTGAACTTGAGGCACCGTGGCCCCCGGATAGGGGCCAGCCGGGGAACCTATGCCCAATTTTTTCGAAAATCTCAATACATCACTCAAGCTTATGTAATTGTTAATGTCATCGCAAATGGTCATGTGAATCATTGCTTGCCTTGTTCCAAGTTGAAAATACCATTGTGTTTTTTTTCAACTTGTTGAACTTGAGGCACCGTGGCCCCCGGATAGGGGCCAGCCGGGGAACCTATGCCCAATTTTTCTAAAATCCCTCTACACAGATATCATTCTTCCCCAAGAACCAACTAGATTATATACCACACATTGCCAGTTATTTTATGATCTATTCAAATACTTTATTCCAGGTTGTTAACATTGATTGATAGGAGTATTACTTGGTATGGCCAAGACTTTTCTGTTCTTCCAACTTTTTGTAGTGGTGCTCCTAGATTTTTGCTGGTGCCCCTAACTTTTTTGGGTTAGGGGCACAGTGCTCCTAGACCTAAAAGTTAGTCTGGAGCCCTGAATCAGCAGTCTGCAGATAAACTATAGGTTTGAAACGTACAGTACTAGATAGTGATGTTGCAAGGGGGAGCATTGCAAGGGAACGTAGCTGCTGGTGTGGAGTTTTAGAGAATTATAAGTTAAAATGGGGAATTCTAAGGTTTCCAGAGAGGCAAAATTACTGTCAGACAGGTCACAGTTGAAGACTCAGGCCACATGTGACCTAGTAGTAGTAGCATCTCTGGTCAAGCAGGATTTTATGCTCGTCAGAGGACATGTTGTAAGGGATTGCATTCGGATGGTGACGTAAAGCCGGATTGTGACGTAAAGCACTACCACTAGCTACTTGAAAAGCATCATGCTTCACCTCAAATGAGGATGCCTTGAAACGAAAACGAAACGAAATGAGCACCCCTGCAGATTAAGCCCTGCAGATGATCACTGTGTGTCCATTGACTCCATGGATGCTAGCATATCAGCTTGATTTGAACCACAGCCACACCAGCTTATCTCATTGGTTCTCCAACAATCTAAAAAGATGATCTAGCAAAAGATTTACATGAAAACAGACATCTGACGGTATGTTGCGAAGCTGGTGTGCTTACCGAAGGGCAGTTATACCGGATATATATATAGATACAGATAAAGATACAGATACAAATATAGATGTTTGGGCCCTGATACTCTTTGTACCAAGGTACAAACCTCTGCACGTGCGCTCAGACTTTCCCCTCAAGCTCTGTTTCCACGTTCATCTTCCAGCATCATTTTCTGTCAAATCAAGAGCAAGGAAGCTAAATTGGCTAAATAATCACCATTAGAACAGTTGACCCACAAATCTTAACGGTAGACTCTTGCAGAGTCCTGGCTGTGATTTCTCTCCATTGACTTTGAAGTGATATTGATGGGTGGTATTTTGTCCCTGAGTGGGTAAAGTGTTGGCATCACGAACTGGGTCGTGGACCATGCTACAGAGGTCATTCCTGGTAATGAAGTGTCGAGGATTGACCTTCTTGTAGAGGGTAACTTTCATCTTTCATTAGTGCTGGCAGGCAGCTGATCAATGGGTTCCTAGAAAAAATCATTGCTGGAAAAAAAATTCATTCCAGGAAAAATCCTTTACAGAAAAATCATCCCAGGAAAAAAATAATTTCTGTTTCATGAAAAGTAATCTCCAGAAAAATGGGTACCAGGGGAAAAAAAATTCCATTTAAAATTATTACTAAGAATAATCAGTTTGTCAAAAATCACTTATACACGAAGAATTTCATGACAAGTATTATGTCCTGGGCTCCCACATACATGTACATGTACACAGTCCAGTACCAACTGCTTGATGTCTGGAAAGATGAATGCTGTGACATACTCTGACCATTTGTCCCGTATGTTCTCCAGGAATTTCATGATAGGTTTGACGCCGGAGGCTCCCACATACACCACATGCACACTGCCCAGCTAGTACCAACTGCTTGATCAAGTTGATGTCTTGGAAAGATGAATACTGTGAGCGTACTCTGACCATTTGTCCCTCCTGTTCTCCAGGGCTGGTGGGGATCGCTGAGAACCTGCACCTGAAGCTGCTGGCTCCCAGGAAGAAGATCACCGTCCTCCTCATCGGGAACCACTCCGCTGGCAAGAGCACCTTCATCAACTGGTAAACACCCATACTATTCACATACATTTTTGTAGAGATACACACCGGAAAGATTTTCTGGACGTATGACAATGACTATGTCTTTGATGTACGTCGCCTTTTTCCCTGGGTGCGTATCGGCCCCACGCGACGTACGTCAGGCATTTTTATGGCCTGTACAACTCCGTACATTCACCTTGAATGTAATATCATTGTCATACATCGTTGGATACGTCCAGAAAATTTTCCCAGTGTGTATCGGGTCATAGTCTTCAAGTCTGGCACTAGCCTGGTTGCCACCCTCTGTAGTAACCACTGGCTCAACCTTTTCGTTTGCTAACCACAAGCAAAAAGATTACTACAGACTGTAACAGAGGATGGCACCCAGGCTAGTCTGGCACATCTATGGATTCAAAACTAGAAATATGTTGGAGAAAAGCTTTATACGATAGTGCAAACAGAAGTTGTGCTCATCACGAACTCATGCACCCAATTTTGTACATACTGTATATACTTTATCATCAGTATATATGCATTGTGTATTATGTTGCTATGGGTCGTTGTACCCGAAAAAAAGAATTCAAAGCATGTTTTTTCCCCCAAAGAAATCTGGGCAATGGGCAGTGGTCTGCCAGTTGCAGTTTAAGATTCAGCTCAAATATCGAATTCCTTGATATCTTGCTTTTCTTAAACTACAACCACCCCTCCATCTTATATTCTTTGTAAAATTGCTCCTCACCCTCACAAATTAGTGTTGCCCTCCCTCCTACTGTCTTATTGCTGAAAAATAGCTGATCGTAATGCTGCCTGGTGTTCAATTATGGCTAGACTACAGGTGATGCCAGCCCAGTCTCAAATTAAACTGATAGACTCAAGATGTGAACTTGAAGGTGAACTTTGAAGTTCAAGGCCTGATTTGAGTTTAAACTTTCGTCACTTGGACTCACTCCATGACTTTTAACCAACTCTTTTGGTCTTTGTGTAGTCACGACTCAAAGCACTGGGTGCATATCAACTTTTGTCCCCCAAAATTGGAACTGTGCTTATAATTTTTGACTGTGGGTGCACCTAGATATTATAGACAATTAAGGTATTCGTGTACACTAGTATACAGAGTATTCTTAACATTCAAGCGTCAGAAAAAATAGTAAAACATTGTTGTAAGACTTGGTCAAAGTTTCGAAGTTGGTTATAGAATATCATATTCAACCCAGAACCTTTATATTCTAAGTCAACAACCAAACCACAGGACCACCTTACCACTATTTACTTCAACCCAGAATGAGTGTTCCATGCATTTTGTTCCTGTCTCCTTCTGTAGGTATGTTGAGGAACATGTCCAGAGAACGGGTGTGGCCATCGAGACGCAGGGGTTCACGTTTGTCACCAGCGGCAAGAAGCGCGAATCCCTCACGGTAAGGACAAAACTTCATATGTAAATGATTCTTAAAGTAACAGTTACTCAAGCAACTGGATCGGATTTGGAAACGGTCAGACGTTTCAGACAGCATCCACTAGCTGTCTTTTGCCAGTACTGACGAAAGAAAGCTGATACTGTCTGAAACGTCTGACTGTTTCCATATCTTATCCAGTTGCTTTAGTAACCTTGCATATCTTATTACCTAGATGTCTAACCTCCATTGACGTAATTATGTATTTAAATGATCCTCTGCCTAATTTTGTATAGAATTGTTTGCAAGGCTTTTTTAGTAATATAACAGTGAAAATATACTGCACCTGTGTCCTATCTGGAATCATGTACAATACACGAGAAGCTTTATTGAATTATACATTAATTAATGGAGCATTCCACTCCAATTGAGATAATTTAGCCAAAAGTTGGGTGCATTTGTATCCCAAAAAAATTAATCTATCTGAAAATAATACCCGCTTCTGGAGTGGAATGCTCCTATAAGTTAAAATGGATTTGGAGTACAAGGTTCAATTAAAGATAAGAAACAATTTGCTGTCTTCCTCTTGAGTTGTTGTATTGTTGATATGACATAAGTAGGCTGATCCCTTGATTGTGTATTTCCCTGCAGGGCAATGCTACCCTCCACCTGTACCCACACTTTAAGGACCTGATGAAGTTGGAAGGTAAGGTTTTGTAGTGCACGTAGACACAAAAGCCAGGACACATTGTACTTGCGCTCATTCGAGCCGTGACTATTGAGAAAGCCACACACAAGGCAAAACTAGTCTGGGTGTGGGCTTGAATAAAGTTCAAAACGGGAACTATACAACTACGGCGTCTTCTCTGAAGATGTTTTAGAGTGTGTACAGTTGACTTGATGTTGTCCACTACTACATTAATTTTTGTAGTTTGCAAAGTTAGAAGGTAAGGTTTTGTTATATACTAAGAGTTGTCTCCAGGACCGGTCCCTCCATCCAGGGACAGAAATTTGCTTGTGGAGACGGACAAAAAATTCACCCATCCATCCCCGGGGACAGACAAAAGTCCTTAAGTTTTTGTATGGTTAAAAGGACAGATTTAACAACAAAAATTGACAACATGGGCTTCCAAATTCCATTTGAATCAAATTTAGGCTTTTCCTACCTAATGCCCCACCCCATGGTCAGTGCCTTCCAAAGTTCCAAAGCCTGTGATACGTAAATGTACATGTAAAGATACTTTAATTGCTGTTAAGATACTATAACTGCACACCATTTTACAGCATATTTTAAACATTTAACCGTTAAGCTGCCAGTCCCGACTTAACTAGGGATACAGAAATATGCCTTGTGTGCTGGACCCGGTTATAACCAAGATAGGGTATTCCCCAGAACAAAACAGCTTTGCGTGCGTGTTGCGCGCGAAGCCGGGAAGTTAAGGGAGTTAGCGCCGCCGGGTGTTTCGCGGGTTTCGTGAGGGAGGTCAGGGGTCAAACATTTTTGATTTTTACTTGGCTAAAAAACCTGGCAGCTTAAGGGTTAAGAGTCAGAAAAAATGATAGAAATGATATTGTCGTATAATTTGTTCAAAATTTGGAAGTTCGCTAAAGAATTTCAGATCCTAGCTCTGAAGTAAGGCTGTCAGAAGGTTTTACATATCATTCTACTTCATTGTATGTTGTACACCCAAAATTGTTTCTGTGCGCATGAATTTCTAGGTCACAATACCGGCTCACCTATTCCTCAAAACGAACGTCAAGCCCAGAATATGCTAGGATCAGGTGGGACAAGTGACTTGATGTAATATAATAGGCTTCGGCTTGCCTGCAAAGCTGGTGCCGGGATAAAGGGGTGTTACGCTGGCTCACACTTACAAATGGGAATTATGTCTCTGCTAGGTGTATGGTAGACTACAAGAAATATGCAAGTGTGTTCTTCAACTTGTAGTTGTCAACGGACGTAGAAGTACAATAGTCAGGTTGGGACTCAAACCCTTAACCTGGTGATCCAGCAACAGGATTGGCAGAAACAATACAGACCAGAAACCCGATTCTTTGTTAGTTGTTTAATGAAGGTAGCTCTTCAGTAGACAAACTAGGACTTGAACCCTCAACCTCCTGATCCAGCTACAGGATTGCCAGGAATAAGAGAGACTGGAAACCCGACTACTCTGAGAAGCGTAGCTCCTCACTCAGTAGTCTGGTCGGGATTGGAACCCCCAACCTCGTGGACCAGGACCGGAGCCGACTGCCCTTTGAAGCCCAGCTCTTCACTCCGTAGCTCTGTGATTACCCGATCAAAGCTGCCAGATGAAGAGCTGTGCTTCCGGGGCTCTATCCTCAAGTGCTGCCGTCAGTCACGCGGAACTATCAGTCAAATGTACAAGACAGGGACTTCCTGGGTTGCAAAGCTGGCTAAAGGAAGTCTACATCTACATATACATGTGAATAGTCTTACAACAGTTACAGTATGACATAGAATACTATGAACATAGCAACATACATCTCATCACTGTCCTATTGTGATGCCATACATGTACTGTTCTCAATTTAGTTCATTTATAATACAGTGCTAAACTTAAGTTCATTTATGCCATTAAGAGGTATTTTGTCCGATCAGATTGGGGACGTAAAGCTGGTATCGCTGTGCATGGGGGAGCCCCGGGCATCAAACCTCTGCACGTGAAAAGAACCCAGCACACATTGCACCTCTAGCTATCCATATAGCATAACGCTTAAGTCTGTCTACAAACCGTGTCTCAGTTGCACCATCTGTTTGTTTTATGTGGTACTGCAGCTGTGATGGCGTACCTTGCCACAGAAGTCTCCACCTCTAAGTAGAAGACTTCCAGCCTAGATCAAGATAGCATTATGCTCTAAAGCTTGTACCTGTTGATATACCATGTTTCAGTTGCGCCATCTGTTGTTTGTACATGGTACTGCAGGTTTGATGGAGTACCTTGCCACGGAAATCTCCACCTCCAAACGGAAGAAGTTCAGTCTAGATCAAGTTAGCTTAATGCTTAGTCTCAAGTTTGTACCTGTTAACATGCCGTTTATCAGTTGCTCCATCTGTTGTTTTTACGTGGTACTGCAGGTGTGATGGAGTACCTTGCCACTGAAGTCTCCACCTCCAAACAGAAGACTTCCAGCCTAGCATTACGCCATAAAGCTTTTACCTGTTGATATGCCGTTTCTCAGTTGCGCCATCTGTTGTTTTTACGTGGTACTGCAGGTGTGATGGAATACCTGGCCACAGAAGTCTCCACCTCCAAACAGAAGAAGTTCAGTTTAGGTCAAGTTAGCATAACGCTTAGTCCCAAGCTTTACTATCATCTTTTTGCCAGTTACATACCGTGTCTCAGTTGCTCCATCTGTTGGTTTTACGTGGTACTGCAGGTGTGATGGAATACCTGGCCACAGAAGTCTCCACCTCCAAACAGAAGAAGTTCAGCCTTGTGACGTTTGTGGACACCCCTGGACTGGTGGATGGGGACATGAAGTACCCGTTTGATGTGGACGAGGCAATCCTATGGCTAGGTGAGTGCAGACAAAGCCCTATAAAAATGACAGGTTTAATTTCTGACAAGTAATACTGTGTTGTGCAGGCAACAGAAAGAAAGGTTGATGTGTTGCATGAACAAGACAAGACCTGTCAGCTTATGCCTCTCGTGTAGCCAATAGGGGACAAAAAGATAAGTGCTGGGAGAAAATACTTGTATCTGACTATAATCAACCCCTGAAACTGTGTACCAAGGCACAGATTTGGCTCTCAGACTGTTTGAATTGGGGGTCTAACTAGCACCCCATGAATCCAGAAGGAAATTTGCTGCATTATAATGAAAAATTACAAAGACCATTTCATCAACCTTGACAGACAAATATTGGTGGATAAAGAGATAGAAATGTCCAGTTTTGGAGAGAAAAAATAACAGAAATTTGTACACAACACAGGAAAAAAATGATTCTTTGAATTTGTTGTGTATATTGTGGGCATTGGGAATAGGGATGATGGAAAAAAATGTCAAGCTGGCTTAAGCCCTGACTTTGCAGTTAAGCATTATTTTTGAAACAAATTAGCTGTAAAAAACTTGTGCTTTGTCAGTTGTATATTGTTTTTGTACTCCAGGAAGATTAGCTACTTACTTGTTACTTGTACAATAGCTAATCGAGGAAATCAAGTATCCAAGTGGTTTGGCCCCAAGTGTGGTCTTATTTAGGCCTATCCTGAGATGCTTGTTGCTTTTCCAGGTGATCTTGCGGACCTGATCTTCGTGTTCTTTGACCCTATGGGTCAGGCGCTGTGCAAGCGGACGTTAAACATCGTGGAGAGGCTCAACGAGAAGCACTCGGAGCGCATCAAGTTCTACCTCAGCAAGGCCGACGAGGCAGGGTCGGAAACAGACAGACAGGTGGGGACCAGTAAAGATGTCTGGCATGATTACTTGCGTGTCCCTGTGGTGTAGTGGTCTGCGCTTCTGTCACTTACCACATCTGGTTCACATTATGAGGAGCCAGAAGGCCCGAGTTTGCGTCCGGGTAGGACACGTCTGCATAAGAGGTGTACCGAGTCATACCAAAGACTTAAAAATGGTACATACTTCTGAAACAGTTAAACACACTCCACTGCCAGTGGACTAGCCCCTTGCTGTAGTGATTGCACCTCAGTGTGGCCCAGGACTAATGGAACACCTACATTTGTATACACCTAATGGTTTGGGAGGACTTTGTTTAACACGATAACTTTGCAGGGGGTTTTCTACGAAAGAAAACGCAAGGAGGAGCATTGCAAGGTCGGGAAGCAACTGATTGGGAGGATAGCGTGGAAGGGGAAAACGGGTGGAATTTTATATTAGAATGGCGCATTCTAAGGCTTCTTGAGGGGAAATTACTGTCAGACAGGCCACAGTTAAAGACTGTGGCCGCATCTGATCTAGCTCAATCAGAATTTCATGCTTATCAGAAAATCTGATTCTTCATATAAGGGGGTGAGTGGTTAGGACGAAATGTTTATTTTGGTCGAGTATAGAACACTAGTCATTAATTTTTGGAAAAGAAGTGGGAATTAAGTCTTAGATTTAAATTCCTTCAATGTCTCTCACTGATGTTTTGTTCCTGTGTTCCCACAGAGAGTTATGATGCAGATCACCCAGGAACTGTGCAAGAGACCAGGCCTGAACAAGTGTGGCTTTGACATGCCCACCATCTACGTGCCTCAGCTCAATGTCAGGGTGAGCACACTTGTCTCACATTTTTACAGCGTCCTGCATGCTATGTATGCCAAGCCTGCTTCTTAACTGCTCAGTTGTTTGTTGCTTGTTTTGTATAAATGGTAAACTGCCTTTGGACATAACTCACCAGTTTTGTATGGTGGGTGCAAGCTGTGTAAGACTGGACTGTAAGGTTTGATCCACTCACACTGGGATGGACCCCTACTCTTTACAATAGGTGTGGTGGATTCTTGAATGTATTTGAAATGTGGCTCCCCTCCAACACAGGACTCCGGCCTTACATTGTAGTATGTCCCATCTGAGAGGACATCCCTAACTGAAGCTATGTACTCATTTTCACCTGAGTCGAATGGGGAAAGTGCCTTTCCCAAGGGCACAACTTTTTGACCTGCTAGGGATTCAAACACAGAACCTTTAGATTCTAAATCAGCAACCCTAGATACAAGACCACCTTGCCACCTTTTTGTTACCATACGCAGGCTTTCAGAACATTTCCCTGTTTTCCATCCCACAGAGCAGTCGTTGTGTGAACCAGATAGACGACATCTGTAAGCAGATAGAGAAAACCATCAACCAGACGATGCAGAACACTCTGAATGCGCTGGAGCGAGACTGTGAACAGATCAGCGACCTCATCGACAAGAAACTGGAGGAGGACAGGTGGGTTCAGTCTTGCAGATGATATCTCCTGTCTTTTCTTTTCTTTTCTTTTCTGAAGGGTAAAATAATATAAGAGATTTCTGTACATGCATTTAACTGCATTGTAACCATTTGTATTGTTTGACTCACTCACACACTCAACCACTCACTATCTCACTCACTCAACCACTCACTCTCTCACTCACTCAATCACTCACTCACTCACTCTCACTCACTCTCTCACTTAACCACTCACTCACTCAATCCCTCACTCACTCACTCACTCAACCACTCACTCAGCCACTCACTCACTCTCTCACTCAACCACTCACTCTCTCACTCAACCACTCACTCACTATCTCACTCACTCACTCACTATCTCACTTACTCAACCACTCTCTCACTCACTCACTCACTCACTCTCTCTCTCTCTCTCTCACTCAACCACTCACTCACTCAACCACTCACTCACTCTCTCACTCAACCACTCACCCACTCAATCACTCACTCACTCTCTCACTCACCCACTCAATCACCCAACTACTCACTCTCTCACTCACTCACTCAACCACTCACTCACTCACTCACTCAACCACTCTCTCACTCACTCACTCACTATCTCACTCAACCACTCACTCACTCAACCACTCACTCTCTCTCACTCAACCACTCACCCAATCACTCAACTACTCACTCAGTCACTCACTCTTTCTCATTCAACCACTCACTCACTCAGTCCCATGTCTTTTCATACAGCCTGATAAGTCAAATTAAATCTGTTGTCCTCCCTGCACATTTCATTCATTCATTCAGTCACTCATACATGTATATATTGTCTTCCCTCCAGGGCTGCGAGCTCCTACAATTTGCGAGCCAGAGGCAAGGGGGCGCTGTTTGGTTTCCTGGGGTTCATCCTTCCCATTATCCTCCTGGTGAACTTCCTGGCCAGCAACGTGTCCAACGATCTGCTCAAATCCCTTCTGGGGAAGGCAGGGGCCGAGGCTCTACAGGTCTACATGGTAAGGCTTGTTTTGTTTTCGTTTTTTTTTTTTAGTAAAAGATGTCCTTGTAGTCCAATGAGCAGCCTCACAGTTGATCTCCTGGTTCCAATTAGTTGGTAACTGGGAAATCCCGGGTTCAAATCTGGTGAAGGGCACTTTAACTGGATGTACTTCAGATAAATATATTAATTCAACTGACATGAAGCCGATGCTGACAAACTATTGAAAGCTAATATTGAGGGTCTTCAGGTTTATATGGTAAGGGTTTGCTCAAGACAATCTACTTACATTTGAAAGCTTACGTCGATGAAGGTTAGACATCCAGGTAATAAGATATGCCAAGAGATAGTTAGTCAAGCAACTGGATATAATTTTGAAACAGTCAGACGTTTCAAACAGCTACTGTCAGTCACTGAATAAAGACAGCAGATGCTCTCTGAAATGTCTGACTGTTTCAATTATATCCAGCTGCTTGTCGAGTAACTGTCTTTTGGCATTTGAAAGCTTGTATTTGCAGCTTTAAGCATAGCACTGGTGACTGTTACAGATATTTCATGAAATGATTCATGTGTCTTCTTTTCCCCTTGACAGGCCCCGGTTGCGAGTTTTTGGAAGTCCATACCTCCAGACTACCACATGCACACCCTCGGAGCGCTGTTCTTTATCACCTTGGTGCTGGTGTTCCTCGCCAAGTGGTCGTCAAGGTCAGCTGATCTTTTTTTTTTTTTTTTTTTTTTTTTGTCAATATACATTTTATTGAAAACGGGTCAAGCAAGACCTATCTGACACTAAAAAATCATGGCCATAGCATGTCCAGAACACGAGTTATCAATGAAAAAAAATACTTTTACTTTAAAGGGCATTAAAGGAAGAAGATGAACGTAGGACTTCATAAATCCATGAATGCATTGTATCGGTGGAATTGTGTATGATAATGTATAATAATCTTCATTGCATATTCATACCCAGAGTGCTTAATGCATATGTGGGCAATGTGTACCAATGTATGCATTGAATGCTGTTAGGTTTGAATTTGTTTGTGCTGTTGTCAAAGAGTTTGTCCTGCATGATATCTGATACTACGGGGGGAGGGAGTTGTTTTGGCAAGTTTTTCTATATGACTTATTGTTCTAATATGAGAGTTTCCCTTCCCTCCCAGGTTGTTACCTACGTTGTCACGGAAACAGAAGCGGGTGTTGCAGGAAAACCGGGACTACGTGCAAGACTCCGTCAGGGGGAGGAAGGAAGCCCTGTACCTGGAGTACCTGCAGCAGAGCGTCGGCGCAGCGGACATCAACTAACCAATCACAGGACAGCAGCAACTTCAGCCAACCAATCGCAGGACAGTTTTGTGTAGAGTGTAGCCAATCACATGGAAGCACCTGACTTTGGCCAGTTAATCACAGGACAGTTGTGTGTAGAGAGTTGCCAATCACAAGAGAGCAAAAGACTTCAGCTAGTCAATAACAGAACAGTTGTATGTAGAGGGTAGCCAGTCACGAAACAGCATGTGACCTAAGCCAACCAATCACAGAACAGTTTTGTATAGAGGGTACCCAATCACATGGAAGCACCTGACTTTGGCCAGTCGATTAAAGGACAGTTGTGTGTAAAGAGTAGCCAATCACAGTGAAGCACCTGACCTCAGCCAACCAATCACAGTACAGTAATGTGGACTTCTCTCTTTTCAAATTTTTTGGGTTGTCTGCAATAATTCGATGCAAGAAGAGCCAGTTCATGTTTTACTCTATTTATAATTAGAAAGACTTTTGGGTGGTAACTTCTTGTTGCTGTAGTAGTATGTACATTAAGTTCACCATAAATTTTTAACTTATAGTTTTCTGAGTATAGGCAGCTATAGGTAACTTTTTTGTTGTTGAAACCTTTCTAGAAAGTTTAAATAAGTTTAGAGCCATTCATTTCTTTTTAACATGTTTTGTTTTGTAAACATCTCATCCATTTCATGGACTTAACTTGATGGTGTTTAACAGAAAACTTCTTGAAAACAATCCAGGTTTCTAAAGCTATAAGCGAACATTATGTACAAACCTGTGACGTACTCTAGCCAGTAAAGAATGAATCAAAACCTACAATCATTGGTTTGTTATAAAAAATGAACTTAAAATCACTACTACATTCCAAACTCTATTTTTAGAACTAAAAGTATTTTCTACTGTGTGCCAAAATGTCTGTCAATGTGTGTGCTGACAACTGATGTTTTCTTTTTAGTGTGGAAACTGCTTTGAAAATAACCTTGTAACACAGTCAAACTTGACTACATCACAAATAGAACTCAGACTTTACTTTTTGCTCATTTGTAAAGCCTTCCTCAGAAAAACTGACCCGTTTACCACCTTTGACCTGTCACATGACCATCACATGACCATAGTAGTGGGTCAGTTTTGTCATGAAGACAGTAGTGACAGGAGAATTTGTAAGTAAGTTTTCTTGTGAGAAACAAGAAATTTCAGAACTGTTGCAACTTTTATTTTAGTCTTAAGCATGAGGATCTATTCCTTCCATGGATCCTTCTCATGGCAGCTACGTTGTGTTTAAATCTCTTAAAGTAAGACTAACTTCACACATATCTGGTGTTGGGAAAGTGGAATAAGATCTGGCTCTCATAATTTATTTTACCCTTGAATGAACTGTGTGGAATAAAGACATTTTCTTGAAATGGAAACCACCGTTGTTGTGTTGTTTTTCGAGTTTTATCTTCGTCTTACATCCTTAACAAGCAGGTCTTTCAAGAATGATATTTTTTTCAGTTTATTTACATTCCTACGATCTAACGTGTTGCAATATTGAGCAAACTAGTGACAATTCTTCGTATGAATATTATGGAATAATGAATTCTGCTGGTCTGCTAGAATGTAACAACGAAATAAAGATTACACTTGAATATACCTCAATATGAAGAATCTTTGAATCAAGTGTCACTTAAAATCCATGGGCATGGTAAGGGAACACAAATATACGTTTGTCGGTCCTTTATTTGAACTTGAAAAAATGACACCTGCTGATTGGAAGACGTGACGCTCCTGGCACCATATATGGTTTATTCACGTGACGTGACAACGGCCATGCTTGTTGGTCAATACTGACGTCATGGTCACGTGACTGAAATTGATATGGCATGTAAATCAATCAGTGACATTGGACAGTGGATAATCAAGTATTCACGGGGAGCTCAAATCGGCCTGGAGGGCGTTTTTCACGGAGGTCATGAGTGGGAGGGTGAAGGACCCGATGACGACCGGATCACCATGGTGATGATGGTTCACCGGTTTAAGGGCGGGATTCAGATTTATTTTGACAAGCAAAGTTTCAGACTCAAGAAAACACGGTAGCCACTCCTCGTCCTTAGTTTTCTTAAAGTTGGGTTATGGGGATGATTAGTTTTGAGAACACAAGCCATCTGCCTCCATTTGTAGAATACTAGTATACAAATTGTATGGAAGATTTTCTTTCAAATCAGATTGAAATTTCTGCCGGGTATGGTCAAGCCACGCCAGTCTCATTAAAAAAAAATGAACTAGAAAGAAGATCACCTGTTGATTGGAAGACGTGACGCTCCTCAGAGTCCCATATATGGTTTATTCACGTGACGTCACAGCGGCCATGATTCTTGGTCAATGCTGACGTCATGAACACATGACTGAATCGATATGGCATGTAGATTAATCAATGGCATTAGATCGACCGTATTGATCATTTAGTATTCACGCCGGGGAACTCAAATCGGCATGGATGGCGCTTTTCGCTGAGGTCATGAGAGGGAAGGTGATAGACCCGATGACGTCGGGATCACCATGGTGATGAGGAAGTGCGTGGTTTCAGCAGTATATAGAAGTAAAATGGCGGGATTCAGATCTATTTTTCACAGGCAAAGTTTAGACTCGGTGGAAGTGCGTTGTTCAGCGGTAAATACAACTAAAAGGGGCGGAATTCAGGTTTATTTTGACAAGCAAAGTTTCAGACTCGGGAAAAACACCGGTGTACAAGAATACCCCTTGTTATGTTATGGCCACAAATAGATCTGCCTGGACATTACGCAATCCGGACAAAATAAAAAGCCCGATAAAAACGCCTAAAAGACGTACATTGGACAGTCGATAATCAAGTTTTCACCAGCAACGCAAATGGAGGACGCTGTGAGGTCACGAGGTCATGAGAAAGCGATGAGAAAGCGATACATTGTATTTCAATGTAATTGTAATGTTAAGTGGTCCACAAGATCAGCTTGGCTGCCTGACGTTCCACTATGTATTGTCTTGTTGCAATTTTTAATAAAGAATAAAGAATAAAGAAAGCGATATAGTCTCTACCAGACTCCGTGGGTGACTGGAAAAATGATAGAAATTGGCCGAAAAGACTGAAAATTAAATACACGAGACGAATTAGCCAGTCATAGACATAGGTCACCATTTGGTATTCTCCAAGCAGAGGTTTCGGTCGAGTGGGGTAGGAGTGTCCGGGATTTTTTACGTCTCTCGTTAAGCCCCCGTCACATGATAAGAAATTCAGGTCGGCCGACGTGTTGGCGAGCTTCAAATGTGCTTTTTCGGTCGAAATACGGCCGACGTCCTGTTGCGATTACGCGGGCTTCGGGCGATTTTTAGAAATAAAAGTTGATCCAAATATTGGCCTTTTACCAGGTTAGTCGATTACCAGGTTAGTCGATTATGACTTCGTCCATGTCCAAGATATGGTACCATCTTTTTAGTTTTTAGTGTTCAACTGACGTCACCCGAGATTTTTATTGGAAAATACGGTCGACGCTCGGGCACTTTTGAGATTCGGCGAGCTTCGGGCGATCTACAAATTCGCCCGGCGCTCGCATAAATTGTGACGCCGGCTTAAGGGAGAGAGGCGTAAAAAATCCCGGACACTCCTACCCCACTCGACCGAAACCTCTGCTTGGAGAATAACCATTTGGAACCCGCGTGAATTGCACGTGGCCGACACTAGGATGAGAGACGGAGCCAGTGACGGTCGAGATCACCATGGCGACAGGGAAGTGCGTGGTTAAGCGGTTAAAGTCGGGATTCATATTTATTTTGACAGGCCGCGTTTCAGACTAGCTCGAGAAAAACAGCAGTTGCACGTTTTCTGAAAGTTGGGTTGTGGTAGGTGGTTTATTTCAAAGTTCAAGATCAGGCGAAGTCGTATCTGTTATTTTCCACACACAGTAACTTCATCCCGGCTGTATGTACGGAAGACTACATACACGCGCGCACACATGCACACAAACGCAAATACAAACACAGACACACACACACAGACAGACACAGAGACACACACACACAAACACACACACACCCTGTTCTGTCCTCGGCCCCTTTACTGAGTTGTGCTGTGCCCAGTCCACGCCTTAACATTATCCAGCTAAGTCTTCTGTGGCCCTCCCCGTTTCCTCCCTCCGGCCATTGACTCCACAGGATTCGACCGTTCGTACGATTGCTTCTGTACAGACGTCCGCAGCTGCGCCTGTAGGTGGAGTCAACGTGTTTTTTTTTATATCGAGACGTTTAAAACACAAATAAACGCTGCTGAGATGTGAGCGCAAAGTTGTCAAAAATCAAGATGTTTGCCAAGGTTCTACACCCCACTTCTTCAACTTCTCGCTCCTCTCTTCGTGGATCTGGCGACGAAACCGTTCGTGGGAAACTACTAGACACGCTTGCAGCAGTCACGACGTACGAAACACAAATAAACGTTTCTCTCAGTGTAGATGAAGGTTCCAGAAATACAAATGTTCCAGACGTACATGCCGGTTCATGGTTCAAACTGCACAATAATCATTCCATGGCGTCGTCGCTTCTTCGGAGGAACCTCTCACTCGACAGACTCCCGTCTTTTCTTAACCCCCCCCCCCCTCACTGGACCCGCGGCACACTTGCGGCGTCGCTGCGGCCGATCGAATTGACAAAGCGCTCAACGAATTTCATCGACAAAATATCTTTAAGCTTGGGTGCTTTGTTGTCTTTTTGGTCATATTTGTACGTTTTGAATGATGTTCCCATTATAAAGCCAATGATAAAAGCAAATCCAGTTTAGGACGCAGGGACGCCGCCAGCGTGCCTCGGGTCCAGTGAGAGGGGGACTTAAAAAATCGCAGTTCTTGGCCATGTAGGGCCCAGGTGTTCAGCTAGATTGTCTCTCAGTCTGATCAACCTGCACATTGGGGGCGAAATGCATTTTGGATGATACGGCAAAGCTAAAGGCCCCTAATTTGAAATTAGTTCATATTGCCCAGTATGTCTAGATCACGCTTATACTACCACAAGGGCGGAGGCCGAGCTGCGGCCGAGCTGCGGCCGAGCTGCGGCCGAGCTGCGGCCGAACTGCGAAAAAATTTCATAGATACAAAGAAGTATTTTTACGCTTTAATAGTGAGTTTTGTTGTCGTTTCAGACCTACTTTTACATGTAAATTTTATTCCAATCATGAAGTTATGAGTTGACAAATCAAATGTAGGTCTCTGATCGTCGTCTAGTGGAATGGGGGGGGGGGGGGGCGGGTGACAATTCCCATTTCTCATTCATATTCATTTTTATTGTTATCGACTGGCATGCCACGATATTTCATATGAAATATAAGCAGGAAACGCACACATAACAAATATGTGCAAGTTATGTATATATACATCATTTGTCCTTCACTTCTTAAACGTAACATCATACATCACATTGCAGTGGTGTCGACGTTTTATCCATGAATATCATCGTCTAAATTTGAACCGCTGTTCTGCGCCTGCGCAGTTGGGCGGTAGGTTTCACGTCCAAGTTGAGATTGTGATGTCGAAGCATTACTGTACCTTCGCGAGTGCTCGAAGTGAACTCAGATAAACCTTCAGAAGTTCACCACGTGGACACTGCAGAGGGTCTGCATGCCTTTATCCGTGAGTCGTAGTCAGTTCACCACGTGGACACTGCAGAGGGTCTGAATGCCTTTATCCGTGAGTCGTAGTCAGCTATCTGGACTCCGTAGCTGGCCCGCTCTATCAAATCCAACGTTAAGAGTGGTCAGTAAAGCCCAACCCCTCCCACCCTCTCACTGGACCTGCGGCACGCTGGCGGCGTTGCTTCGTCCTAAACTGGATTTGTGTTATCCTTGACTTTATAATGGGAATACCATTCAAAACGTAAAGGTATGACCAAAAAGACAGTAAAACACGCAAAGATTAAAAAGATTAAAAAGATTTTGTCGATGAAATGAGTGCTTTGTCAATTCGATCGGCCGCAGCGACGCCACCAGCGGGTCCAGTGAGAGGGGGTTTAAAGCATAATTGGTCGCCTTAATGCTCCGAAGCGCGTTATTTGTCATCACATGGTTCATCGTTATTGGCAAATTGTCCGTATCGCGAAGTCAAACGTCAGATTGAAAGTAACAAAGGAGCTCGAGCGTCCGGTTGTGCAGACTAGTTTAGCCAGAAACCTCATGAACACAATGGAGCAATCCAATTAAATCATGACCAAACCCTTTCGCAATAACGCGTACGTTTTATCGCTAACCGTTGCCAGTCCTCCTAAATTTTACCGTGAAGCGTTATCAGGATCCCCCCATAGAGACCCAACTTTTCCCGAAATGCACCTTGTAGAAAACAATGTGTGCTTCTCAACATGTGCAAAACATTGTCCGAAAAACAACTTTTCCACTTCGTCAGCACAACCAGAGAACGGTCATCAACGCAGACAGAGGCTTGGGATGACGACGAAAAAGAGAAAAGAAGACTTTTGTCGGACTTTTTTTATGTCAGTTCTTTCGGGTCTGGCAACGGACGAGTCCGAATACTCTCCCCAGCTCAGACGAGGCCGTTTCGGTGCCGACTGCCCGCCCGACGAATCCCTCACTTGCAGTACGTCGCTTGGGGACTGTAGAGTTTGCCTCGTCCGTATGTGTTGATCGCCAGAGACTCGGACGTGTTTTTAACCTCCAAATCTACCCCCATCACGTCGGACGGGACTCAGGGACCTGCAAACATCGGAACATCTCTGAAACTCTCCCGATGGTAGAGAGAACCCCGGCTGTATTACTGCCGAAAATGTCCCTCAGAGCCCGCAGACTAGTCGGACGGTCGACTTTTATCTGTCGTGTGACAGATTAAAGTTTGCTCCAGAAGCGAAGTCTAAGAAGGTGGCGACAAAGAAGGAGAAGAAACTTTCTTGCCGGACTTTCTGAGGTAGCTCTGCTTTTCTGGCCGGCCTAGCGAAGCGTACGGCCGGGTGGTCGGAACTTCCTCGGTATATCACTCGTGCCGACTGCCCGACATTTTACTCACCAAGAAGGCTCCCATTCGAATTCAGGGATCACTGCCTCTGAAGACGTACCGAATGTTCTTTTTCCGCTTTTTCCGTAGAACCTCAGACAAAAACCACAGAGAGAGACGACAAAGGAAGGAGAAGAAGTTTTTTTGACGGACTTAAACGACTTTATCTCATTTTTCTGCGGGGTTTGGTGAGAGACTCGTCGCCATGACCTTTCTCGGCAGTGTCGGCAAGTGGAGACCGCGGCGTCTGCATCGTACGGACGAGAGAGGAAGAGCTCGGGGGAAGCCAGGAAAAAAGGTTGGGTTCGCCTTTTTTTGTCGATCATAATAACACTTGTATGATCAATAATTACTACAAGCGATTCGGGGATACGTTTTAAACAGAATCTTTTATGAGCTGACGGCGGTTTGGGCTGTTTTTGAATTTGTTTATGCTTCGGGTCGATCTCCAATCCGGGGCCCGGCCGGGCAGCTTGTGGGAACGAAAAATATGATATAAAAGACAACAAAAGACACAAAACGTAAAAAATTTACTCCTAACGATATATTGTGTGTGTTTTCTTGATATGCATTTTTTATTTTTCGTTTTCGCAAAAAGCCCGGCCGGGCCCCGGATCGGAAACGGGACAGCCGGCATTAGTCCGAGTCGCGGCAGGCATAGTGCCCGAAGAATTCGTGGGGCAAAATTCACTGCTTATAGTTCTATAGCTTGTACCTTTGATTTCGGAAAATTCAGATTTCGTTTCTCTCTAGTGCGTGTGGCAGATTTGTCAAGTTGAGATGTATTTTTCTTTTACCCGGTAGTCAGGAATGGCCGCGCCGGAAAAATTTGCCGAATTGTGCAGATTTGTCTAAAAACACACAATTTGGCACACATGTAGTTAAACACATTCTGCACAAATCTGGAAATACCAGGGCATAGGAGCCCAAAATATACATTTTTGGTCTGAAAATGGCCAAAATATCCCGTAAAATTGATTCTGGGCGGAAATTGAGATGCCTCCAGATAGCTGTTTAGAATACATTAAACCTCATGTGTGCCGAATTTGGTGCTTTTAGACAAATTTGCACAGTTTTTCAGCTATGCCGCTGGACTACATACGGTATTGTTATGAACACCCTTTCCCTCCACCCTCTCTCTCTCTCTCTCTCTCTCTCTCTCTCTCTCTCTCTCTCTCTCTCTCTCTCTCTCTCTCTCTCTCTTTCTCTCTCTCTCTCTCTCTCTCCCCCTCCCTCTCTCTCTTTCTCTTTCTTTCTCTCTCCCTCTCTCTCTCTCTCTCTCTCTCTCTCTCTTTCAAAGCTGAGTAAGAGAGTCAGACGAAAGGAGAATAATGCTGCACTTTTATCTTCATTTTTATGTGTGAAGAACTACAGCCAGCGAGACGATACGAGTATTTGTTTCGAACGAATTATCCATGGCGTCGATTCTGTACACTTCATCAGTTGTGCATAGCCTCCTATAGAGATACTACCCTGGCCTGCAATACACAATTCTCGCAAATAAAGGGGGTACATGCCACCTTCTGCGTGAGGTGTAGCGAGCTATTTGTCCCACCATAAAACAAGCATGCCCAGAACAGAAGATACAAATACGGGAAATTCTGCTGCAGTACCAGGGACGCTTGGTGAGGGTTGTGTTGTCATAACTGTTGAAATAGCCGAGGCCTTTAACACCGGCAGGACAAATAAACAATAGTAGGGGCCTTGCTAAGAGTTTTTCTTCGCCAGCGCGGCTTTGTGACGGTATAACCATAGCTGCGTGGCGAAGAATTGCCCTTTCATGGTGCTGTCGTCATAAAACCATTTCGACGTTTCACAGAAAAAAGCTAACAAATAACAAGCGACAAAAACAAACACTGAGTTTTTCTTGGCCCTTGCGCTTATGTGACGGTAGAACGAAGAAAATCCCTTTCAGGGTTTATACGTCATATCTACTGATATAGCCGATGATTTTACACCTGCGAAACAAACAAACAAATAAAAAAAAACACGGGCCTTGCTAAGAGTTTTTCTTCGTCAGCCCAGCTCTGTGACTGTGGAATCACAGCTGGCTGCTGAAGAGAATTCCTTTCAAGGTACTTTCGTCTTACAACCACATCAGTTTCACGAAATTAAAACAAACAAACAAAAACAAACGTTGCTCTTGCTAAGAGTTTTTCTTCACCTTTGCGCCTATGTGACTGTATTAACCTTAGACGCATGGCGAAGAAAATCTCTTTTAGGGTTTTTAAGTCATAACTGCTGATATACTGCTGCATGCAAAATTATTCACCCCCCTTCACATTTTGGACATTTTGGCGAAATGAGGAACAATACAACTGCAGAATATTGTCAAATCATATAAGTGGTAAATAGATAGTTTATTGCAATCTAATACCAGGGCAAAAGTCAAGATTTATTTCATCGTTCATCCAAAATTGCAACTTTCACAGAAAAAGCAGGTTGCAAAATTATTCACCCCCCAAGAGGGTCTGTCTTTAGTACTTCGTGCAGCACCCCTAACTTGGGTCTAACCTGCAATTACCTGGTGCAAACGGGAACAATAGCCTGTCACAAGCTTCTGGCAACTCTCTTTATGAATTGTGGTCCATTTCTCGCCAGCAATGGTCTCCAGCTCAGCAATGTTCTGAGGTTTTCACAAAAATGAAACGAACAAACGAACAAACAAACAAAAACAACGACAAACTTTGCTCTTGCTACGAGTTTTTCTTCGTCTTTGCGCCTATGTGACTGTATTAATCATAGACGCATGGCGAAGATAATCCCTTGCAGGGTTTATTCGTCATAACTGATGATATAGCTGAACATTTCATACAGGTAAAACGAACATACACACACAAAAAAAAAACACAAAACAGAAAAAACAACAACAAATACGAGCCTTGCTAAGAGTTTTTCTTCGCCGGCACAGCTCTGTGACAATGGAATCATAGCTGGATGGCGAAGAAATACCCTTTCATTGTGCTGTCTCCATAAAACCACATAGTTTTCACAAAAATTAAACGAACAAACGAACAAACAAAAAATAACAGAAACAAACTTTGCTCTTGCTAAGAGTTTTTCTTCGTCTTTGCGCCTATGTGACTATATTAACCATAGACGCATGGCGAAGAAAAGCCCTTTCAGGGTTCATTCGTCATAACTGATGATATAGCTGAACACTTCATACAGGTAAAACAGACATACAAGCAAACAAACAAACAAATACGAGCCTTGCTAAGAGTTTTTCTTCGCCGGCACAGCTCTGTGACAGTGGAATCATAGCTGGCTGGCGAAGAAATGCCCTTTCAATGTGCTGTCTTCATAAAACCACATCGGTTTCAAATGAAACAAACAAACAATAAAATAAAAAAAATCGATAAACAATGAATGTCATCCGAAACGAGCATATAAGGGTCTCTGTTTGTCCCACCATAAAACAAGCATGCCCAGAACAGAAGATACAAAAACGGGAAGATCTGCTGCATTACCAGGGAAAGCTGCTAGAAGGTCCAAAATTATTCTTGACCTTTGTCGTCCTAAAACCTACCGATACACTGAATATCATCACAATCCATCCATAGCCTCTTTAGTTAACGCTGGGCAAACTATGCGGAAATACAAACAGGCAGACATGCTTTTGCGGTAATGTGACTGTATTATAGACGCTTGGTGAGGGTTGTGTTGTCATAACTGTTGAAATAGCCAAGGCCTTAACACCGGCAAGACAAATAAACAATAGTAGGGGCCTTGCTAAGAGTTTTTCTTCGCCAGCGCGGCTCTGTGACGGTATAACCATAGCTGCGTGGCGAAGAATTGCCCTTTCAGGGTGCTGTCGTCATAAAACCATTTCGACGTTTCACAGAAAAAAGCTGACAAATAACAAGCAACAAAAACAAACACAGATCTTGCTAAGAGTTTTTCTTGGCCCTTGCGCTTATGTGACTGTAGAACCATAGACGTATGGCGAAGATAATCCCTTTCAGGGTTTATACGTCATGTCTACTGATATAGCCGACAATGTTACACCAGTTAAACAAACAAAGAAACAAACAATAAAAAAAAACACGGGCCTTGCTAAGAGTTTTTCTTCGTCAGCACAGCTGTGTGACAGTGGAATCATAGCTGGCTGGCGAAGAAAGTTCCTTTCAAGGTACTCTCTACATGAAAGCACATAGTTTTAACAAGAATGAAACGAACAAACGAACAAACAAACAAACAAACAAAAACAAACGTTGCTCTTGCTAAGAGTTTTTCTTCGTCTTTGCGCCTATGTGACTATATTAACCATAGACGCATGGCGAAGAAACGCCCTTTCAGGGTCCATTCGTCATAACTGATGATTTAGCAGAACATTTCATACAGGTAAAGCAAACATACAAACAAACTAACAAAAAAAAAAAAAATACGAGCCTTGCTAAGAGTTTTTCTTCGCCGGCACAGCTCTGTGACAGTGGAATCTTAGCTGGCTGGCGAAGAAACGCCCTTTCAATGTGCTGTCTTCATAAAACCACATCGGTTTCACAAAAGTAAAAAGGCAAGCAAACAAACAAACCAACAAAAACTGCTCTTCCTACGAACTTTTCTTCGCCTTTGCGGCTATGAGACTGTAGAACCATAGCTGCTTGGGGAAGAAAATCCCTTTCAGGGTTTATTCGCCATGACTGCTTATTTCACACCACAAAAGAAACAAACAAACAAACAAACAAACAAACAAACAAACAAACAAAGAATCTAACACGGGCGTGAAAACTATCTTTCTATCACAGGTATATAAAGGTCCTTTCGGACCATTCTTCTTTCTGCCATAGAGATAAGCATTACGTTTCTGCATTGTGCCAATGACACCTGTCGTCATCTTTGCCAAACTACGTCCATATCAAGAGCGCCCCCCAGCGGATTCTGATACAGCTGCTTTCCATATAAGTCACAATGTTGTATTATTGCCGCCAGTAGGTAACGTTAGCCATCTGAGTCATGAGGCTGTTGTAACGTGGTCGAGGCACCTCCTCGAACACGGGACCCCCATTTCACGTACGTACGTATGTGTGTGTATCTCTCTCTCTCTATATATATATGTATGTATGTATATGTTGCAGGGTTCGAAATACTTTCTTTTGGCTACATGCAAAATTGCAAGCTGGCAAAAAATTAACTTGCAATTTGAAAAATCAACTTGCAGTATTATAGTCGGTAAATATTATGTAACAGTACTGCTTTTGCTGTACATACATACATACGACCTGACATAGCAACTTTTATAGCATTATGAGAAGACTAAACATTTTAAATGTGATTAAAAAAAAAATTCAATGCAAAATTATATACAGTCAGTAGTTAACACAAAAGCTCAGTTGTAAACACAAAAACAGTATAGTATTGCAACATGTACATTAAAAAAAAAAAGATTGAATAAAATTCAGCTTAGCAGCCCTACAAATAAATAAAACTACTTATTTGTTTTCGGCTTTTTCCTGCACAATTTTTTAGATCTAATGAAGGGTTTTAGATGGTTTAGAACAAAAAAGCATTGATTTCTGTGTTTCAATTGAAAATTTATCGTATTGCATGGGATGATACTGTATGTGTGTGTAATGAGAGTAGCCTGTTCCCAGGCATTCATGGAATACAGACTTGTACTTTTCAACTTGCAAAATTGTAAGTTCATATCATTTTTACTTGCAAATCTTGAAAATTGCCTAATTGTATTTCCAGCCATGTATATATTGCTAAAGCAGTATGTACCAAGTTTTCAAAGAAGATGTGTACTTGACTGATTAACATTTATCCAAATATAACTAACTGAAAACCACTGAAAAAAACAACACCATAATTCACATTTCTAAAAATTTTATTGGCAAGTATGCTATTAAGATTATCTTTTCCAGCATCCGACATATGATTAGCTCTGCAAATAAATATAGGTTAACTTTTCACACTGAATTATGTTTTAGCTCACCATTCTGCAAGATATAATCATTGTCTAACTGGTACATTTCGTAAATTATGGCTCTGTGACTTTTCCTTGCAACTTTTTAGAAAACTTAACAGACAAACACCATTATACAGAAAATAATAAGTAAGTACAGGAATTGTGCGTAGATACATTTTTGTGTCTTGACTATAAGGAGTAGGAAAATAAATGTTGTATTTCCGATTTAATTCAAAATAAGGGTCAGTAGCTAGGGATTCTCTTTACTTTTCTTTAGATTTTGGCCAATGCCTACAACGAACATGTTGATAGAGTTATTAGGACTCAAATGACTGTGTATCTCAGTCTACTATATTGTATGACCTCAATGAAAAGCGGCCTGCGTGCCGATTTGAGCTTATCATGAATAAACAAAGGTTCAAAAAAACATGATTTATCAACACTACGCTAGTTTAATCAAAACGCAAGGGTTGAAATCACAGCATTGCCATCCCAAATCTCAGTGTAGAGGACCCCCTATGCTTGAGAACCCTGACTGTTGGAAAATGATTCAGAATCTACAATGTTTTCATCACTCAAATGTCAAAATGAAAATTATATGTCCCATGCCTACGGTCGACCCCCTGAAAAGGGATTATAGGGTCGACAGGTTTTTCCTAGGGTTTGCTGTGTAACCGGAAACACAACATTTTCTTCCTTAAAGCCTTACATGTACAAACCATACATGGAGAAATAACATTGAACCATTCATCACAAACTCAGTATACTGTGGCTGGTTTAGATGATTCAGTTTTTAACCCTTATCACACTGAAGTAGCTGATTGTCTAGCAATTGTCTATTGGTTACAGTATTAGGCAGCAGGGAGAAGGTTAATTTTCTGGTTCTCTTGATTTAACATACAAAAATCAAATTATGTTTACTGGCCGTGGAAAGATCAGCATAAAAACAGAGTCTGAGAGGAAAGTCTGTACCTAAAGTTTCTTGCACACAGTTTCAGGGAGTGAAGTCAAGTTTTCCTCCCAGCACTTTGTTTTCATCTTGTCTTCTTGTCAAATATTGATGTTAACATAACATGTCCATGAAACAAGAAAATATTGTAATGAAATAAGTACACCAAAACGTAAAAAATTACTTTAAAAAATCTTAACTATTTTAGGTGACTTGAGGACTTGTCACCCCGAAACCCGAATAAATAAAACTCCAGAGTACAATAAACAATAGAATAAATCCCTTGATTTATATAACAAATCTCGTCCATTTAGCAATCAATAAATCATAAAACATTTGCTCCATCACCTTATGCATCAATGTGTACAAAATATCATGTCCAATGACAATAAAAAGATCTAGAATCTCAAAAAACACTTTGATTCGTAAATATGTACATGTCCATAAAACTTGAATATACACAACCAGTATGTACATGAATTACCTTTTATGTTGATCACATCAATAATTACAATAATACTAAGAGTCTTACACCAATCCTCATTAGAAGCACAAGAATAATTGGACAAAATTGTCTTAATCAAAAGGAATTCCAACAGGAAGAAGTAAACTTTGCTCATATTCTATCACTTAAATGTTAAAATCCTCCCTACACCTTTTGGTGTACAGGGGCGGTGCCCATCACCGTTTCTATAGCCCTTGGGCCACACAGGCCGCTTGAGTAGGGGGCTAGTCCACTGGTTAAGTGGTGTGCGTTAAACTCCCACACTCTTTCCCATTGCTAAGCAGAGAAAGCAGTATGTACCATGTCTTAAAAGTCTTTGGTAGGACCCAGGCGGGGTTTGAACCCCTGACCTTCCAAATAGCAAGACAAACTCTCTACTCCCATGTCCATTGCACTGGTACTTCATATCTTATGCTTGAGAAATATGAACTCTTAATAACTGAAAGTATCGCTCTGTATACCTACATCACATAACTGGTAAACTGACTTGTGGCATAACACACCTGGTTCTAACCATAAGGTACATGTAAGTACCGTTATGTAAGGGCAACCGATGGCCACCAAAGGCTCTCTTGTCAAAATCTAAAACCCTGAAAGTTAAGTGCATGAATTGTGGTTCACACGGACTGCTTGGTGAGGGTGTGGCGGTTGGGTTCCTGGGTGGGTGTGTCTCACACGGACTGCTTGGTGAGGGTGTGGCGGTTGGGTTCCTGGGTGGGTGTGTCTCACACAGACTGCTTGGTGAGGGTGTGGCGGGTGGGTTCCTGGGTGGGTGTGTCTCACACGGACTGCTTGGTGAGGGTGTGGCGGTTGGGTTCCTGGGTGGGTGTGTCTCACACAGACTGCTTGGTGAGGGTGTGGCGGGTGGGGTTCCTGGGTGGGTGGGTCTCGTTGAAACTGGTTCGGAAAGACAGCACACCCGGGGGTGGGGTTGTGGGGCTGCTACGCCCGCTTGACCCATAGTGGATCACCTGCAACAACAGACAAACAAATAAACAAACAAATAAGCAACTACCATTTACCACGGCAACTGCCTTTTTAAGAAATGTTTCCATGAATGCACATAATGGTTTTCATTTAATGGTAACATTTAGATCTTCAATTAACCTAAAGTCCTTCAAGTTACCTTGCCAAAATCAAAGAGAAGGCAGACTTTGTCATACAGACACACACACACACAGAAACATAACTTTAAAAGCACCCAGTGACTACTAGCAATGGTATCCATTCCTATCATAACTGTTCAGTCTTTTTCATTCGCTCTGCAAATTTTTGTGAATACGATGAAATCGATTCATAGGCTATCATAGGGATAGACAACCATAGCTCACAAAATCATAAATATAGAATACAACATGGTGTATTCTATATCATCCGAGGTACCAGCCCGACCACGGGAAAAACACATCAAATTTCAATGTGAAATGCACCAGAAGTTGATGTCCTTGAATAAAAAATCGTAACAACACCAATTCCAACGTGTCTGGTATTCAAACGGTGCAAACAAAATGGGTTTTTAATGATTCCATGGTAGCCTGTGTGATAAAAGTAGAACCCCGTGTGATAACCCAAATCATCAACCGGTTCGGAACGCCCATATGAAACGTTGGTTGTCTCGGGCTAGGTATGACATAAAAAACAACACCCACGCTTGAGCGAGCCATTAGGAGCGGCTTCTGTGCGGAGGTAGTGGCGGCGGCCGTGCCGTCCCTCCAGGCCTCCCGGAACCCGCTGCGCGTCCATCCGTACACCAGGCTGTTCAGGAACCCCTGGGCTGGCGCAGTCACTCCCTGCACGGACACAACACAGCACGGTATTGTTAGTCACTGTTACAGTAGTGATTTGTATCATATGATTATCTTGGTGCATCTAAACATACTGCTTATTGCATACTATTTGTTGACTTAATATCATTGATGAAAGCATTCAATTTTCGTTTCTTTACATCACTACATACAAGATTTGAGCGGTTACAATTTTGTACATGATGGTATGTCATACTGATGAATATTTGTCCTTTCTCTGATCATGAAAGAAGGAAGCTCTTTAAAGAAGTCACCAAATTCCATTCTAATTCCATTTCCTAATCGTTTATAAATGAAAGAAAACTCCTCTTCTTAACATCACTGACAGAATTCACACATTACAACAAAGGTTTTCCACCGTTAAAGGAAAAGGAGGTTGAACCCAGCAAGCTTGAATCTAGAGTCACCATTAAGTCTAGAGTAGTCAAATGAGATATAAAATATTGTACAATTTTTTCATCTTTTTTTTGTAACTTGCACTTAGCCGACTTAGGCAAGAATTTGCAATAAACTAATTATCATAAATGTTAACCATGTACTCACCTGTAGAACGTACAGGACGACGTATCTTGAGAACTCGGGGAACTTCTCCTGAGACAAGTCTGTGATGGCCACCGTCAACGCTGCAAGACAAGGACTATAGTTGTAAGTATCAATCAACTTTGAATCAATAGCTTTTGAAGTGATATTGCATTTATGTAGGGCTACTGAAAACTAAGTCTTATTGTCCACCGTTTTTTTTTTAAATTCACAACAAATTGGAAGGGCAAAACACTGTGCTTAACACCGCCATTTTCTTTTATTATATCTCCTTTCCCTCCTTCTCCATCTCACTTCCTCATTCTGTCTCCTTCTCTCCATCTCTTTCCCTCTTTCTCTCCACCTATCTCCCCCTTCCCCTGCCTCCCTTTTTCCTGCTTTCTCTACATCCCCTCACTCCGGATCCCTCCCTCCCCCTCTCTCTAGTCTAGATAGCTCCTTCCTGTCTCCCTGTCTAAATCTTCCTTTCTGTCTTCCTCTCCCTTTCTTTTCCTCCCTCTCTCCTGTCTCTCTTCCTATCTCTCACTCTTTCCCTCTATCTCCCCCCTCTATCACTCTCTCTCCCTCTCTCTCCCCCTCTACCTCTCTCTCGGACCCCTCTCTCTCTCTCCCTCCCTGTACGTACCAGGTGACCAGCAGAAGAGAAAGACCAGGATGTAGAGGGTGACTCGTGTCTTCAGCAGCCCCAGGGCGTCACGTTGGGAATTGGTCCAGACTGGACGGGACACAGAATGGACTGCATCAATCTCAGATTAAACGTTAACAGTCAACCACATATTACCCAATTTGAGTGTAGAACTAACAATGTCATTATTTCAGAAAGCCTGTAGAAGTCATCAGGAGAAAGCCTAAGCATATTGAAAGGCAATTTTCCTCAGGGTAATAAACAAGAAATACAAAATATTGTTCAATGAACCAGGGAACACAGAAAAATGTTGTATCTTATACAGTTGTTTAGCAATAAAGCTTCAATCATGTACTCAGCCAGACATTTGTCAGTTCATTCCTTTGTCTGTTCAACCTGATCTATCTCATGTCAGTCTGGATAAATGGTGAAACTTCCTACGTTTGGATGACATACATATTAAACAGTGTGTACATGGAGATGCATGATCGAATGGTATTACTATTGACATTTATGTCATACCCTGGCAGGGATTATGTTCGATATGGATGTTCCGGACCGGGTGATATCTTGGGTTATCTCACGGCCTCTACTTTTATCACATGGGCTTCCATGGAACATTTCGAACCCACTTTGCATGCGCTGGTTTTGCCGCTGTCAAAAATTGGAATACTGGATTCGGACGATGAAATTGCAGCTGTCTTTTGTTTGAATACATCAACTTCTCTCAACTTCTAGCGCATTTCGCATTGAAAAATACAATACGGTGTATTCCGCATCACCCTCAGTCCCAGCCCTCCCACGATCGGGCTGGTACCTCGGGCAATACAGAATACACCGTGTTGTATTCTATATGTTGAACTTACTGTTGGACTTGAGCACACGGCCGTACACTCGATAGGACAGCACGTACAACACCTGAGGAATGGACAGAAATACTTAAGACCATCTACAAGGTGTTGACTTCCAGTTCTCTACAAGACTTCAAGATTACTTAGGACCATCTACAAGACATTAAAGCTGATTATTTACACCTTACAAAATATACAGACTTAACATCCATTCATCTACAAGATTTGAAGGTTACTAATGACCACAAGACATAAAAAACATACATGACGTGAAAAGCATCAGATTCTACAAGATACAAAATAGAACTTAACTTAAGAATATAGTAATCAATTTACTTAAGACTATCTACAAGACACAAAGAACATACATGACATAAAGAGCATCTACAAGATACAGATGGGTAAACACTAAAGACACAGTCATCTCGAAGATGTGAGGACGATCAAGACATGATCTGTACTCACCACAATGGCGGAGATGGACAGCACCAAACAGCCGACCAGTACCAGCGAGGTGTAGCTGTTCCAGTCCAGGCACTGAGCAGGAGGAAGATACTTAAGTAAAAATTCTGGGCAAAAGGTAGCATCAGCAGGATGTGCAATAGAAGCAGGGCTGTCTCCAGGAACCGTCCCTCTGTCCTTCCCGGGAAAGAAATTTGCTTGTTGGGACCGACAAAAATTTGACCCGGTCCGTTAAAAACATGAAATTCATGAAATTGTTTTTTTGTTTATTTATCATTTGTTACAATCATGATGACAGATTTAACTACGAAAATTGACAACATGGGCCCAAACAATGAGTGGAAGGAAAAAAAGTTACAGACAGCCCTAGATGCAGCCCTGGATTTGAAGGAACATCTACATGTAAGATAGTTACATAATTGTAGGGCACGGAAGTCTGGATATACAGTTACAACACATTCAACAAGATACAAAAAAACAGGCAATTTTTGTTGCAAAGAAATCCCCTGTTCAGGTCATCACAGTTTGAACCAATAACCAATATGGTCCCTTTTTGATTTAAACAAACATTTTACAGAAAGCCTCTATTACAATAAGGAATAATTGGTTGACCAAAAACAAACTTACTAAGATAAAAGAAGCTTCTAACTATTTGTGTTTAGTACTCACATTGCCAGTAGATGATCTGCCAAATGGCATCAAGCATCTGAGAACACAAAGACACAACATCAGACAAACTGCAACATACTAAACTAGTCTAGCTTCATTTGGTTGGTAATATATTGTTACTTTGAAAACTACAGGTTTTACATGATTGTATAACACATTTAACTAAAAGATTTTACCCACTAGACAATGCCTCCAAAACAGATGACAAATAATTGCCGACGTGTTGGCTTCAGATAAAATCTTTTAGGATATATTAAAAGTTTAGAGAATCTTACACTCTTTTCAATCAGAGATACTGATAATATAAAACGTACCCAGGATAATGTTAGGAAAGTGTGAAAAGAAACTTAAGGCACGCTTCCCTTTAAGATTTGCTCACATCATTTGGTGTTAACTTTGAAGTCTTACTTTTAGCAGCTGATAGGATAAGTCATTGTGCTATTAATAGAGCTTGAAATATCATTTTATAATAAGCAAGTGGACAGAAACTTTGAGGCAACATGTCAAAACATCCTTGCTCACCTTGTACAGGTGTCGACCCCCTGAACAACCTGGGACCTGTGCAGTGCAGGCGGAATCATGACCAGCACTGGGACAAACCTACACAGGAGGAAACGTTGTCTTTAAGTCCTACTGCGAAGGATACCACTGATCATGAAGAATTTTTCAAGGTGGTAAAATTGTACAATACCTTGTTCACATTTACAGGTAGTGTTCACCTTGACCGAAAGGCAAGAAGTGACCTTATATTACCTTTCACAAGAATCTTACCCACCAGAACCCAACACCGGAAGATGTCTTATTTATGATATGATAAAGGAATGCCTGTACATGTAAGTGCCAGAAGGAATTAAGGAGGACAGCGTAAACCTTAAGATATTACATTCAGGTTCAGTCAAACTAGAACAAGTGACCACCTGGTCAATGTTTTTGGTGGTCCCTTACATAAGTTTAATCCCATTGACATATTAAGCATTAAGAATCCTGTATATTGTGACCACCTGTCCACATAGACCAGATTTTATCGGTTCCTTGACCGGTCTTCTTGGGCAGGTTTGACTGTACCTCAATGCACTACTGACAATTTAAGAAGACTGGTGCAATTATGGTTAGAATGTAAAAGCATATTACACAATGCAGCACACTGAGCTTAAACACCAGGGTAGCAAATAAAAGACTACATTGATCATGAAATGAGAGCATTCTCAAGAAATAAGAGTATTCTCAAGAAATGAGAGTATTCTCAAGAAATGAAAGTATTCTCAAGAAACGACAGGATTCTCAAGGAATGAAACTATTCTCAAGAAAGGAGAGTATTCTCAAGAAATGAAATTATTCTCAAGAAATGAGACTGAGCTTTCTCAAGAAATGAGAGTATTCTCAAGAAATGAGAGCAAAGATTCTCCACGGCTGAGTTTGAAACACGAAGAACAGGAGAGTTTGTCACCACACCAATGATCTGAACTACGGATGAGAACATACCATGATAACACATAGACTAAACGCATCGTCCAGACCATCCAACGTGTCGACTGTTGAAGACAAAGGCAGTTAGCGACCGTTAGAAGCAACAACTACAGCATGGTAATGGGCAGTGAGCACAAGTGTTAATCACACTATCATGGGTGGGAAGCAGCATGGAATTAGTAAAAAATTGTCTCCGAGTCCATAGAAATATATATTATGTATTTGTCTCAACTTAGCTACCACCCAAATTTGGCTGATCAACTTTATGATTATCATTAAGAGTGATGGCAGCCTAACTGATTAGAGCTGTTAAAATATCTAATTTGTAAAAGCAGCAGCACAAAAAGATGTGTTTCATTACATAATACAAGTTAGAGAGTATCCGGGCATTAGACAATGTCCCCATTAAAGAATTTAGTTCAGCTGTTAAGCATGGCATTCATATGTCGATGAAGGTTAGACATCCAGGTAAACCATTATGTAATGCAAAATAAAAATTGATTAAGCAACAGGATATAACTTCCCTAAAGAGTCAGATTCAGACGTTTCAGACAGCACAAATATCTTTCTTCACCGACTGAGAATGAGGAAAGATTCACAGACGCCGATGAAAGATATAGTGGATGCTATCTGAAACATTCTGACTTTTAGAGAATTTATCCAGTCACTTGATTTATTTTACTGGCTATTATACTGTGAATGTTGATTCTACATTAATGTTGCTGTAAACATGTGATGCTGACAGAATACGCCATATGACACAGTGTGCCGTGGTTGTCCTACCATGAGAAGGGACAGGTTGTTGGCCTTGTTCTCACGATCCTTGAGGCGGATGTAGACGTTCAGCGCGTAGTTCATCGTTAGGAAAAACGTCACCAGGTGAACAGCCTGTGAGGAGACATGTATTTAGTGATTAGTGAAAGTGATCTCACTAACCAGTTTAGCTCGCCGAAGAGTTACTGTAAAATGCAGAAATGTTTGCGGGGATTTAATTTCGTGGTAGGGAGAAAATAGAGTGTTTGCAGTGGTTTTGAATTTGTGTTTGAAACAATTATAAGCGCTACAGTCACACAATGGAACAGCTTTTTGCGGTGGTTCCAAGTTCGCGGTAAATAGTTCACTGCAAAAAAAGTGAACATAAAACCACCACGAACATTCCTGCATTTGTTGTTGTGACAGAGAAGACAGACAGTATTTACCGGTTCATTGAGAATGCCCCTGGCTCTTTTTGACAAGCACAATGAACAGTGGACCACTGTTTAGCGTCCCATCTTACAACCCTTTCCAGTAGCAAATTTGCATATCAGGTGAGTGACACAACAGGGTTTTGAACTCACGACTTGACGCTGCATCATACAACGTATGAAAGACATTTCTATGAATAGTACATACTCCTCCCTCTGCTTAGTACTCAGCATTTTGGACAGAATTTGGTACTGGTAGTAATGAACACACACCACTAACAGTGGACTAAGCCCCCCTCTGTAGTGTTTGCACAAAGTTGTGTGGCCTAAGGGCTATTAAAATATGGGTGCCACCCTGTGCACTATCTGGTGCAGGAAGGACTTAAATTACCCAGGTCTGTTAAATGGAGGTATTGTAGTAACTTGCTGTGTGTTTGAGTGTGTGTCTTGATATTTGGCATGATGGTATGCCTTGATGGGACCTCAAAATGAGTAGATTTTGAGCCCTCTAGCAGCATGTTATGGTACTGCAGCAGATCCAGTTATGACATTTTGCATTCTGGTTTTTAAATAACGTACCTCTGTGACCAGCTGAAGGTAGAAGCACCTGTCATTGCCGGGATCATCTTCGCTGTCCAGTCTCCATAGCAACGAGCCCACCAACCAGCACGCAGCAAGCAGCAGGTCAGCAACTGCCAGGTGGAACAGGGGGCGCACCTGCAAAAGGACGGGGTTGTCTGGTTAAAACTTTAAAGTGAAAAACGATCTCTGACAAGTTTAGTTCAACTAACGCAATGAACACTTTTTTGGACACTGAACAGGACTATTTCCTGAGAGGAGTGAAAGAGGCCATCTACATCAGAGCCGGGGCCAGCAAGTTTCCTTGTTGCTTCAGAAGCCTGACATGTTTTTACAGGAGGGGTTGCTAGCTCTTCCCCTCCTAACATGCTAAAGGCACCTCTTCGTAGCCTGATCATGAGTACCAGCCTCTGTAGTGACCGCTGGCTCAAACAAATTCCCTTGCTATCCGTGGTTGGCAAGCAAATTTTTTTGAGCCAGCGGTCACTACGGAGGCTGGTACTCAGGCTAACCTCTTCGAACACTGGACCCTAGGCCTTATTCTACTTTGTATGTCCCTTCAAAAGATCAGTGCAGCCAAGCTTAAAGCCCTGGAAAACACAAATGGCAACAACAACAACAACAGACTGAGTGTAGTTTTAGTCTCACCTCTGCACTCCTGAATATCTTCTTGACCATGGAGTAGAGGATGATGGACAGGGTGGCAAGGATACTGTTGGAATGAAAAGAAAGATGACGTCACTATTAATCACAGCATCATTTACGATGTATCTCAGTATTGGTACCATAATGTAAAAAACCCATGGTGACATGGCGAGTCTTTATCATCCGGGCGAGATCTAATCTTATTGCCTCAGTGCTGCGGTCTTGCCGACTCTGGTGGTAAGAACACGTTGAACGTGCCAGTGGCTGCATCAACACCATCACTAAAATGCAGTTGCCAGGCAACAGAGGTCATGGTAGACCCAGGAAATCTTGGTTGGAGTGTGTCAGGAAGGACATCACAGTGTGCGGCCTCACCAGCATGCATGAACCCCGTGGACAGAGCCGCTTAGAAGCCTGGTGTGAAGACAAGACGACTACTGCCCACCCGTGTCAGGGACCCCCGCAGCAGTATAATCAAATATTGCAATGGATATACTACTTAACTACAGTAACTATCTCCTCAAACTATTGCTCAAGGGCCATCAATAGCAGAGAGTAAGTCAAACTGAGGTCTGCATTTCAACACTGTCTATAACCTTCTCCCTGCTGCCTAACTCCAGGCGGAAGGTTAAAAAATGTATGATTTCAGCTTAGATTTCAGAAAATGTTCTTACAGTGTAAAAACCCAAAGGGGCGAGTACGCCGCTCCCGGGATTAGAACCCCTGCCTATCCTGATCCACACGGCTTGGGAAATCAACGCGCTAACCACTAGGCTAAAAGGTCCGGACCAGTTAGACTGGTCAGCTATGGTTTGTTTGTTTGTTTGACTAAGATCTCCATGAGTGTCACATAAAGAAACACTACCACCTGGAGTCCACTTTCATAAGAACTAAAATTAGATAAGACTACACCTACATGTAAGCGCATTTGTGACAGTTTCCTTGACTGAATAAATGGGTTGATGGATGGCCTTGCATGTAGACAGTAGAATCTTATAACTAGGCCATCTTATGCAAGCTACCCCAAATCTTTTGGTACGTTGACCGTAAGGTCATTATACGTTGGCCTAACGTCACAGGTCATTTCGTACGTTGACCGTAAGGTCATTATACGTTGGCCTAACGTCACAGGTCATTTTCAACATAGCAGAATAGATCATAATGGCTAACACAGAGGCATGCGACACATTTCCATGACAACGTGCATACGTACTGCATTCGATTGTCCTGGAAACGATTTGGCTTGTCCCATGTTACGTTTCTTTCCCAGTGTAAAATACATTGGGACGGTACGTAGTACATTGGCCCTGTAATGGGGTCGCCATGTACGTCATAGCCAGGAATGGGGTCGCCATGTGCGTCATGTTGTCATTATCGGCATCTTCATCATCATCATCTTGTCATTCTCAACAAAGACATCAAGATAAGCACAACAACGCGATATGCTACAGTACTGTTACTGTAACAGTAAGTTTACTCATTCGACATTCATTTATTGATAATAAACATAATATACTAGACTTTTAATGTTTAAAGAATCTTGGGAATCAGCTATAAAGGGATTTACCTTTTATAATTCTCTGGGAAATGTTGCAACATTCCAACATACATTCCGAAAAAACACACAATAGAGGCATCATTCTTCACCTCCTAATTATAATGCAAAATAAGAGCTCCTGGCAAGTCTGGTAAGTCAGTCTATAGTAATTACAATTCAGTGTGTTATTTGTGAGTCTTGTGACAATCCCCCAATCACCCTTACGACTCTATAAGTATAACGTCTGCAAATGTGCATTTGGCTGTGTACTAATAGTACACAGTGTGCACTTACATGACGTCCCTTGTACAATGTACTCAAATTTTCTTCCCCATCAATACTGTAAAAGTACACCAACACCTGAAATGCTTGGCCTAGGATATTGATTACAGCCTCAGGACTTTGGGAAGGCAAATTGTTTCGTTACATTATGCCAAGAAATGCGCTTAACTTTCTCCTTACACACTTATTGAGAGAAGAGAAGGGGTGACCCAGTATGTTTGCCTGAAAATGTGCTAGCAGTCTGGTGAAGCTGCATTGCTCTAGTTACTTCAAAAATGATTCACCTCAATTTCGGTCGGATGACAATAATACGAGGAAGAACTTTCGCCCTACTTTCTCTTAGCCAATGAAAGGGCGAACTTCACTATAAATCTAATTTAGATTTATAGACATGAGATGAAATTACTTTAAAAGTAATTTCATCTCATGTCTACATGCAGTTTCAACTCAATGAAAAAAACAAAAAACATGTGAGAAGATCTTACCTGATAGTCGCCATGATCATATGGATGTAGCTCAGGGCTTCCATCTGAAAAACACCAAATAAAATATTTATTCTGGTTTCTACAGAACTGATCAGACATTAGTGATGAATGGTTAGTTTCAAGAGATGATGGCAAAATAATCTAATAAAGGTGTATATAGTCAGAGTTTGGAATTCAAGCAAAGGAAGGCAACAGTTAGGCATGATTGTCATACAGTAGGAGAAGCGCATCCCTGCTAATTATAGCTGATGTACTAATTAATCCACTTCATTAATCTGTGGCGCCGTGTTGACACAACGATTAGGGTGTTTGGCCCAGAACCCAGAAGTCCTGAGTTCGTATCTCCTGACATGCCCCCAATGTTGTGCCTAAATTTGGAAAACTTTGCACTTTACATGACTTTCCTTACACCACCCAGGTGTGAAAATGGGCATCTGACTTTGGTTGGGGAGGTAAAAGGCGGTGGAATGAGAGGGTTGGGCTCCACCTTCCAATACCATGCCCCAGACACGGTGGATAACAACCCACTACCTTATGGCTTCAAAAAGGCTAACTTAAAGGGACTAGCTTTACCATTAACACTACCCAACTGGATTTGGGGTTAAACGA
>CM068866.1:40539377-40754377 GCA_035149815.1 Branchiostoma lanceolatum
AACGTAAACAATGAATGATTTGAAGGACTTGCCGTATCTCTGTTTATCTCTTATTACCTTTTCCCTCGTGTCATCTCCATAAAAAGTGACCTGCAGGCCGATTTTAGCTTCTCGCAAATAGATAAAGGTTCAAGCAAAGAAAATCAACACGACATCAACGCCCCTGTCCCATACCAAACAGTTCAATCTGTCCCTTGAAATATGTCACTTAAGATATAATCTAGTCTGTATAACGCAAACTCCAGCTGTCCGGGGGTTTCTCTCCCCTCCCCGTGCCGATTACAGGACGGCGAGCGGTCACAGGAGGCTTGATTGAATTCAGGCTAAGATATAATCTAGACTGGGACATTTTCTAACTGGCAACAATACACAAAACTGCACAGTCACTAAGTTGGAAAACCAACTACATGTAAGTGTGCATGGATTTAACGAACATGCGTACAGCCAAACCTGTTAAAGTGACCACTTCTACTGTAAAATTCATTCCCCGCAAACTTAAATGCATTCATAACATAGTTACTGTATTCTTTTCTATGACAATTAATTTAAAACCTACCATTTCATATCAATCATTACGACAACACTCTTGATACAGGAAATATTATCATTATGATAATGAAAGATTGGGTGCAAAAACAAGAGAGAAAGTCCAATGAACTATTAACTCACCTCTAGCGCTGATGACAGAAGTTAAGAAGCCTGAGAATTGCTTTCTACTGATTCACAGGCCACACTGGATTCAGCCTATATATAGTGCCAAAGCAGCTGATCATTTGCATAGAATTATCTATGTAAACAGGTCAGCTTTGTCAGAATGGGACTTATGATAAGTATAAGCCACTGTCAGGCCACAGCAAGTAAATTTCATGGATGCCATCCAATTGTGCATGGATTTTTGCCTGATTCGAAAAAAAAAGTTGTTTTCCAGTGATGGTTTGGCAAGAAAATATGGAAAATACTTCTATGATATACCGTGTGAATTAATCCTTGAGTGTAGGTGGTAGACGTGACGTCACTTAGACCCCGTTCACACTAAAAAAATTGAATCGGATTTAACGTATTACTCCGATAGAAATGATTCGATCGCGATTGATTTTTGCAGTGTGAACTCTCCCAATCGGATTGCTTTTCCCTGGATCGGAATATTTGAATCCACCTGACCTCCCGGAGGATTAACCCAATCCAATGGAAAATCGAGTGTGAACACAAAGACGATTGGATTGGCGGTGTTGTCGGCTGGTACGTGGGGTCATAGCTCGCATCGCGCGGGAACATAAAACGCAAGCCACGGCAGATTGCTCCGTGTATTTTTGTCAACAATGCCCTGCAAGACGGATCCAACTCCTTCAACTTCAGGCAGGTGGGGCGAAGCTCCGATCCTAATCGCTATCTGGGGCAAGGAGGAGGTCCAAGCAAAACTTGTCACCGAAAGAGGGACATTTATCAGGAGATTGCCGACGGCATGGCCGAGCATGGCTTCGAGAGGGCCCACGACCAGGTCTCTAACAAAGTTTAAAATCTCACCATGATGTACCGCAACATCCTTGATCATAATGTAGCGATACTTCTGTCACTGCTTCGACCGGATTCGAATCACAACGTTCTTTAATCCACGTGGCGGTTCTTTAATCCACGTGGCGAAGAGCAGTGTGAACCCCAAAATCTATCGTAATCGGATCATTTCAGATCTATAGGATTCAATGTTTAGTCCGATCCGTTTTTTTGAGTGTGAACGGGGTCTTAAGCTATAGTGTGGTAACCTGGAGTAAGACAGTACATATTATTAGTTGTGATTATACTAAGTAGTAGGTTACCACATTAGAGTCACTCTCTGCACTTCTTAAATACATGTCTGGAATACAAGACTTGGTGGCTGTGATATCTGTGGCTGTTTGGTAATAGCTTCAATTTTTGTTTAAAGTTTATAGAAAAAAAGAAAGAATTTTAATAGCAAACGTTCTTTTCCATCTTAATTTTTTTGTGCTCTTGCATTAAATTTTGCCTGATTGGGAAAAAAATGTTATTTTCCAGTGACGGCTCCAAGTTTTGCAAGAAAATACCGAAATAAAATAGAATAAAAATACTTGAAAATGTAGTGTGCAGTTTTGTGCATTGTTGCCAGTTACAAAATGTCCAAGTCTCGATTATTAAGTGACATGTCAGTAAAATACTGGATACTGCTGCTACTACTATTATGCAGGTGATGTCATAACCACAAAATTTACTTGGTGTGGCCTTAGGATGATTTACACCTAGTTCTTAAAGACATTTGATAAGAAGAATTCAGAAGGGAGGGAAAAGACGCAAGCTAAGCAATAAACCTCCAGAAACTGTTGTTAATAACATCAAGTCTCAGAGTTGGTGTAAAAATACCCTTAAGGGGAGTATCAGCAGAACTACTGTGATAACACTAATCATAATGACACTAATTGTCTTTTTACCTGCAAACGCCTGAGGCGAAAGGTCACACTAAGGTCTAAAAACTGGGTCCAGAAAATAAAAGGTGAGGGACATTGTAAGTAAGAAACGTTTCGGTGCAAAATCTGAAATTATCATTGTACGTGTACATGGAAAAAGTTACAGAGTGACGTAAAGGTGAATTTGATAGTTTTAAAGTTAAGATAGTTTTAAATACACTTTTGATTTTTATGTCAATAAACTTCCAGTGAAAAGGTCAGAACTTTCAGGTTAAAACTCTGATAATAGAGACAGACGTTCTTCACTTACCTTGTAACTTGTAGGAAGGCCTCTGAACCAAGGACAAGCTATAACATGTTGTCAATGCTGACGTCTGATGACTAAGAAACCATTTTATACCATAGCCTTGAACCTCTCTTTCAGAAGCTAAGTTTACAAAACATCAAAGAAAGTTGTCCTTAGATACTCTTCAGGGTCAATGAACTGGTAGGGTTTTTGGGGACACAATCTTTCAGTTAGCAGTCATTGACCCCAAGACTGCACATTTGACTTCTAGTAACACAGGTCAGGAATACTGCAGCTGCAACATTACTGATTTTAGTGCACAATACGTAATGTTAGTATCTGTCACACTTTTAATTACATTTTTTTCCATTTTACCCTTTTCATCCGAATGTTGCTTTTGCTTTTGCTTCTCTCTCTCTCTCTGTCCCTGTGTGTCCGTATGTGTGTGTCTGTCACATGTTTGTGTCTGTATCTATCTACCTGTGTGTGCTTGTGTGTACTTGTCTGCGTATATGTGTTTGTGTCCATGTGTGTATGCGTATGTATGCGTATGTGTGAGTGTGTATGTGTGTATATGTGTGTTTATGTGTTTGTGTGTGCATGTGTGTGAGTGTGTGTTTGTTTGTGTGTGTGAAAGTATGTGTGTGTGAGAGCATGTGTGTGTGTAAAAGTGTGTGTATATGTGTGTTTATGTGTTTGTGTGTGCATGTGTGTGTGTTTGTGTGTGTGTGAGAGCATGTGTGCGTGTGAGTGTGTTTGTGTGTGTTTATGTGTTTGTGTGCGTGCGAAAGTGTGTGTGTATGAGAGCATGTGTGTTTGTGTGTGTGAGTGTGTGTGTTTCCGTCAATAGCTCTCTCAGTGTCCTTTTCTCTAATGCTACTAAAGTAAGTTTGCAGCTAGCGTAACATTCAATGTGAAGAAATGGCTCTGATGAAAAAAATAATAAAAAGTCTTCATAATGTCGACCTCTCTGAATAACTGAAACTTCTAACCAAGAAGTTCTTGTTCTAACATCGCATGTATAAGTGGAAGCTAAGTTCGGAATTGGATCCCTCTTTGTCCTGATGGTTTACAACATGGACCAGCCCTTTCCATATAAATCTTTTTTCTAAATTTATGAGGGCTGTTCCAAAACTATTGTGCCATTATATTGGGGATTACAACCCACAACCTTTTCATCGTCACTATTTAGTGAATTACGAGTCTGGTTATTCCTTTATCTCTTCAGCCTCCTCTTTCTATTGTCTTTCTGCACCATGGGGATTCGAGCCCATAAAATGTTTGTCCTCGTTAAGTTTACGACTCAGACCAGTTCATTGAATCCAAACTTACAGCTCCCCATGGTCATATTTCTATACTGCTGGGGGTTCGAACCCAAGAGACCTTTATCACCCCGAAATACATGGAACTCAGTTACAACGCATATTCCAAGGGAGAGAGACTCGTATTACCACCGGTAAAAAGAACTGAAAGAACAGAGAAAAATATATTTTCTAAACTTTTAATTGTCTTTTCAACAATTTTGAGCCATTGTGAATTTGAACCCACAGCTGTACCCTTTAAGTCCTCATTAACTAGTAAATGTTTACAACTCTGGTCGTTCTTTTATCTCTTTTATCTCTAAATTTCTATTGTCTTTTCGCACCATATTTGTGGACTCAAAGCCATATTATTATTTTTGCCCTTCTTAAATCTATAACTTATGCCATTTCGTACTCTTTTTTGGTTGAATCCAAATTCAAAACTTCCAATGGACATTCTCAAACATGTTTATGAGTTCTCACAACTGAGATTCTTGATCTGTATTAGCCTGTACCAGGCTCCGCGCGATCGCTGGGAAAATAGTAGAAATCAGCCAAATGGAGTGAATAGCCAGAGGTCACAGTCCGCTATACAGTGAAGCTCAATAGGCGATCTCCGGAGCCTATTGAGCTTTCGCGCGTAGAGGCTAATACAGATCAAGAATCTCAGCTTAATATATTGCTTTTGCTGATAATCAGATTTCAAAAATATTCTGTATACTAGTGCCCAATTTAATTTAATAGTACCTCTACCCCTATAGCCTACAAAAATATCTAGGTGCACTGGCATGGTATAAACTATAATCTCCAAGCAGATCCACGCCGGGCGCGAAAATCGTAGTATGCTAGCCAGAGAAGGTCCAGTCAGCCAGAGAGGGTCAAATTTGACCCTCTCTGGCTTACTGGACCTTCTCTGGCTAGCATACTACGTAGCATACTAAATTTGACCCTCTCTGGCTTACTGGACCTTCTCTGGCTAGCATACTACGATTTTCGCGCCCGGCGTGGATCTGCTTGGAGATTAGGCATGGTACACCTACAGTCAAAAATTAGGTGCACAGCTGCTTCAGTACTGGGTGCACACAGGTGCACATGCACACAGTACTAGTATTTCGAGCAGTGCATATCATTGACTGGTGAGTGTCTGACTGTGAGACTGGTAGAAAGTTGTTTGAGGGAAGTTGAGTCCATGTGCACCCCCCTCAAACAGCTTACTGGTAGGGGGTAAATCACAGTCGGACACTCACCTTTTGTCTCTGTTTAATGAAGCCTGACCGCATTTCTGACCTGGTATCTAGTGGGGCGTGACAACCAGAACCGCAGGTGTCTTTTGTTCTGTCACAATTATGATAAACAGCCTAAACTCATGATTGCTCTGGGCCAAACTATAGGGCTGTCTTCAGGTGCGATAAAGGCTGGATAATGTAAACTATTATCATTGATAGGCTTCAGTGTGCTACTGGCAGCCGTGCAGTGCACATCAGTGGAGGCCTGGCTGAGACAGTTTACCAAGTACAAGTTACTCTTCAAATATGTTTGAAATAACAACTGCAGATATCAGAAATTAAAGTATGGCTACACATCAAGAAGGACACTTAGCCCAGAAATAAAGTAATGACAACAATGGCTTGTGATTTAGTTTGAGACACTGACTGGCAGTGGCATTTCTACAGAGCCTCTTGGAAGTTACAAGTAGATACCAAAATTACAAGTCATACTTCTACTAAGTTCTAGACACGCAAATAACAAAGCTAATGTGGGAAAGACATTTTCAAGTTGGAAATGTAGATGAAATTAGATTCTCTGACACTGCATTGACAGGGTTGATTTGAAAATTTGAACAAGGTTGATTTTGCAAAACCCAAAAGTTGTAGATAATTAATCCAAGACCAACGAAGGGATCTTATCTGATTGAAACCTCCTTGGATTATGTAGCTTTCTGAGAGTTATCTGAGCCATTCTGCATGGTTTGATAATGTTCTTATAAAAACCAGTACAGAAAAAAATTTGAATTTCTTTACCAGTATATACTGGTAATCAGGCCCTGCTATTGTTCTTGGCTGGCAGACGCCGTAATCCTTTTATGAATTTATGTGGCTAGGGGGGTCAATCCACCATTCAAGCTGCTGGACATGTCACAGTAGGAACACTTCCTTTACAACTTACCCCGGGTAAGAATCCGATCATGGCTTTAAATGTTTGTCCCTCCCACCAGCTCAAGAAAATACACTAAATATTTTGATTCATGAGACAGTTCGAAAACACCTTTTAGAGGTCATTGGCCTGCAACTGTGTAGAACTGTATATACTGTAAATGGTGTTATATTTCTGGGTAGGAGGGAAAAAGAGATTTTCGTTGACTGTTTTAAAGTATGCGATTGAAACAACTCTGTAGTTATGATTTCGCCATAAGGATAGCTTCCAAGCTTGCAAAGACCGTATCCAACTGGAAGAAGGAGCTTCTTTCTGCCAGTTGGATACGGTCTTCGCGACCTATAGATCTGCTTGGAGATTGCAAAAGCGACTTCTTTCTGCCAGTTGGATAGGGTCTTCGCAACCTATAGATCTGCTTGGAGATTACGATAAGGAGTCACTGAGAAAACCGCGAAAATAAAACCACCCCAAAAGTTTCAAGATTTACCGTGCCAAATGTCAAGGAACACCAAGGTCAATGACCCCCAACATACATGACTTGAACTCAAACCAGCTGGAAAAAACATCATCACACTGTCAACAATTCTTACATTACAAGGAGGTTACGATTGTCACACACAGACAGACTACGTTGACGACCTTCAATAGACAAAGACCCTGACACATATTCTAGTACAGATGGCTCCTCGCCAAAGTGTCAACAGTTCTTATAAGCTCAGCTACATTGAAAAATTCTTGTGAAGTCATTGGCCTCTGCATGCTGTATACCCAAGGTATACCCAAGGACTGAAGGAGGTTACCATTGTTCCAGGCAAACAGAGAGGCGATGACCCTCGCTATACAAACAAGACCATAGCATGTCCAGGACTAGCCTCTACCAGGCTCCGCGCGATCTCCGTAGATCGCCTATTGAGCTTCACTGTATAGCGGACTACCCCTGGCATACTATTCACTCTATTTGGCGGATTTTTCCCAGCGATCGCGCGGAGTCTACCCTGCCATATTTGACCTTATCTCCGTAGCCAACTCCCTTCAAACACTTGACTCTATTTGGCCAATTTCTACTATTTTCCCAGCGACCTGTGGAGACTGGTAGAGTCTACGGAGCCTGGTAGAGGCTAGTCCAGAACAAAAGATACAGTTATGCTGCAGTATCAAGATCAAACACCATGGAGCCTAAAATCGACCATGACCTTTGTATCCCCAACACCGATAATCTCTTTAAAATGCATCCAATTAGGTTCTAAAGTTATGCTGAAAAAAAAGCCCCTGCAGTTTTAAAAAAATGTACAGGGGGCGTGGCTTCTCTCCTAGCCCAGGAGCTATCTGTCAACAAAGTATCATGCCCCTATAGGCTAGTGTGTTTCTTCTAATACCGAAAACTGAAATAGTGGTTATCTGCATCTGCTATCTATAAAGCCGGCAACAAAATTTTATGGCCTCAGCTACCTTGACATTTTCATTTAACTAAAGTGACCACATAACTGGACTTTGTCAGAGCCTGGTCAGTGGCCCCAAGCAATCTGTCACTCAACTGTCCACCTCCCTCCAATCGGGAGTAATTATCACCTCAGGGTGCCTCAGACTCTCACCTTTCCCCCAGTTTTATAGAACAAAAGATGAGTATTTCTGACCCAGCATCTACTAGATACTGGGTCAGAAATGTGGTCATCTTCAATCTGTTCTCTTCATATACAGTGGTGCAGCCACTTGTTGCGTCACGTTCTGTGCTTTGTCACAAATTGAGCCCAGGCACCGTTTGTGACAGTGCCCGCGTGTCACAAACCGTGCCTGGGGCAAAAGCACGTTTTGTGACATGTGGGCACCGTCACGAACCGTGCCCAATCGAGCACGGTTCGTGGTATACAGGGGGTCTTATCCCATACTGTGCTTTGGGGCGGAGCTTAGTGTTTTGAGGGGGAGGAGTCTGCCCAACGTGTTTTTTTCCTGCAGCCCGCCATCTTTTTTTTTGGGGGGGGGGCGCTGGGATGAGAAAGAATCAGCGTAATTCTTGCTCATTGAAATACATTTCGCCCTTGTCTTGGATGATTTGGACTTAAAGTTGATGTGACACAAACAGACGAACGTCTTAGCACGAATTTCTACAACAAAAATCTGTCCCGAACCATGCCATTCACGACTGTGTCCAGTCACGGTGATTGACAGCGCTTCCGGGCACAGTCTGTGACAGTCGGGCTGTGTCACGTTCTGTGCCTGGAAAAAGCACGGAACGTGACGGGCACGAATCGTGACGCCGCAGCCACTGAAGAAAATTGTTCAGATGTGCTTGCACAAGTGAGAGGTGATCACTTTATACAAGGATATTATTTTCTCATTTTGCAGCTGCTTTGTCTGTTTAAACCTCCTTGCTTTATGCCACAACAATTCAACAGGTTCTTTGATTTAAAGAGAAACATTTAAAACTGAAAGATCCACATGAGGTCTGACAAAACAAAAAATAAAAACACTGCAAAGATTTCGAAGCTTCACAGGTACTAATTGCATACTTCTTGAGCAAGTAACCTCCTTGAAGCAAGTGTAAATGTTGTCAATCTGTAGGTTCAGTCTAAGAAAAGTAGCAAACTAAGACCCGGTTCAAACCCCGAAAATTTTCTGGACTTACGACAATGACGTACAACGTTGTTGTGGAACGTCCAGAAAATGTTTAATTTTCCATCATTTTTATCCATGGTTGTCCAGCTCAGTGATTACCACTAGTTTATATTGGGGCTAGTAGTAGTAGTACACATTTAATTAATGACCAGCCTGACAGCGAGAGCTTGTGTAACACAGGCTAATTGTATATGTAACCGACATACATTTGTAACAGACATTACGTCATGGTCGTCTAGACAACCTTGCAATCTTTTGTAATCAGATGTAACCTTTGACCTCCCAGGTGTAGACATTCTAAGCTGTAACCTGCCGGTCTGTTGACTTCACTGATCATGATAAGATATAGACCAATCCACTGACCCTAATACATAATTACTAGCAACGTGACAGCGTTCAGGACATATGAATTGTTACGATTTTAAAACAAAATTGTGGGACGCTGTGGTCTGTTAATGGTTTTCAAGTACGCCGTCAGATGGCCCAGCCTTAGGTATCACCGATGACATCTTCAAAACACCTCAGGTGAAACAACAACAACAGCAACAATAATACCAGCAAGAAAGGCATGCAGACTTTCCTGTTCCCTCACATTTCAGCAAGGTTGAAGTATGTACTAATAAAAATAAGAATTCCACCGCAGGGTACCAACATTCCCCAGTATATTGCACTCCTGCATATCTAAACTACATGCATACTTGAGGGGTGCTGCACTAGAGATTTCTCAAACCCACTGTTTTTCAAGGTGGTGGATTTATGTAACCCAGCGGATCACAAGTACAGATGTTAATGGAGGCTATATACACCATGTGATAACCCAGCCAGTTTACCTATGTGTGTTGATCAAGGTAGGTTATAAACTCCAGGTGCTTACGACTTTACGTGCGTAATACTGCTGTAATTATGGGATAAAAAGTAGTTAATGAATCATGCTGGGTTTGTGCAATGTTTAGCTTGTGACTGTAGTTGAGGTTTTGGCCCAAGAACTTTGAATTTGGGACAGATCTGTATAGGGATGATGCAGAAATGTGTAAAGTGTCTCAGGGTATTATAGTTCAAAGTTCCAAATTTGAATGTAACCGTGGCCATACAAGCGATATGGAAAACAACAAGTTCACTGTGCCCCGTTTGCTTGTTGTGACAACTTATTTCGATGCAGCTCGGCAGCCCTGCTGCTTTCATTGGGGCACAGTGAACTTGTTGTACTGTAAACTACTGTTCACAGTACAACGATTTGTACTGTAAACTACTGTTCACAGTACAACGATTTGTACTGTAAACTACTGTTCACAGTACAACGATGAGAAAGTTCACTGTGCCCCGATGAAAGCAGCAGGGCTGCTGAGCTGCCACAAAATAAGTTGTCACAACAAGCAAACGTCGGTAGAGTTCATAAACAAGGTTGCGTGCCTATAAGATTAGTACAGAAAGTTTGGAAACTATAAAGTTATAAAATGTTGAATTGATTTAGCAACCTGATGAAACTACTCACGGCACTTAGTCTTGAGCACTTTTCATAGTCTCACACTACCAAAATATAATATACATAATCACACTGTCCATAGACAATATACAATGTACTGTAAAATTTGCATTTTAGTTTGTGGCGATTTAATGTTTCCTTTATACCTTTATACCATCTTCGGGATGGTTTCAGCCGCGTATAGTAACTAAAAACTACAGCAAACTCTCCATTTACTACCTACCGCAAAACCAAATGACAAAGAATTTAAAACAGTATGTTATATGTTATATGTTATATGCGTACCTTGAGGATTCTTCGGTGATGTAGGCTGTGTTGTCACCCTCTTTTCACTCTGGAAGGTTACCTCTTCTTCTCCCAGTATATAACCAATTCCCCATTTTCTGAAAGGAAGTAGACAGGTGTTCCTGATTCAGAGCAGCAGCTGGGACAACAAAAGGCAACCCAGGACAAAGGGCACTTAGCCTAGTAGTTACCATTTTACACGAAAATTCGTAAGAAGACAGTTCTGCATGGCAGCCTTACCCAACTTAAAACTCCGTTCTCCCCTTGTTACAACAAACTTGAGAGATTTAGCAAAAATTCTACTAAAACGTATTTTACATAATCAGCATCTAAGGTCTAACCTGCAAATATGGACAAAGATATGCTATAATTTGATAAACTCACCTGAGGTCATCTACTATTGTCCATTGTCCATTGTCGGCTCTTTCGTGCTCAGAATCGTCTAGCTATAGCAAAATATTCAGCATCGCCTTCTGGATGTCAGGCAAGTATTTGTTGTTGTTGTTGTTGTTGTCCTTGTTTAACGTCTATTACTTCGTTAGACATGGTCTCTAGGTGCTGTGCTGGTCGCTAGGTTTCAGTTCTAGTTGATTTCTCGCTAGGTTTTTAGCACTTGGTGACTTGAGGTAGCGTGTTGCTGGATGTGTTTCAGTTGAGCACGTCGAATCTGCGAGTGCTCTCGATGTACTGGGAGAATGTTCTGTACATCTGTGTGTTGATAACGTCAGTGAGGTCTTCTCTCATTCCAGCAAGAGTGACGATGTCCGTGTGTCTGTTCTCCGCTGGCGTGCCGTAGGTCTCGTATATGCTTTCGATCTCCTGCAGCATTTGGTGTCTTTCCCTTTCATAGCGGGCGCAGTGGTACAGGAAGTGGTTGGTAGTCTCCGGGGCGTCGCAGTTAGGGCAGTTTGGAGACATCTCAGGGTTCTTCCAGTTTTGGTAGGCATTGAGTTTTGTGTGGCCACTGACTATTCGGTTGATGTTGATTTGTGTGCGTCTCTTTCCAAGTGCTTTTCCTTTCTTCTTCATGTTCATGGCTATCTTCTGCATGTATTCGCTTTTTGTGTTCAGCTTTGTTCTTCGGTCCCATCTCATGAGTGCTTGAGTTTCAATGTGTTTCGTGGCCTGTTGTCTTGTCCATGATGCGTTCATCTGGGTGTTAGCAGCTTCAGCTGCTGCTAACTTTGCCTCTTTGTCTGCAATCTCGTTGCCGGGTATGCCCATGTGACCGGGACACCATGTGAACTGTATTGTGTGTCCTTGTAGATGGAGGGAGCGTAGCTTGTTTCTGATGCTATGTACAAGGTTGTTGTATGCAGTGACTTGCTGTATACCTGTGACTGATTCTATTGCAGCCTTGCAGTCACATAGGATGAGGACATGATTAGCGGTAGATGGTCGTATGGAGAGTGTTTCTATGGCTAGGTGAAGACCTTCCAGCTCCCCTTCATAGTTGTTGGATCTGCTTGCCACTGGTTTACGCACTGCAAAGGGTTCAGTGCTTCCCCATTGTTCGTAAATGACAGCAGCACTGCCGGTGGGGCCTGGATTTCCCAGGGCAGAGCCGTCTGTGAAGACGACTGTTGTCGGTTGTCTGTTGTCTGAGATGTTTTGCAGCATGTGTATGATGTCATCTCTTGCTTTGTCCTTTCCACCTGTGGTGTGAGTTGTAGGTGTGAAGGAGCCGGTTATGGTGCCCATGACAAAGGGGGGTAGTCTTCTGTCGTAATATGGTTCCTTGTCTACTGTGTGTTCCTCTAGCTCTTCCCTCAGCTCGTTGAATCTGGTCTGTAGCAGGTGCAGCTGGGATCCCGTCTGGTTGGCTGTTTTTTGAGATTTCATGAGTGTGATGGCGTCGTAGATGGGGTTTCCTGTGTGCTTTGTTGCCATTCTCAGGTAGCTCTGGGCTTGCCTGCATGTGAGATGTATGTCGATCGGTGGTACCCCTGTGATTGCTTCCAGTGCTTCCGTGCTTGTCCGTTCAAGACACCCAGTAGCAGCTAGGAGTGCTTGTCTTTGGACAGGTGTGTAGGCTTTTTCAAGTTTGTCCATGGCGTAGACGGTGCATTCTGCTGCGTAGTCTAGGATTGGTCTGACTAGAGTGTTGTACAGGAGGATTTGAGCCTGTTGGTTTGGGTTGTTCGTCGCATGTGTCACTATGCTTACTGCCTTCAGGGCTTTGAAAGCTTTCGTCTGTGTTGTCTTGATGTGTTTCTCGAAGGTCAGCTGCTTGTCTAGGGTTACCCCTACCAGTTTGAAGTCGTTGACCACCTGTATGTCTTTGTTGTTGATTTTGAGGTCTGCAGTGTTAGTTCTGTCAGCATGTGGGGGTGGGAAGATCATCGCCTTAGTTTTGTCGTGTGCGACTTTCATGTTCCACAAAGGGCACCATTCATGGATGACTTTGGACATCCCTTCTTCTACACTTTCTCTCACAGCTTTGATGTCATCGCCAGTCTTCCAGGCAGCTGCATCATCTGCGTATTGGAAGTTGTCCAGGTTGTTGTTAGTGTAAGCGTCTGCCGTGTACAGGTTGCAGAGGGTGGTGGAGAGAACAGCCCCTTGTGGGATGCCGACTTTGCTTTGTTGTGGTTGGGTGGTGATGGAATTTACTCTGAAAGATGTCTCTCTGTCCCGGAGGAAGGTGTTGAGGTAGCACAGCATCCTTCCTTTGACACCCTTAGTGATGACTTTGTAGAGTAGACCTTCTTGCCAGATCCTGTCAAAGCATGATTCATAGTCTGCAAAGACAGCCACGGTGGTTTTGTTTTGTTTCCATCCCTCCGTGATGTTTTGAGTGAGCCTCAGTACTCCATGTGATGCACACCTGTTCCTTCGGTAGGCTTCTTGGGTCGGAGCTAAGTGGTTGTTGACATCTGCCCACCATGTGAGTCTGCTGTTGATCATTCTTTCCATTATTTTGCCGATTACACTGGATAGTGTAATGGGACGGTAGGACTTGATTTGGTTGTAGCTGTCTTTGCCTGGCTTCCGTATGAGTACCTTTGTGTCCTGCTTCATTTGTTTGGGTAGTTGCCCGTGCTTCCATATGGTTTGCAGCATGTGAAGTAGCGCTTGAACTAATGCAGGTCCGCCTTTCTTGATCATGATTGGGTGTATTCCTTCTATGGGGCTGGGTGCAGAGTTAGTGTTCATTCTGTTAATGGCAGCTTGGACTTCTTCTAGTTCAAGGTCTGCATTCAGGGGGTCTTCTTGTTCTTCATCGTCGTTGATAGATTGCGATTCGTGTTGGATGATGGCCTGTACTGCGTTGGTGACGTTGTGTTTCCATTTTGTAAGATTTCCGTACATGTCAACCTCGCAGGGCGCGTAGGTTTCAGTGGCCACTTGTGCAATCTCTTGGTCAGTGACTGCCACTTCTCCATTGGGTAATTTCAAGGGTTGTACAGCTGTTTTAGTGTTCTTTTTGAGATGAGACTTGATAGTTTTCCAGAAGGCTTGGGGTTGCTTTGGATCCATACTTTTTAGTTGCTCGTCCCAGTGTTTGCTTAGAGCCTCTTCTTCCATGTGTGTGAGGGTTTCCTTCTCTTTTAGATACTTGTTCAGGTTGTGGGTATCTCTTCGTCTGTGGAATTTTCTTAGGGCTGTTTTCGTGGTCTTCATTTGTTCTTCTAGTGCTGGATTCCAGTGTCCTTTGCTGTGGGTGCTTATGGTCTTCTTGTTGATGATGCCATCAGTACATCTGTTGAGGGTGGCCTTGAAGGTTTCATAAAGTTCATCGATGTGTTCTGATTCTGTGTTGTTGTGTTGTTGGAGCCAATCGCGAAACTGGTTATGGGTGGTTTCCTCCCATTTTTTCCAGTCCACATTTCTTAGATCCCATCTCTGTACTTTTACGTCTTCTTTCTTAGTTCCTACTTGCATAGTGATAAGGTTGTGGTCTGTCTTCAGTTGCACTTCAGGCTGCACTCTCCATTTGTCAATCATTTTTGTTGCAAGTCGGTTGGTGATGGTCAGATCGATGATGCTGTTGTCTCTTGTTGGACAGTGGTTGTTCATGATATGGAGGCTGTTTGCTAGAAGGAAGTTGTTGAGAATGTGTCCCAATTGGTTGTCTTTATCGTTTCCCCAGGCTGGGTGTCGAGCATTCAAGTCCCCACACAGTATCACGGGTTTTCTGTTGTCTAGCAGGGGCTTCAGTGTATGTGTAAGCTCATGCATGGCGTCCTTGTTTTCTGGTGGTACGTAGACTGATATCAGTATGAAGCTAGTGCTGTCGGTGTAGATGTTTGCTGCAGTGATGTCGGCATGTGTGGTTTTGTCTAGTTCTATTTCCATGGTCTTGACATGTTCCTTTGTAGCAATGGCTACCCCTCCTCCCCTTTTGTCGGATCTGTTTGTGAAGGTCCAGTTCCATGTTTTCAGGCATGGTGGTTTGTTTGTCTTGGTCCATACTTCTGATAGACAAAGTATGTCAATGTTTTGTTTCCTGCACATATGTTCAACGAGTGTAGAGGAGGTGTTGATTGACCGTATGTTGACCTGTGCAATGTTCATCTTGCTTGTAAAAGTGCTGTCCCGTGTGGAGTTTGCTTGAGTTTCAGAGTCAGATGTTTGATCACATGTGGAGGCTAGTAGTAGGACTACTAGTACAGTCAGGGTGTCACTGGCTATTTTCATTACTTGCTTTATTGGTGTTGTCTTAGCTGTCTTTCTTGTAGCTTTTGCTTGATGGACTGGAATTCCCGGCACCTTGGATCGTTGGCAGAGTGTCTACCGCTGCAGTTTACACACTTGGGTTTGCACGGGGTGGGGTGATCTTTGGGTCCTCCACACTTAATGCAGCAGGCTGCTACTTTGCACAGTTTAGCTATGTGACCGAGTTTTTGGCAGTTGTAACATCTGATTGGAGTGGCTTTCTTGCTTCTGTATGGCTCTACTGTGACTGTTTCCCCTCTTATTGTTATGGTCTGTAGGAAGAGATTGTTCAGTTGTCCGTTGAGTGTGGCGTCGATTCGTGCAACCCTTAGAGGTTTGCCAGTGTCTTGATAGCGGTATCTGTGGACCTTGACGTGGTTACCGGTGAGTTCAAGTATGTTTTGTTCGATTTCTTCTTCTGTAGCTTCAACGGGTACGTTCTTGAGTATCGCCTTTCTTCCGTATGTTTGGTTTGTCTTATGGGTCGTGAGTTGCTCTCCTTTGGTGTCAAAGGCTCCTTCCGCCCACGGCTGTAGCAGGTCCTCTGTGGTTTTAGTGTTTTTGCAGTGTATAGCAATGCCCCCTCTGGGTAGCAGGTACGCTAGGTTGATGTTGAGCGCGCAGTGAGGTTTGTTTCTGACAATCTCGGCGAGTATCTTCCCGCTGTTTTTGTAGCACTCTGGTTTGGGAATCCCGTCAACTATAACAATGTGTTTACGAGGGTCTACCTGTGGGTCCTCAGTAGTTTCTTCTTCGTGTAATTTGTTGTTGTTTCCGGATCTACTTGTGTTTTGCTTGTTGTCTAGGTCCTTTGAGATGCAGTGTGCGCAATGATAGGGTTCGTTGTTTTTTTGAAGGAAGTCACACACCTTGTGAGAGAGCTTGGCGCAGTTGTTGTGCCACCATAAATTGCAGGTGTCGCAGCAGATCCACCTTCCTCCTTCTGGGTGGTCAGTACCGCAAACACAGATCTCCTCTTCCTCTTCTTGTATGACTGGGAGTGGATCAACCGACTGGTTCCTGTTTGATGTTGTCGTGGACCTTGTTTGGAGTGGGTGCTCGCTATCAACCCTAGTTTTGTTCCGTGATTTCTCCTGTGTTTTCTTTATATCTTGGTCTCTGTTGGTTAATGATCGTTTCACGTCTTTGTTCAGGGTTCTTGCTAAGTCTTTATCTTGTTTCTTTCTTTCTGTATGGGCTCTTGTACACGGCATGTCACAAAATTCAAGATGGCGTCTGTTTGGTTTGGGTTGGCCTTTAAAATGTAAATGCAGGTCTCCCCATCTTGTTGTAGCATAAAAAATTGATACTTTGGTAGACCGAGGAGAGACTAACCTTTCTGTTTAGGTTGTGCAAAGCTATCTGAAAACACGTCCACACGCTCAACTGTCGGATTCGACGCTCAACTGTCGGATTCGAATCCTTCAAAGCAGTACGATCTGCTAATCGAGGGTGTTGTTTAGGATGTTCACAATGTGTTGTTGAAATAGTGTACTCGCCTTCACCTTGTGAAGCAGTCCGTCTTGTTTACGTAGTTCTGTTTCTCCGGCTTGGCTCGGCTTGGCTTGGTAGTGGTCTCAAAATGGCTTGGTAGTGATCTCAAAATGGCGCCCTCCCCCTTCGGCGCGTCGTTTTGTTCGAGGAGATGAAAAAGCTTGTTGTAGAGAATCTAGGGTTCCAGTTGTGTCCACAATGTCTCTGTATGAAACTCTGACGATCAGCTTGATTCAATGTAGAAAAATCCGGCGATACAAGTCTTCTTAGTGTGAAAAAAGAGTTTGTAAAGCGGGAGCTATCTGAAAACACGTCCACACGCTCAACTGTCGGACCTGCTTAACTGGTAAACAACGTCAAGAGTTGAAGGTCTTTCGAGTCATTAACCTGTAAAGGTGTCCGCATCGGTGGTTGACCTCGAAACAAACGACGCCTTTACGATAATTTCTAAACTGAAAATGGGACTCCAAAGTAGACGGTTAGTTCTAGAAACGACTCATGTCGGGGAGACTGAAACAACGTTTCGATGACAGCGCTATGGGAGATCGTAAAGCGACGGAAAGTGAAGAAGAAGATGCGCCATCATTTGTTTGAACCTTGTCCCCCAGCGTCCTAAAGGTCAGTTTGGCATAGACGGTTCCAAAACTTAACGGGGGTCTTTTATCTAAATTAATCCTAATAAATACCAGACTGTCAATCTAAATTGTTATCATTACATCAATAATTAAGTTGAATTTTATAAATAACAATTCTATTTTTTTTCTAGTGACTAACTATTAATCGTTTTACTATAATTTCATGAATAAGCACCCCCATGACATATCTGACATTGTGAAATGTGATCTTCTACAACATCAAAACGTACCAAAACAATGCTTTTTTTAAACGTACATATACTTTAGCTTACTAGCTAAGTATCAAATGTTAAATAAATATACATATTTTATCAAAAAATTCGCAGGCACAAGTAATTGATATTTGACAGTTACCTTTTGTTTGAAAACCCGTTTAGTGTTTTTAGTTGTTTTTTCGCGCTCGTAAAAATGGCGGGCCTTGTAGCAGACTACGACTCGGACGACTCTTCGGACTCGGAAAACATCGATGAAGAACTACCCGAGGAAGCGAACAGGTTTGTAAGTCCGAGACGAATAAATGAGGCACACTTACCGTTTGAGGATATGGTCCTAGATAACACGGAAATGGTATAAAGAGCTTCTGTTTGTCTGCTCTTGTGTCCCATCAGGAAAATGTCTCGGAGTTTCCGTATTCTTTTTCTCTTGGATTCCCCTTCAAGGTACTGACTCACACACTTTCCCAAAATAAGAATACAAAAAGGGACTGAAACTTCCGTCAGGACTCTAGTCGCTTGATACGATCTGTGAAGATCACATGAATAGAACTGAGATAACTAAGTGTTAATGACATAGAAATCCCCCCTCCCCCGGTCTGAAACAACGCTTACATGTTCATGATGTTGTCATTATCTTTCTACAGGGAAGACCAGAAAGGAACGAATTATCTTGAAGGAGCTTCTTCGTCGTCTTCTGATTCCGAGGACAATGTTGCATCACCGGATAATAGCAAATCTTCAACAGAATGGAGACAGAAACTCCCATCTCCAAACCTATTAAATGTACAGAGCAGAAATCCGGGAGGAAGAACCCTTTCACAAACTAGTAAACTTCCCAACCCTCTGCTTGGCGGTCAAGCGAGACCCACACACGATCGGACGTCCGCAGGACAGAGCGCCTCCATTTTCCACAACCCGTACAAGACAGCGGAACGCGAGAAGGAAAAAGTTCTCGAGAAGCACGTGAAACTCACGCCCAACGAGCGCGAGAAACCCTCGCACATCGCGGGAAAGAAAGTCTGCTGGAACTTCCGCAAGGGGAGGTGTCGCTTCGGTCACAAGTGTAAGTACGCGCACGACAGCGATCTCCCCATCTCTCCCCAACCCACGGACGCGCCCACGGGAACTGTAGCTTCCTCTGCAGGGTACTTTGATCAACCCGAAGTGCTGAATGATGAAGAGGACCCAGATAACCTGGTACAGCAGAGGAAAAAGAGGCCAGGACTCAGCCAGACTCTGCAGCCGCCGAAGAAAAGCATCAAGGCCTACCAGAAACAGCTGGCCGTGGAGAGGCCGTGGATGGCTCAGAAGTGAAGACAAACTGTTCGTGACGTTTGACTAAAACCAAGGAGCTAAAACTGGTATCTCTCCGGACCTACAACACTTTTGGACCTTGCTGTTGCCAAGTGATTTGACAGAGCACTCAACAAATTTCATCGTCATCGATGAAAGAATTAAACTTTTTACGCTTCGTGTGTTTTGTTGTCTTTTTAGTCATACTTGTGCATTTTGCATAATATTCCCATTATAAAGTTAAGGGTAACACAGATCCGATTCATGGCCCAGCGATGTACGTTGCCAACATGCTGCAGCTTCAGTGATACCGGAATAAAACAGCAAATTATATAATGAAATAAATACACAATGTACCCAGCAGAGATTATGTGTCCAACAGTGTCTTTACTTATTAGTGTTTGAACATGTGTTTGTTGTCTGTCTTCTTCATTATCATTGCCAAGAAGGTTGCTGTAATTTTTGTTTCTTTCACTGTAACTTAATGTTCAGTTTTCAGTCACCCCTGTATCATGATGTATCATGAACTCATCATCACAGTGAAAAAAAATGTTGTTATTATTTATAATTCCTTCACACATCCTTTCTGTAAATCACATTTCACCACCTGTGAAGTTGAAGTTCAGTGAAAATGTCAAATTTCCTTACACCGTGAAATTTTGGTACCGTAAAGATAAAGTGAATTACAGTATGTTTTCAGTAGTGTTCGTGTCTGTGAACATGGTACTTCAGCAAGGCATAGACATCCTCGTTCACCAGGACCCTTCCGCTCCACGTTACATCGCTCGCAGCCTCGTTCACCAGGACCCTTCCGCTCCACGTTACATCGCTCGCAGAAAGGGCCCTGGTAACACGGGATGGCATCCATGGTTATTACGATATCGCCACCAAAACAGCTTCAGCCAATCAGAGGGGTTAAAACCCGTTTGCTTCCTCTCATCGGAAGCAAGCGCGCAAAGAACGCTGGGAAGCTATCAACCAATCAGGTTACGTGTTACTGCTAGCTCATTAATTATTCATGAGCTACAACTGCCGTTTGTCCCAAATAAGGGTTAGCTCATTAACTATTCATGAGCTACAACTGCCGTTTGTCCCAAATAAGGGTTAGCTCATTAATTATTCATCAGCAAGTCTCGTCGACCTGCAATAACCATGGATGCCATCCCGTGTTACCAGGGCCCTTTCTGCGAGCGATGTAACGTGGAGCGGAAGGGTCCTGGTGAACGAGGCTGCGAGCGATGTAACGTGGAGCGGAAGGGTCCTGGTGAACGAGGATGGGCATAGATGAATTGTCTTCATATTTGCTAGGTGTGTAGGACTTGATGAGTCCTTGAAATGAGTAAATTTGGGCCACCTGGTGCTTGTTAAGGTACTGCAGGGGAAATTTCGGCTCTTGTATCTTTACAGCTTACAGCTTTTTTTTACTAATCACATTAGCTAGACATGGTTTCCTTTCTTCACATCTTCAGTTACCCAGGTATTTTGGCTCATACAAAGACGTTAAAGAGTTTTGGGTGTAATCTATATTTGCAACATTAATGTCACTTTGTCAGAGACGGTAAGAATTACTAGTACAATATTCAGTTACTGCATACAGTACTGAAGTGAACTGCCAGGGGGCACTGCTGCACTGGTATTCAGGGTAGTTTTGCCTGGGCCACAGTAATGTAGATGTTGAGTAAAGGGCCACTGCCAAGTCTCAATCAAATTCACCATGGAACAAGATTTCTTTTATTGGTCACAACAAGTTGATAACAATACTGCAAAGGTTGGACAAAAAAACCCTGTTCAAGTTTTTACAAAATGAGTGTGACAAACTCACAAAGGGATGTGGAGAGCGAACAAAGAAAATGACAAACAGCAAACTTATTACTTGGCTCCAATGTTGTAGCAAACCGTAAACAATGAGACAAGCCAAGCTCTTAAAAATATATACATGATTTATAAATATCTGCATCAGAAAAATGTTTCCAATGGACTGCACAGAAAGCAAACATTTCTTGACTTTCAAAACCCTGTAGTTGTTAGGAGACTTTATTTTGGAAAAGAAGTTTGAAAATGACCAGACATTGCACATAAGGGCTTCTCTGGATATTGATTATCTGCCTTAATTAGTTCCGTGATTAAAAACAAAACACTTTTTGTGGGTATACGTTGAGAGAGTATAAATGGTATGTTAACACAGCTCACAGTCAGGTAAAGACTATGAAATATCTTAATTCTTTCGTTATACATGGTACATACACATGAAGTATGATGTAATGTCAATGGACTTGTCAGTCAACACAAAGCATTGAATTTCCACAATTTTTTCTACATCAACAACTTCCTGATAAAGTTACAAAATACTCATCATTCACTGACACAAAAAATTCTAAAATCATTACAAACAAGAAAATTGTCATTAGCTACATGTATCAATTTCCTTCAAGATTCCTTAGACTGTTGTCTTAAGATGGTGGAAGTCTTTCCTTAACCTTGTCCTCGATGTTGCTGTAGTATTGCATCCTGGTCAATATGTCCTTGGCCTTACTAATGTCACCTGAAAGGAAGAGCAACATTGACCTTTGGGGCAAGTCTTAATGGTATTGATAAACATAGTTTGTATAATGTTTGGAAGCATACAAACACATCTTCACACAAAAAACAAACATGATTGATGTGAATTATGCATTTAAAGATCAAGCCAACCCACCTTCATCAAAAGCATCTGACAATTCCTTACAAAGTCTGTCCAGTTTTTCTGAGAAAAAAAAAGACAAAACACATGATTTCAAATAGAAGTGAGAAGAAAGGACTACAGTGTGGATGGTACATACAGGTTTTATAAATGTACCAACTGCAGTGCAGTGAACGGTGGACCACAGCTTACAACTTTATACAAGTTCTTGTATCTAAGGTCTGTCACCCTTTTGCAGTAGCATGTAAGTCAGGTATATGAATATGAGGACAACATCCAGAAGCAAGACTTTACTGTTTCTGACTAGCCTCTACCAGGCTCCGCGGGATGGCTGGAAAAATAGCAGAAATTGGCCGTAATAGAGTGAATAGTGTGCCAAGGGAGTTAGCTAAGGAGAGAGAACAGTCTGCCATCCGTGGATGGCAGACTGTCCTCTCTCCGTAGCTAACTCCCTTGGCACACTATTCACTCTATTACGGCCAATTTCTACTATTTTTCCAGCCATCCCGCGGAGCCTGGTAGAGGCTAGTTTCTGACAGAAAAGACCAAGGACAGTATATAATATTGTCCTTGAAAAGACAGAACAGAATAATCTCCAAGCAGATATAGGGAGACTAAAATCGGTATGTTTTTCTAGCTTGCCATTTCTGTTACAGACTGCCTCCCTTAACCCTCTTCATTCCATTCTGTAACCAAGAATTGGGTGCCAAACGGCTTCTTCAGTGTGTTAAAGGTTTAGAGCAGACAGTTTGTAACTGAAACAGCAGTGTTCTCACCAGTTTTTTTTTCACAGCATAGGGGACAGGTACTGAAGGCCAACTTTACGAGTAGGGAGTCTGGCATGTTCCCCCTGAAAATTTCAATTCAGAACGCAATAAGACACCATTTCCTGCATTTTGAGGGAAAAATTTTGTGAAGTTTCTCCTCTGTCACAGCCTCATTCTAAAGCCAAATATGAACTTTTTATCAGATCTATGAAGGGTCACAAAGTTCTTCCCAGAAAGAAACACCCCTGTGCTGGATGAAACACAGCATAGGGGTCCAGATCACAGCATAGGGGGTCCAAATCACAGCATAGGGGGCCCCTATGCTGAAAAAGCCTGGCGAGAACACTGAACAGGGAGCTAGAAAAATGTAACAATTTTGCCTCCCAACATCTGTTTGGAGATAAGAAACAGACCTCTGTTTTCCTCCGCTACGCTCCTGACTTCCTCGTCCGTCTCTGCTTCTCCCAGTCTCTCGTTCGCCTCCATCACTTCCATCAACAGCTCCGGATCCGACAGCTTCTCTCCCTCCTCGATGCTCTCTCCTTCCAGTTGTAACTTTTAGGGAAGCAAGAAATTAAATGTACTAAAACAAGTGTTGACAGCCACTCAAAGAGAGTATGGCAAGTCTTCATGGTTTTTTCGTAAGACTAATAAGAGTCATATGGATAAACAAATTTTTTTATATTTTTTCATATCAAGAGCCCAAATAATGAAATACTACATGTGAGAAGTATGTGTCGTCAGCTTTGCTCAGTTTCCCTCCCTCCTCAATACTCTCTCCTTCCAGTTGTAACTTTTAGGGAAGCAAGACATAAAATGCACTAAAACTAGTCAGAGTCTTATGGATAAACAAATGTATTTTCTTTTTTTATATCAAGAGCTCAAACAATGAAATACTACAAGTGAAAACTATGTGTCGTCAGCTTTTCTCAGTTTCTCTCCCTCCTCAATACTCTCTCCTTCTGTTTATTTGTTTATTTGCATGTGTACGATATAAAACAAAGATAAATAGAGCAAAGAATACATGCAGGGGAGGCCAGAAGCCTATAAGGCTTTTCGGGGGCCTCCCCTAAACTACACAAATAGAATTTTTACAAAATTATATATAATCAAAACTAAGAAAAATTAACGAAAGAAGAAATTAGAATTGTAACATAAATCCTAATGAAACAAGTGAAAATAATAGGAATTACAAAGTGAATTTTGAGTTGTAAACAAAATAAGTATTATAATGAATAACAATTTATAAAGAAATAGGTCAAAATCATACAAAAATAACAATCATATGAAACATTCTGTCATCAGATACCAAAGGAAAAGTGGAAAACAAGGAAAACAAACAAATCAGGAGAAAGTAATACTAGGATGTTCTATGATATCTATCTTTAAAAGTTTTTTGAAACTGGGCAAGGACGAACAGGACTGTAGAATTTGGCTGAGTTTATTCCATACTAGATACAGTATAACTTTTAGGGAAGCAAGATATAAAATGTACTAAGACTAGTGATAATCATATGGATAAACAAATGTATTTTCTTTTTTTCTATATCAAAAGCCAAAAGCCAAAATACTGCACGTCAAAAGTAAGTGTTGTCAGCTTTGCTCAGCTTCTCTCCCTCCTCGATACTCTCTCCTTCCAGTTGTAACTTTTCGAGAAGCAAGAAATGAAATGTACTAAGACTAGTAATAACCATATGGATAAACAAATGTATTATCTTTTTTTATATCAAGAGCTCAAACAATGAAATACTACAAGTGAAAAGTATGTGTCGTCAGCTTTTCTCAGTTTCTCTCCCTCCTCGATACTCTCTCCTTCCAGTTGTAACTTTTAGGGAAGCAAGAAATGAAATGTATTAAGACTACCCTTGCCAAAGGGTTGAAATGTGCTACATGCATGCTAAAAGTTTTCATGCTGCATATGTGCAGCATAGGTGCCGTCTACCACGGTTATTTCATGGTAATTATGGCTGTCCAGAGTTTCCCTCCCTAAACTGTCAACCCAGGGAAGCCTTGAACCAATTAGAGGGATTCAGGCAGCATGCGTGCCATTTCCTGTCACAGATATTATGTACTGGTCACGCTCCACCTTTAGATTAACCCCCTGTACCCTCTGGTGCAGGGCCAGTCTTTTCGGTTGAAATGGAGATCTCTTTTCTATTTAGGATTCAAAAGAATAGATATGGCATGACAAAATGACTTGAGTCTTCTAGATATTATGGCATGTACAAAATTGATGTAGACCACTAGAAGATGGACAGGAAATATGGTATAGTTGCAAACGTGTCTCTGAAATTTCATACCAGTTGTTCTCAAGTCTGCAGATTTCTGTTGCAGAATGAACTACATGTAGATGATGGAACAAAGGGAATTTTGTGCTATTTTTCCTTCCTTGATCATCACAAAAACTTGTGTCGGGGAAAGCACCTACACGTACATGTACTAACACACACACATGTGCAGGGAGAGGTGGTAAAAAATCAAATTCCACCTCCCGGTGCTGAGAGGGTTAATCAACAACAGGATTATACTGTAGACTAATAAGCTCCAATCTAAAAGGCATGTTTTAATAAGAGGTATAAACTAGTTGAATTCTAGGCAACCATAGTAGAGTCAAGTATTTGTAGCATAACAATGGTCCACAGGACATGTCATCTTCCTTGGCTCTGATTATTATTAAGGTCAGCAATGCCAGTTTCAAAGCACTGTACTCCAATCAGATCTCAATGTGTTTTTTTTTTGTCTGAGCAAGAAGGTTTAAAATCATTTGGGGACTAACAGTATCAATGTATTGGGTATAACAACTCTAAGTCTGAATCTTAGCCTTCAGTATTGCAGTCCTCATAGGGTTGGCAGATGAGTTTCCCTCCCAAGTCAAAGCTATTTTAGCAAATCATCTCTATCAAGGAAAGAGGGGGATTCTCCTGTTAATTGGCCAAATCATTCCAAAGTCAAAGATTTCAAACTACCAAATGCAGCCTTCAGCAGTACAACTGGTGTCCTAATTTCTGGTCAGACAGACCTCTATAGTTGGTTACAGAAGAAAAAGCAACATTCGTCTAATTCTGAAGTTGTGTTTGTTTTGTCAGATAGATGGCCCCTTGGGAAACCTAGTGTGACAGTGCTGCAGTCCTGAAGTAGGGTTGGCAGATTAGGCCCTCTTTACACCTACGACATTTTAGAGTCGTGCGATCATCGTCGTGGGCGACATCGCCGGAATTGAAGAAGTTCATGATCAGGACGTCTATAGCATCCTTGCAGAGAGCGAGGCAGTGCACTTAGGCTATTTTGGTTTCTGTCTGGCTGGCTGTAAATCCGCCTGGCCACTACAAGCTCGATTTAATCTGGCTGGTAAGCCACCTAATGCCGCACATCTGCAAAGATGCGATCATGGTGTGTTGGCCGAATGATTACAACAGGAAGACATTTTGAGAAGTTACAATACCTACTTAATTGTTACAACACAAAATGGCTCATAAGGTGTAACGTAACATGACCATTTAACGTCCGATTTAGTCAAAACGTTATTTATCTTAAAACCGCGCGGACAGAGCCAAATGTTAAACCCATGGGCAGAAATATAAGCTCCTCTAAAAAGAAAATGCATGGTCTGTAAGTTTTTCTCCGCCTGTTTAACGCCGTGCGAGCATGTATTTATACCTGGGTATATGATGTACATGTAGAATTGTGCCAGGCTTACCCATTATCCTCCACCTCAGTATTTTTCCTTCTTGCCTGACGCGATGGAAGAAAACGATTTTTGTATTGTGAATTTCCCCGACATCAGCAGCACGTGGCGTTCACGTGATAAACGCATGGCCATGATGTTATGCCGTGCAAAAATGTATCATCTGAGCAGGGGTCGCTAGGTTGTAACTAAACCTTCCTAAAACTGGCAAGAGTTTCAACCTCGAATCACCATGGATAGTCTGAATGTCAAAGAAAGGTTTGATGTCAGCTACGTTTAAAAGATACTAGCTATCGTGTAAGTTAAGAAAAACAAGTACGCGGTGTCTAATTACATATGAAATACGTCATTCATGACGATTCCGTGCAACTTGTTGTTACTGGTCCAGGAGTTTATTCTGTTATGTCCCTGGACGTAAACCTTTTCAATTGTTTTGAATTAAAGACAGAGATGGCTAAGGATCATACTTATGACGTTCTTTATTGCTCATGAGAACAGGCTTTGGCATAATACACACCCTGACATGTGGACATGACCCAAACTGGACGTAAACTACTCCTGCACGTAAATAGGTCATGTTACGTTACTTGCAAGAAAGTTTTCTGTGCAAGTACTAAATAGATAAAAGCACATTAGATAAAACCACAAGTCAATTACTCACAACAAAAACACCATTAGAAATTTAAAAATAGTTCAGCAACATCAGCACAATAATCAAGAGATTGCCAAACAAATGTAGTATTATTCCAGTTAGGTTGAATGAAAAACAACATTTCAAAATTTTAGTCTTTATAGCGAATGGGACATTTATCAAATAGCAAATAAAAAAAAGCAATGAGAAATCCCTTTACCCATACTATTTTGCAAGCAGGTCAGAAACTCACACACACACACATAGATATGACCAAGAACTGACATTCATGAAATACTCAAGCGAGTGTGGGTATCTGTGCTTCATGGTATTTTTCCACCATAAGACTGTATTTCTTAACAAATACATGTATCTGTATACAAAGCCATTTGAAGGAAAATGCTCCTCATGCAGCCACTACCTGTAATATAGAGCTGGAACACACAGTTAGGGCAGGGACCAACAAGCCTATATCTGGTGGTCAACCTGTGAAACCATAATATGACTAACTAGTAGAGTACCATGACAGACCACCTGACATGCATGTCACATGGTCTGTCATGGTACTCTACTAGTTAGTCAATTGGGGTTGAAGTCCCACATTTGTTAGCTCAACTGGGGGGAGGAGGGCCTGGTTATGTTTTATGTTCTGTTTGACGTGGATTATATGTAGTTTGGTATATACTTATAATGAAGAGATTATTGGTCATCATTTGATTTATTATGAAAATGCACTGCATCTAAACATGGTCAGAGACAAGTGGTTAACTCATGGCAACATATATCTCTGTTCTTCTGTCAAATCAATGTGACGCTCCTACTAATAACTGCAAAGTAACATTTTCTTTACAATATTTCTTGACAAAGTTGCCTGCAGTGAATAACTATTATAGGGGACCTATCAGTATCCAGCTAAATGTGAGAGTAACTGACCTTGATCAGAAAATGTCACATATGAATTACCCAATAATATTGGTCTACAGACAAACAAGGCCTTAGGGTTAAATGCGCTATGTTCACTCCAAAGTTTTTGAAAAAAAAAATCTTTTTGCAGTCAATTTCACAACAGACCTGCATAGCAAAATTATGGGATTTTGAGATTAATTCAAATGAGGTAGATTATGAACTGACGAAAGAAAACGGTGGTGCAGAGGGTCACTGGGTAATATGCATCTATTACATTTTTCCTGAAGCTAAGATGAAAGTAACAGTTTTAAACCTTGAATCACCATGGATAACTAAGACAACAAAGATGTCAGTTTCTTTTAAAAGATACTAAGTCATTCTATCATTTCATTTAGAAAAAAAGTAGCATGCCTTTCAGTGATATTTTGCTTCTTTTTCTTATATATAATAAGATAAGGCACATTCTGGGATTTCTATCTTCCTCCAAAAAATGGATTGGATTAAACATCGAATACGATAGAAATGATCCAATTGCCATTAATTTTTGCATTCACACTGCTCTTGGCCAAGTGGATTAAAGTACGCCATACATGATTCCAATCCCATTAAAGCATGCTGTGTTTCACATGTGCACTGAGGTATCGCTACATTGTGATCAAGGATCTTGCCTTACAGCTGGGTGAGATTTCTAACTTTCTTAGAGACCTGGCCGTGGGTCTTCTGGAAGCTATGCTTGGCCATGCTTGCAATCTTTTCTAGCAGCCTCTTGCTTGGGGACATATTGAAACATTAAAATCTGCTTATTCCATGGTATTGTTTGAAAGTAACTGTAATGTAGACATGTCCATGGTGGTTTTATGTTTGCGGCTTTCGTGGTGAACTTTCAGTGCGAACTCAAAACCACCACTAAATTTTTTGCCCCTTTGACTATAGCCCTGGTATTGTATCAAGTGCAAACACTCCATTTTCTCCCTACAACAAGTACAACCAAATAAAAACCTCAAGAATTTGAATGTATTTACAGTTATCATATAGGTTACAGTCCCAGGTTCTTTTCAGAAATCGAAGTTAATAAAAGTAGCATATTACCTATCATTATTGTTAAGGGTTTTCCCAAAAGTGAGGTCTCTTTTATAATGTAAGGCTAAGGAAATGAATTCTTTACACATCAAAGCATGACTGGTTATGACACCCCTGGACAAAACAGATATCAGTAATAGCTGCGCTTGAAAATTTCCTGCTTTTGCTTTAGACTGATGCTTCTTTGTTTATTTAGGAGGGGGGGTAAATGTTATTGCTGCTAATGTTTTAAAAGTCTCCAGTAGCCAAAGAAGTTTTCATGAGGCCGCTTTGACATTTTGCCAACAATTTTTTCTCTACTTACAATGTATGGTCTCATTCCTGTATTACTCCAAGTGGGTACCCTAAAAGAGTCCGTGCCCCAAAAAATGAACGGCTGCATGAACGTGTGTGTATATCGGTGGGAAATTCCTTTTAGCTAGCCCAACCTATCTGAAGCGTCAAACTGACGAAAGCTTGTTTGTAACGGAAGAAATTAACAGGTAAAGTTTGGCAGCCGCGCGCGAGGTCGGACGTCCACAGCCTGACATTGGCGGTAATTCGGTCGATCGCGTTCAGCTGGAAAGTGCCTACATGTATTTAGGGGGTGTAGCTAAGTGCCGTTTGTAATTGCCATAAAATGGTTTTGTATGCCAACTGGTAGTTGGCAATTTTTTCACATTATCTAGTAGGGTACATGAGCTCAACAGATAATGCATGACATTGGTGCATTTCTTATTAAGCTTCATTACGAACGCGCCCATGTTAAACACGTTTTATAACATGTAAGCCTATGGGGCGAAAAAACTCATGAATGAGACCTTAATGTTTATAGTACTATCAGCCAATGTCTCAGGGTCAGGCTGAGTGATGAGTGTAAACACAGGGAAGCATGTTCCTGCTCACAGCAACTGTTGACCAGATGACCTCAATTACATGGCTAATCAAGAAGGATCACTTTCAGTGAAAGTTTCAGGGCGCCTCAGGGCATGTGGCCTGGTTAGAAGTTTATGTATCTATGTTTATTTTGGGGTTGTATGTTTCACTCTAAAGGTATCCTAGGATGACAATTCAATACATTCAGAAATAGGGGGGGGGGGGCTAGGAGGGAATCTAGTCAGGCTTAAATGTACATGACTGTAATAATTGTTTGTACAAAGTAGTGGCATAAACCAAATGCAGTAGTCATTTGTTGTCAAAGTCTTTAAAAAGAAATGTCAAAGTTTGTTCACAATCTTGTCCAATATGAACTACATATTTGCAAGCAAGGTTGCGTCACGGAGGTTATTCTAATCTCCTTGGTTTTGACTATACTGCATTGTGACTATAAAGTATTCAAATAGTATGCAACAGAGTATTTCTACCCTTCAACTTACTGTTCCAGCTGGATCTTTAGCACAACATTTACATATGCCAAAAAATATGGCAAAAAAAAATTAACATACCATATCATACTATGGGTTTTTTTCCCTACATAAACTCATTGACCAAACCAAACAAAACAAAACCATATCGACAAGGGCATATACATGTATCTAAATATTCTTTCCAATATTTTCTTGGACAGATAGACAAAGCTGCTCCTTGGTACTGTACATGTAATCCAAGATGATGCCACATGTGGCTTTGGCAGGGGCCAGCAAGGCAAGGGCATATACATGTATCTAAATATTCTTTCCAATATTTTCTTGGACAGATAGACAAAGATGCTCCTTGGTACATGTAATCCAAGATGATGCCACATGTGGCTTTGGCAGGGGCCAGCAAGGCAGATGTTAATAGGGTGTGACGACCCCTGCTGACCAGATCAGGGGGGAAAGTTGACATGTGGTTCAGGCAGGAAAAGGCAGTGTTGCTAGCCTGGATGATTAATGATGATTAATTGTGAGTGGAGTAGTGCTGCACGAATACAAAGGCCCAGAGGGAACTGGATACGTGCCGCACAGGTACCAAAAATGCCTGGTAAGTGGGCATGACGTGTGGCACGCATGGGGCACAAGTCTACAGTTCTACAAGGGTAGTAAGAGTCTTATGGATAAACAAATGTACTTTGTTAAAAAAATCAAAAGCCCACATACTGAAATACTTACATGTCAAAACAGAGGAATGTGTTGTCAGCTAAATGCTCAGTTTCTCTCCTTCCTCAATACTATCTCCTTCCACTTCTAAGTTCTTGCTTAAGTAACTATTTTTGGCGTATCTTATTACCTGGATGTCTGACCTTCGTCAACATAACTAAATCAGAACTCCGTACCATGTAGAGCCCTCTGCTGAGGGGCTTCTGCAGAGTCCAGTAGGCCTTGTTCACCCAGGCTGACTGGGCAGAGGCATAGTCCTGCTCCTCCTGTCAGGGGAAAGGTGAAATGCATCTTAATCCAGTTTAGCACTTCCCAGGGGTTCATCTAAAGAGGGGAACAGGGGTGTTGTGCCCACATGCCCTGACCATGCACCTCCTTACCCTGGGGAGGAGATTCTCTGACAAGCATAACATTCAGATTGACCAGGGATGCTGCTAGGTCACATGTGGCCACTGTCTTCAACTGTGACCTGTCTGACAGTAATTTTCCCCCTCAGGAAGCCAAAGAATGCCCCATTTAACTTAAAAGTATCTAAAACCCCCGCTCGGTTGCCCCCCCTTGCAATTTTGTTTCTAGAAAAAAAACCTGAGAAGGACAGACAGACAAACAGACAGACGTAGCATTTACAGTACCGGCTCAATCACATTCACAGTACCATAGCTGTCAATGTACCAGGAAAATTCACCAGTCTGGTAACAACTTCAATGAACAGTGGATCTGGTGTGCTTTGGCATTGCATCTGTATAATTTCTAAAAGTACAAGATCAAGGGAAGCTAGATACTAACCTCCTCCCTTAGTGCACTTACATCATGTCAACTATGGCAGAAATGTGGAGTGGGGTGAGGGTGACTACTAGTAGGTACTTGTACCTTTCAAGGTGATCATTTGGATTAAAGGCAGGCTAAACTTAATTTCGTAAAGCATACTGCAGTATGTTAAATATATCACTACGACCAGTTCTGACTTGTTTTACACTAGTCCATCATAGCGTTTTTACAACATTTGAAATTCGCGGTGTGGTGATGTAATACTGGCGATGTCCAAAGCCCTTTGACCTTTGTGACGTCAGATTCCGAGTCGGAGGAATGGCGTCTGGAGTAATTCCTATGGTGCAGGTGTGGCCGACTCGGAATCTGACGTCACAAAGGTCAAAGGTCTTTTGACATCGCCAGTATTACATCACCACACCGCGAATTTCAAATATTGTAAAAACGCTAATCTATGATGGACTCATGTAAAAGAAGTCAGAACTGGTCTTAGTGGTATATTTAACATACTGCAGTATGCTTTACGAAATTAAGTTTAGCCTGCCTTTAAGGGTCAAATGAATTAATTAGATACTTGAACTGTGACCTCATGTCAGTCAGTAAGGCACGCTGTACGGTGGTAGCGTGGCCCCTAGCTTCCTGAAAAAATTTGTTGTGTGAGAGCGCAGATAATTGAAAATTCATGAAATCATCTGTTGTTGGTACTGCTTGTGTTTATTTGCATCTTGCATTCTGTTGCTGTTAAAAAAACCCAGCATTCTGAGGGATAAGAATATAAGGTAGTATATAATATTATTCAGATCTAGCATTTCAGTCCAAGTCCTTTGACCACAGGCATGCAAAGTAAAAGGTCTATTTTGTTTGTTTGTTTGTTTGTTTGTTTGTCCTTACCTCCCCATGTTGTGAGAACCTGTCTGGATGCAGCACACGTTGAAGGTCCTTGTACTTTGTTGAGAGTCTATTGTTGTCTATGTCAAATTTCCTGGCACTGAAAAACACATACAAGTACCAAGGGTTAATTATTTTCATACGCTGCTGTTTATGTATCAAAAATGTCTCAGTGCCTTGAGAAACAGTGCTGGGAGTTTATATTTCGAATGACATGTTACACTTATAAAATCTATTTTGTATGTTTGAACCTTTGTTTATTCATGAGAAGCTAAACTTGGCCTGTAGGCCATTTTTCATATTGAGGATGACATCTGATGAAGCCCCTACTATGCTTGATGACAACAAGTTCCACTCTGTGATAATTCTTTGAAGTTGATGCTGGCTGCCTAACCCCAAAGAAGAAGAACCAAAATTTGGACAACTCAATCTTAGGTTGACAACTCTAGCTGGTACCTGGCTGTAGTCATGACTGTTTCTCGTTCTGTTCGATCTGAGCCCAGGTGCATCCACTTGTTTGTTTCTCCAAAAAATAATTTCAACCGGTTGGTAGAACCAACATGTAGGATATTGGAGCGCCACCTACATCGGCTACTTATAGCGTCGAGAAGCAGTTAACTCCAGTCAGAACCTCTGAATAAGGTGTCTGCCAGACACCGAAACGTCAGCAGGTAACAATTTACTGGTTGTGAAGAAAAGAAAACTCCAATATCCTAGTTCGTTTCTCACTTTGCACATCATGCATACTGATATACGCACCCAGTTTAATCTTACATGACAGCAACACACCGTCATATCGTTACGTCATAAGGTGGTTTATAGATTATGCAATACAGATAACGTAATGTATGAAGTTACAACGTGACGTTACCAGTCCATGACGTCAAACAGCGTGGCCTGGGCAGTCGGCGGCTGGACCATCCGACAGAACTCACAGAAAAACCACCCTGACGTCTGCTTGGTGCAGTTCCAACACGCTCGGCTCACGCTGCAATAACTTCTCAAGCGAGGTGGAAAACTAGAACCGCAATCGCAAGGAAAAAACGAAGTTCTAGAGGCGTGTGTAGACGAGAAGGATGTTGCTTGTAGTTGAGTTGGATGCCGTGTGGCTGTCTTTGGGAGCAGAGTCATAGTCCTCTTGGTTTGGAGAAGAAAAGCGGCATTTCTGTCGAAAAAGTACAGCCGAGCACGAGAAAGTGTGACTTTGGCAGCCATTTTGTGACTTGTAACCTTTGCCCCCTGACCGAAAGGGGTGGTGCCTTATTGAAAGAGCGCTCTCTGGCGAATCATTCTTTAACTACAGGGTATGCCTCTTGTAACACGATAGAATATCATGAGGTCCAAACAGAATGAATATTAATTAAAACAATGTCGGTTTGAAATTGCAAATAATGAATCTTAATCAAAACAATGTCGGTTTGAAATTACAGGAGACTTTTCATCACGTATGGTGCTTACTCCGATGCCTGGTGTCAAACTTCTAACACAATCATAGAATCATAACGTGTTGGACAAACTTGACTCCAAATAAAACTAACATGAAGAATGATTTCTACCAAATGTTTGGAGTTCTTGCAACCGGGCATTAAAAACAATACATACTAACAAGCGAAGCTCCGGAAGCTTCGCCAAATAGCTTAATTTGCCCAGGTTGGAAGCGGATGCGTGGTTCAAATGTAGTACGATCGATCTTTTATATAACATTGAAACGAAGATCATGACTTTAACAACTATTCGGTTTTACTTTTAATTGCATGGAGGTTTCGACCTCTTAGCTTTCTCTAACCCTTTGGCATAAGCAGTACGCATATGGAACATCGTGTTTCTTTAATCTGCCCTCACAAATTGTGCCCCAGTTTTTAATGAGATTGCGTTACGTAAACCAAACCGCACGCTACGACGGAGAAGGCCAATAAGGTCTTTTGCGTGATCAATAAGTCCGCTGCCTCACACAGAGATAAGGTCTATAACTCAAATTATTCGGGGAATAATTATGAAGTATGAAGACTTTTATGAATGTGTACTAAAATTCAGATCATTGTGACCGTTACCGTGCAGGCGACACTCGGTAAAAGACTGAATGCGGCTGCAGGATGTTTCAACTACTGCAGCAGCAGAAAACAGTGGACTACTACTACTACTCGGTAAAATAATTAGGTACTGAGAGAGAATTCACTGTTGACCTGCGACTTAAAGCCCCTGTCACACTTGTGCGTATATACAAGTCATTAGGAGTTCCGCATTTTTTGGTTTAAGTAAATTTTGCGGGGGAAAAGTTGTTTTCTACTTTGACCCACCGTTGTGCAGCCTGGTTATCGAACCAAAGAAATCACTTATTCGGCTGCAAACTTAACCTAAACCAAAAACATGTTAATACGCAACTCATGACAGGGCAAAACCTGCTCTGCTGTAAGTCATGATCAGATACCCATTTCTTTCCTGTATAAACAGTGTCGAAGGGAATCCTCATCAAACAATTGGGGTCTTGTGGCGTAACGACAGGCTTTTCGGCCCAGAACCCAAGGGTCCCGGGTTCGAATCCCCTGCTGCCACCGATCTTGTGCCCTTTGGGAAAAAGGCACACTTTACACGACTTTCCTCACTCCACCGAAGTGTAAAAAACGGCTATATTATGTGTGTGGGTCACGACATCAGCAATAGCTGCCTGTGTCTCACGTGTATTGCACTGTTGCAATTCCAATGAAATCCAAAAGTCCAAATCAAACAATATCTTCGCAGTTCACCCTACGTTTTTCTCGCCACCTACCGACCGATTTTCGATTTTGCTTTGGACAAAATGGGCAAAACCTTTGGTCAGGGGTTACATTCTGATATCTGCTTGTTTCTATAAAACAAATGCGAAACAGTCCACGGCCCTATTTACAACTTTAAACGGTTAGCTTTCCTTGGTAAACTTTTCGTGTCCATTTAAGTCCATTATACCTATTTTCTGATTTACTTTTTTATTATACAACTTACTAATCTTGGTTATAAAGGTTAGATCACGACGAACGCTAATCTCCAAGCATATCTTTTGTTGTCAAAGATCGTATCCAACTGACAAAAGGGTTTTATTCGCCACCAAGTGGCAGCGAATAAAACTCGCCACCGTATCCAACTGCCAAAAGGAGTTTTAAGGTGGCGAATATAACTTTCTTTGCCAGTTGGATACGGTGGCGGATAAAACTCCTTTTGCCAGTTGGATACGGTCTTTGCCACCAAAAGACCTGCTCGGAGAATAGATGAACGCCAACTTTCTTGTGAATTTTCTTTTTCTTAGGATGCAGGTTGCGTGATCTTCAGTGCAAGAGGCTATCTTTTGGCTATCTTCTGGTGGGTCTCTGATAAGCGGCGCTTTTATTAAAACTAATTGTCTACTGTGAAGGGAAGGGTATCATCTGGGAAATCTGTCCGTCCCATATCGCCCAGTCCCCAGGCAGGTTTTGTGCTGTGCTGATTGCTCCCCCACCTCTTGTTAACTGGGTATGATATGGAACGATGTTATTAGTTACAGCCCTGTAAGGTCCTGTAAGGCTACTCCGCGGTTTTTGATACTTATGGTACGTAATGATGAATTAAATTCATGATCAGTTGTGAAGTTGCAATTTTTAATATCTATGGTGGGTTTTAGTCGTGAGAGAAAGAGAGAGATAGAGAGAGACGAGAGAGGGAGAGATAGAGAGAGACGAGAGAGGGAGAGATAGAGAGGAAGACAGAGAGAGATAGAGAGGGACGAGAGAGGAGAGAGGGAGAGATAGAGAGAAAGACAGAGAGATAGAGAGACGGAGAGAGAGAGACAGACAGAGAGACAGACAGAGAGAGACCGATCCGTTAGAGATAGAGGCAGGAAGAGAAACAGAGGCACAGAGAAAGACGGAGAGAGACACAGAGAGACAGAAAGACAGAAAGAGACAAAGAGAAAGACAGGCAGACAGAGAGAGAGACAGAGATATATACAGCGTGAGACAGATAGAGGGAGAGAGACGCGAGACAGAGATGGCCACATCCGGCACGACTATCATCAGAATATCTTCGATTTGCTGTCGTAAACGTTAAACCGATCTGCAGTATGCTGAGCTGAAACCTGTCATTAGGACAAACTCAGCGCTAAGATGACAGCTCTGTTAAGTAAAGACGTAATTGCCACACGACCGCCTGTTGCTCGAAGGTTATATAAGTAAGCCCCGCTAGCCTGTGCTGACCCGGTGGGCTTGTCTTTGTCAACAACACGCAGTCGTCTGACAGGCAAGATCGGATATGGCTGTCCGCACAGGCCGTGGGAGGCAATTACTCTCCAAGCAGAGCATGGGATTCGGCTGGTTTTTGACGTGTTTTTAGGCGTTTTTGTCGGGCTTTCTACTTTGTAATCTTTTTTTGTATAGGTTGCCTATACACAAAAAAAGGATGATAAAGTAGAAAGCCCGACAAAAACGCCTAAAACACGTAAAAAAACAGCGGAATCCCATGCTCTGCTTGGAGAGTAGGAGGCAATCAGAACGCCAGAAAGCTACCAGAAAACTGCACGCTGTTGTTGAAAACAGTTCGCCCGACAGGGTAAACAACGGGGGTTACGATAGATTAATGTTCACTGTTAGTGCCTACACTATTAGTATACTACTATTATACTATTTGTGCCATCCAGCTGCAAAATTCTGGCACCATCAAATTCACCAAAGCGAATCTATTAAACATCAACAGTTAAGAGTAAAGCGGACGAACTCATCTCAAACCACAAGCAGATTTATCTGTTACGTTTCGGATAGTTTCGATCCCGGTAAGTTGCAACAGAGAAAGTCACTGTATTGCTCGTTGCAGAGAAAGTTATTTTTCTTGACAGCGTAAAATGCATCTTCTTCAATACATTCCCATTAACGGGCAGATCACAAGTAAACCAATCAGCCTGTGCCATTGCAATCAGGTCGTTCTCAAACTCTGCATGACGTAAAGCTAAGTTAACTTTTCTTAGGATTGTTTATAAATCGCTGCAAGAGAAAGTTGCTGATTGCATGAAGAAAAAGAACTTTATTGCGCGACAATTGAACTATTGCTAATAGTTGACAATAATTATTGCTACTAATTGCATGGCGTCAAGCCAAGTGAACTTTTCTTAGGATTGTTTATAAATCGCTGCAAGAGAAAGTTGCTGATTGCATGAGCACTAAAACGAACGTTTCCATCAGTCATAAGAATCTTCAAGCCCATTGGGGTTTTCTTGGAATTGGTTTATCATCTTAACGTAGTTACTTTTTGCTTTATGCAACGAAGCGAAAGCCACAGATTATCGGACTGACTGACTTTTACATTTGTGAGCATTACCATGCCATTGACCTCACCAATTCGGGGTACTGGTACAGAAAACTCAGGTTCAGATGCGGTCCAGGCGGGATCCGGACCTAATTATAGTTGCCCTGTACGTAAAGATAAAGGTTGTCCCATAACCTTTTTAAGTCGTGGGGCAATGGGTTGTTGTCCGCTGTGTCTAGAGCATGGTAATGGAAGATGGAACCCATCCCTCTCCCTCCTGATCACTTTTTTCTACCTCCACAACCGAAGTCAGGTACCCATTCTTACACCTGAGTGGAATGAGGAAAGCCGTGTTAGGAGCCTTTCCCAACGACACAACTTCTGTGGCATGTCAGGTGATTCGAACACAGGACCTCTCGCTTTTTGGCTAAATACCCTAATTGTTATGCCAACTCGACTCCAAGTACAGCAGAACTGAGTGCTACAAATCGTATTCAAATTGCATATTAGACTGACATAGTATTTTCAATGCACAAACAACTATCAAATATGCAGAAAGGAAACGGAGATGTGAGAAAACGTACAACATTCTATCTTGTGGACACGATGAGTGAACGATCCTGGAGTACTAAATATAAAGACCCCAAACCGTGTGACGGCCTGTCGGTTTGTTTGTTTGAACCAAGAAGTTGTTTATTCATGAGAAGCTCAAATCGGCCTGCAGACCGCTTTTCATTGAGGTCATGAGGGAAGTGGTAGGGATCAGATAAAGTATAACAGAGATACAAATCACATCATTTAAGTCCAAATAACTCTATCAACATACATGTATATCATAACATAAACAACAAATGTACATGGTACAAAACATATTGCGAAAGCTGGTTCATGGTCCGTGTCCGTTCGTTTTGGCCATATATGTTTTTCCTTCAAGAAGTCAGATTCGGAGCCGTACGTGTGTCTGGCGGTAGTTTGTTCCAGACATTGGGTCCGGTGTTTTGTTTATTGTTTATCTATTTCGCACTTAAAAGTAATAAATACATAACAATGAAATGCAAATGAGAATAGAACAGTGCAGTGCAAGGAAGGCCAAAAGATATGTGCTTATGTAAAACCATCCCTATATAATAATTCAAATAAATCGATCAAACAAGAGAAATAACATTGGTAATGAATACATGTAACTGAAACAAATTATATAAAGTGTGAAAACAGTACTAGTACAATAAAGAAATTATCATATCTTGGTTAATCATCCATGGAATTTCATTTCATGTGGAGCCAAACGAGAAGTAGTAAACAAAGAAACGCAAACCAATTTAGGAAAATGTAGGGTTGGTTATAAAGTCAGCTTGTTCCTATTCTTTTTCGAATAGGTTCACTGATTCATCTTATTCGGACGGGCAAGAAAGACTGATTTCGTACGCGTACAATGTACCAACCCCTATCATCAACAATGTACCCGCCCCTATCATCAACAATGTACCCACCCCTATCATCAACAATGTACCCACCCCTATCATCAACAATGTACCCACCCCTATCATCAACAATGTACCCACCCCTATCATCAACAATGTACCCACCCCTATCATCAACAATGTACCCACCCCTATCATCAACAATGTACCCACACCCCTATCTTCAACAATACAGGACACATACTGCTGCAGTCACGACGCCGAGACAAGCACAAGTAGGTCCTGGACTCGACGCCAATTTGTTCTTTAATGAGAAGGACTCTAGAGCCCAACTAGCAATTATTAGATCAAAGGGGAAGGCAACAGGCTGGACTCTTAGCAGCTGGTGATGTACGCCTACGCGCAGGCGCCAAGTATTGAGGCCGAAAATATACGCGAAGGTTCTATGCAGGTCGAACGTGAATTATGCTAATTCCTCCCAGCTTGTACCAACAAGGTTATTAGAGATGACAGACTTCACCTTCTTCACACCATGCAGCATCATCACAGAAACACGCACATGCACATGTACATGCACACGCGTGCAAACACACACGCACACATATTCGAATACACAAACACAAACGCACGCACTCACACACGCGCACACACACAAACAAACACACACACACACACAGACATACACACACAAACACACCCATACACACACACACACACACATACACACACACACACACACACAGACACACACACACACAGACACACACACACACACACACACACATACATACACACACAAACACATACACATGCATACACACATGTTGGGCTCCAAGGGTTGCCATATACTCGTTTCTCGAAATTCCTTTGTTTGTAACTCATTCTCTCTTACTCTGACCGTCATGGATAAGCATATTCAAGTACACATGGTGCAGATGTTAGCGTCATAATCCCCACTTTCATGCAATTCGTAGTCAGGACTCGTGTCTGTTACACCTGTACATGAAGGTGCCTGATCTTTCTTCACACCTTGTCTAAGAGATGCGACAGTCTCATCATTCTTCCCCAGCTGCTGGGGGATGAGGCGTGTGAAAGGGCTGTGCATGCCCCAGAGTCCATCAATCTTCTCCGAACCGGAACGGCAGACGGTATCGACTTTAGGTCACCTTTGACCCCTCTTGGCATCACGGTTCCGGGAAGTTCACACGTAAAAGACGTGAGTGGGCGCCATGCCGATGAAGACCGACGAAGAGGAAAGAAAATTCTTACTCGAAGTGATTTTCTGTCCTGTCGGATCAAAAGTGTATATGCCCATGGTTTCGATCCTGCTCTATTGTACTAAAACGATAAGAAACGTAAGTTCACGATGGACGGCATCTTTTTTGTGATTTTTTTTTTACGATTCAAGTTATGTTAACTTCAGTGCAAGAGGGGGGTTGCTATCTTCTGGTGGGTTTCTGAGAAGCGCCGCGTTGTTTAAAAAACTGATTATCTACAGTGAAAGGAAGGGTTACATCTTTCGGCCACATTTGACCCCTCTTGGCATCACGGTTCCGGCAAGTTCACACGCAAAAGACATGAGTGGGCGCTATGCCGATGAAGACCGACGAAGAGGATAGAAAATTCTTACTCGAAGTGATTTTCTGTCCTGTCGGATCAAAAGTGTATATGCCCATGGTTTCGATCCTGCTCTATTGTACTAAAACGATAAGAAAGATAAGTTCACGATGGACGGCAACTTTCTTGCAAGTTCTTACGATTCAAGCTGCGTGAAATTCAGTGGAAGAGGAGGTGGCTATCTTCTGGTGGGTCTCTGAGAAGCGCCGCCTTATTTAGATAAAACTGATAATCTACAGTGAACGGAATGGTTTCATCTTTCAACCACCTTTGCCCTTGACCCCCTCTTGGCATCACGGTTCCGGCAAGTTCACACGTAAAAGACGTGAGTGGGCGCCATGACGATGACGACCGACGAAGAGGATAGAAAAGTCTTATTCCGAGTGATTTTCTGTCGTGTCGGATCAAAAGTGTATATACCCATGGTTTCGATCCTGCTCTATTGTACTAAAACGATAAGAAAGGTAAGTTCGCGGTGGACGGCAACTTTCTTGTGATTTTTTTTTACGATTCAAGTTATGTGAACTTCAGTGCAAGAGGGGGGTTGCTATCTTCTGGTGGGTCTCTGAGAAGCGGCGCGTTATCTATAAAACTGATTATCTACAGTGAACGGAAGGGAATCATCTTTCGGCCATCTTTGCCCTTGACCCCCTCTTGGCATCACGGTCCAGAAAATTCACACGTAAAAGAAGTGAGTGGGCGCTATACCGATGAAGACCAACGAAGAGGATAGAAAAGTCTTATTCTGAGTGATTTTCTGTCCTGTCGGATCAAAAGTGTATATACCCATGGTTTCGATCCTGCTCTATTGTACTAAAACGATAAGAAAGGTAAGTTCACGATGGACGGCAACTTTGTTGTGAATTTTTTTTACGATTCAAGCTGCGTGAACCTCAGTGCAAGAGGGGGTTGCTATCTTCTGGTGGGTCTCTGAGAAGCGCCGCGTTGTTTAAAAAACTGATTATCTACAGTGAACGGAAGGGTAACATCTTTCGGCCACCTTTGCCCTTGACCCCCTCTTGGCATCACGGTTCCGGTCAGTTCACACGTAAAAGACGTGAGTGGGCGCTATGCCGATGAAGACCGACGAAGAGGAAAGAAAATTCTTATTCTGAGTGATTTTCTGTCGTGTCGGATCAAAGGTTTGTATGCCTATGACTTCGATCCTACCATAATGTACTAAAACCATTAGAAAGGCAAGTTCACGATGGACGGCAACTTTCTTGCGAATTTTCTTCAAGCTGTGTGAACTGCAGTGCAAGAGGGGGTGGTTATCTTCTGGTGGGTCTTTGATAAGTGCCGCGTTGTTAAAAAAACTGATTGTCTACTGTGAACGGAAGGGAATCATCTTCTGACCCCCTCTTGGTATCACGGTTCCGGGGAGTTCACACGTAAAAGGCGTGAGTGGGCGCTTTACCGAGAGAAAGAAAGAGGAAAGAAAATTCTTATTCCAAGTGATTTTCTGTCGGGTCGGATCAAAAGTTCAACAACTCTACAGCATGTTATCTTCTAACACAGGTGAGCCTCTAGTATTACGCTTCAAGCTGTAGGATGCAGAAGAGTACTTTACCGCGCATTTGGAGAATATACTTCTTCTCTTTACAGTATATTTGACGGATTGGGAAAGATTAAGCCCCGGTTCCTATTTATTTTGATTTACCACATTTCATGAAGGTTTGACATAACAGGTGACTATCACCTTTTCAAGATGTCAACCCAGACCAGACTGTAAGGTTTGGACCATCGCACACCGGGGCATGCCCCAACTCTTTTTCGAAAGGTGTGGTGGGTTCTTTAACGTGCGCGGTGTGTGGCTCTCCCCAAACACGGGACCTCCATTTAACGTCCTATCCGAGGGACGTCCCTTACCCTAAATGAGCTAGGTACTCATTTACACCTGAGTGAAGTGAGGAAAGTCGTGTTAAGTGCCTTTCCCAATGGCACAACGTCGGGGCGCAAGTTCGGACATGTCTCTGGCCCCAACCTGGGATTCGATCCTGGGTCCCATTGTTTGACAGCCGCGCGCTCTACCACTTGTGCCACACGACGCCACAAAACGCCGACGCCTTCCCCCGACCTCGACCATTAGCAAACCATGGTTGGGAATGAGTAGAGAGATTTATCTAAGGAGCTAGAGGGAGTCATGGGCAGGTTGCGAACTTGTTGGGAGCAAAGTCAGCAGTGTTTGTGGCGTAGGCGTGCATGGCGAGGAAGTAAAATTGGACTCCCAACTACGCCCTGACAACTGCTAACACATTCGCACTGACCACCAGAGAACCAGTCCCCAGCTAGCCTCCGTTGCAGGCTCTGAAGCGGCTTTTTGGGGTTCTCAATAATACACTTTTTGCAGCCACCCCGTAACTATCAGCCATCCTGTAACTATCAGCCGTCAGCCCACCCAAAAAAGTTACAGGATGGCTGATAGTTACGGGGTGGCTGCAAAAAGTGTATTATTTAGCCTCCCAAAAAGCCGCTTCAAAGCCTGCAACGGAGGCTATCCCCAGCCGGGTCCCAACCCATCGCAGACCTCCCGTCCGCAGTCGAATGTTCTAAACATTCGGTTGGCCTAGCCGACCAGTGGCCAACCGCGCCGACCAACTGCCAACCACAGTCGACATTGATCCCAACCGATTCCCAATCATAGTTTGTGGAAGGTAGGACGGGAGTTGTGAGGAGGATATGGTCGACTATATACGTTTCGCCGCTGGGCTTTATTATCAGCGTGTCATTTTCTGTACGCTGTAATTAATCCAAAGGGAGCCATAAGGCATTAATCAGTTGCACTGACTGTATAGGTTAGGCCCCGAGAGTCCAATTTGATATGCTGGCCTTCATGTTTTACAACTCTTCAATCTGTTTCTTAGTTGAGAGAGAACTTAGCGACTTCGAGCAGCGTTCAGCTATCAGTAAGATTAGAATGAGTGCCCACCCCCTACTGATTGAAAAGGGGCGATGAAACTACCTGTGCCGGAGAGGATTTATGAGTACTGCAGTGGAAAACGAAAGTCATTTCATATCTAGCTGTCCACTTTATGATGATATAAGAAACCAATTATTTAACAACGTGTCTAAAATACATTCATACTTTCCCATTATTCCTGACCATGAAAAAAACAATCCTAGTATTGAAATCAAGGAACCCACATACGTATAATGTACTTGAAATTAACCATCGGGCATGTACTTGCAATTACCTTACCTTAGACCTTAGATCCTCCCGCAACTTTGTTGCATAGGTCAACTTGGCTTCGGATACTCCTCCTCCATAGGTTGCGGTCTTGTACTTGCAATTAACATATATAAATACTTGAATAAAGATGCGTGATAGCTACTTATATATATTTGACAAAAGTTGGTGCAAAAGTAGTCGCATTGTTTCACCATTCTATCTACCGTCTTTCTAGTATATATGGTCAGATGTTTCAGACGTGTTACTTCAGAGAAGAATAGCTGGTGAACTCCAAATTATGGTTCAGTCACTGACAAATTAATTTTGAAGGAAAGGAATGCTGTCTTAAACGTCTGACAGCTCTCAAAGCTATACAGTTTTGCTGTTTCCTTGCGTACGTTGTGTTGAACCCAAGATACGTATAAAAAGGCGTATCACATCAGATTTGTACTGTAAGTACAATATGCGTAAGACCTGACTGTAAGGTTTGATCCACTCACACCAGGAATAACATAATAATTTTATTAGCAAGTTCTTACCCGAGGGCTAATTGCAACATGAAACAATGCATAGCAAGGGTATACTGTACAGATAGTGCGAGTTAACAATGTTGACAAGTAGAACACATGGCTATTCTAAGGACTACTACGGAATACAATCTACGCTTTTTGGGTTTGACTTCTTTTTTTGGAAGCAGTGGAAGACGAAGTGACCCACTTTTTTTGGAATGAGTGGGTTTTGGGAGGTTAACAGGGTTGTAGTTTTCTTTCCGTCAGTAAACGTTTGGAAATTGTGGTAAATTTTGGCAGCTTCTTTAAAAAGCTCTTTTCTTTCCTGATCACTGAAGGGGCAGTTTGAGATACGACGATGTAATAAGTATGAAAACGTATCATATAGAATAAAAATGATCTTATCTTTAGGGTTGTTGACTTAGATTCTAAAGGCTCTGGGTTTGAACTCCTAGCACAGTAGCAGGCCCCAATGTTGTGCCCTTGGGAAAGGCACTTTACGCCTACTTCCTTACTTGACTCAGGTGAAAATGAGTGTTAAGCTTCTGTTAAGGACGTCCACTTGGATGGGACGTAAAACAGTGGGTACCTACTCTTTTCCATAAGTGGAGAGGGTTGTGTAACGTCCTCAAAAACGGCACCCACGACTTTTTACGTTTTAGTGCCGTTTTGGAGGACGTTACACAACCCTCTCCACTTATGGAAAAGAGTAGGCACCCACGGCTTTACGTCCCATCCGAGAGGACGTCCTTAACAGAAACTTAACACTCATTTTCACCTGAGTCCAGTAAGGAAGTAGGCGTAAAGTGTCTTTCCCAAGGACACAAACTTGGAGCCTGCTACTGTGCCAGGAATTCAGACCCAGAGCCTTTAGAATCTAAGTCAACAACCCTAACGATGAGACCACCTTGCCACATTTGACATATGAATTGCGCCCCCACTCTCTCTCTCTCCATCAATCACTTTTGGGCCTCATCAGCTACATGTGGCGACAGGAGGTAACATCTGGCTCACCGTACCATAAAGGTGACTCCCCAAGGTACGAAGATGTACATCCGAGTCGTGTCCTTTGAAAGGCGGACAGGTGTTGACTTCCAATATTGGCTGGAAATGATTAGAAAATCGTGGACAGGAAGTGAAAATTGAAGGCGATCTCGAATCAGCTGAGCTCACGAAGAGCTAATTCTTCCACTGGTCGTGACAGACGCTATCTGCAGTACGTAATATACACAATCAGGTTTATTTTACCTGGGTAATTCTCCTAGTCTCATTTCGAGAAGTACATCTAAAAGTGGACAAGAACATAAGCTCCCGTCCTAATACCTTTGTCAGGCAGCAGGAAAATCTATAAGCAGACGAGTCTGCAAACTAAATCATATTTTCGACAGTAATACGCCCGGTGTTCTCTCAACCATTCGCTCAATGTTTAGCGATCAGCAGATCCCCAAGGCCGCTCAATGCGATGTGGAAGATTAGCAGGTGTCAAATACACTTGAGTCTGGCGATTTTTGAAATTGCTGACCGTCTGGTGACCAGGAAAACTCATCGACTGTGATACAGGGACTTAAGAACTGCAATCCTTGTAAGTGGCGTATTGTGTTAGCTACAATAGCCAGGATTCATGCTGCCAAACTCAGGAGGCAAGACCAGTAACCAATGCACCAATACCGTTACTGACTTTACAAGCGGGGCAAAAAGAGACAATAATCTTCACACCAAAGCAATAGACACCCATAAACGCATAGCCTGATTCTCAAGTTTCAAACGTCCTCCACTCGTCCTGTCAACGCGCAGACTTCATTTGATCATTACAATTCCATCAAATTTGCTCCCCTCCACCCAAACAGCTATCAGATCTATCGGACCAGAAAAGCCTTGTTACTAAGCAATTGGGTCCTTCAGCGATTACACATCATACATCTTGTAATTCAGAAGAATGTCCTTAGAATGTCGATTACTATGCTTTTAGTACACGTCTATGATACTCATGGTTATTTCTGTGAGGATTGTCGATATCAACATGTTACCAGTGGCAGCTCAATGAGGAACATGATGGTGATATTTTTAGACTGAAAATTAAAGCCCATTACGCTGATTATTGCTTATTTGTAAACGCCAAATCTCGTTCTTACATGGCGTACAATTTAGAGCATTGGCAACAAGCAATCGTAATGCTCTAGAGGCAATCTTTGGCACCCAGTGATACAAAACTTCCATAAGAACACTTAAAAATCATACATTACAAACAATGATGCTAATTGTTATTTTTGTAAGGTTTGTCAGTATTTACATATCACCAGTGGCGGCATCTTCGCAGCTGGAGGACAATGATGATGATATTCTTAGACTGATGATGATATTTCGAATAAATGATTATTATATTTTTAGATTGAAAAGCCTGTTACGTTCATCATTGCTCAATTTGAACCACTAAATCTCGATCGTTCTTATAAATTATCTGGCTTTCAACTTTGCGCAGTGGTAACAAGCAGTCAAAGAGGCAATCTTGGGCACCCAGTGAATAACATTTATATGTAGAATGGCCTTAAGTATGCGAGTAGCACACGTCTACTCTCTTTGTCAGATAAGGCATATATGACCGTAATCAGATCCAGACTTTGAGCTCTGGTCCGTCCTTTGGGCGGTGCCCTTCTTCATGAGAGAACCATCTGTTCCGAATGGCGGGTTTTACGGTGTCAGAATGGCAAGAGACGTGTCCTTCCCGTACACTCACATCAATCTAAACTGTTCCAGGAGAACACTTAAAAAATTACAGATAACAGACGATGATGCTATTTTTTTTATGAGGATTGTCATTATCAACATGTAACAAGTGGCGGCATCTTCGCAGCTGGAGGACAAGGATGGCGGTATTTTTAGACTGAAAAGCCCGTTACGCTAATTATTTCTCATTTGTAACAATTACATCTCGTTCTTACGTGGCTTTCAACTGTACACAGTGGTAAAAAGCAATTATTATGTTCTACAAGCGATCTTTGGAACCCGATTAGGAGCATTTTCTATCCACTTTGTTCAAAGTACAACAACCTTTCCGCTTACATGCTGTAAATAGTAAATCATAGTAATCTACGGCGGGTCCAATGTTTTCAGATCTCAAGGGCAAATAAGACGCCTGCGTGCCAGAAAGATACGAGGACTTAACCGAAATTTATTCTGTGCCCTGTGGTAGTGTCGTTAACTTCCAACTGTGATTGTGAAGATATGCTTAAAACTCTTATCTCTCCAAGTCATCTTAAAACGAGGTGCACTCAAACATCCTAGCAGGAGTGTGGATGTTAATAAGTGCATAATGATGCCTGCTGAGATGATCACATCATATGTATCTAATCCAATCTGTCATACGTTCTTAATGTCTAAACAAAGATTAAATCACAAATACAGCAGGAAACCTTCACATTTAAGCTGCTGAAACCCAGCTGCAAGTCCCCAGAAAAATGGATGATGCTTCTTTGGGTCGATATGCAATCATCGGTACTCTAGCCTGTGTTTACACAAACTCTCGGCCGGAGGTTAATTATCCTGACCCCCACCCCAAGATGGCGGTTACAGGACCGGCCGGCTGCTAGGAGCGCGATTTGTCAGGCTAATTGGTACCCGATTTGATACATTGTCTTTCACTTCACTTTCCATTCAAAACCTTGCAGCTTACTTAACTCGCTAAATGAATGATAGTAGTCTACCATATGTCCCATGCGTTCAGATTGACAAGGGGAAGAAAGCCAACAGGCGTTACAAGTGCTAGAAACGTCACACTTCTTCTTCTTCTTGTCATCCTGACGGATATTCAGTTCAACGTCGATGGACTCGCCCGTGGGCGACGAGTCCAGCTCTACTCTTACAGAGCTTGCCACATGTAGAGCCGGGCTGTTGTTTGGCACGGGGCGTGTCGCTTTTGCCTTCTGGCAACCTCGTTTAGCTCCAAGTCGTGTTCAAGTTTTTTGGCACCTTGATGGAGTTTGTGCCGCCACAACACAACACAACACAACACAACACAACACAACACAACACAACACAACACAACACAACATAACATAACATAACACTAGTAGGAAGTAATCGAACATTCTTTTGTACTCAGTGTTTTAAACGTCCAACGTTAACTGTTATGTGGAGCTTTGTTAAATACGCATATCTCTCAGTTATCTTAAAATCCTGGTAGGAATCCTGATTTTTAATAAACCATGGCCATGATGAAGCCGGCTGAGGTTAATAAGAGCTCATCCCAATCCATCATACGTGCTTAATGTCTCATATGCTACAATCAAAACGATCAAATCGTAGATACGGCAAGCAATTCACCTTCACATTTAAGCCGCCCAAAACGAGCAGAGTGAATTAAGAGACACATAAACCAATTCATATTCCACAGGACGTCTTCCGCCAAATCTAGGACTTTGCATATCTCAATATCTAGAGTAGTATTCAAATGGTGTGGCCACATACTTTCCGGTTATTTAGGTCAATTTTAACTAATCATCTAAAAGTCGTGGCAATTTTAAGTCTCTTGGTTTCCAGTAATGTAAGTGGCTGTTTTTTTTCGCTAGACACGTGGGCGTGCTGCGAGTTACGCGTGATCATTCTAGATGCTTCTTCCAAACTTCACACGCCCGCATCAAGTGGTGTCATCATGAAGGCTTAGGTAACAGTAGGTGTACATAAATATTTCATGAAAGACAACAAGGATTGGCTGATGAACGCATGCCAATAACAAGGATGAAACTATACTAGTACTGCCTTTCAAGTTTGAGTAATGTAGCCAAAATATCCCTCAACAATATATTTCATGAAATACAACAAGGATCGGCGGATGAACGCATGTCACTAACAAGGATGAAACTATACTAGTACTACTACCAAGTTTGTATAATGATTATTTGCTTGTTTGTCAACAAAACCGACAATCCTGCGTTCTGCTGATCTTTACCCTTTTACATTCGATAAAAGATAATCTTATCACTACAGCTCCCCATTCATGATCAAAGGTTTTGTCCATTCTGCCCAAATGAGATTGAAGATGAAAGTCACTTTATCATGAATTGTTCAAGATATGAGGATAAACGCTCGAAGCTATTCACCTTTATCTCCGCTTGTTCAAATGAATTCAATGCGCTCCGTTCTGTCGATAGATTCAATTACATACTAGGAGGTGATAATACCTACTGTGTACAGATAGTATATACATCAAAGAATGTTTGGACATTAGAACAAGCAATGTTTAAGTATATGACATGTGATATTTCGATATGTTGCTCTATTCCATATGATTGTGTGTAATCAAACTCATTTGTATGCACTTATTTGTTTGTATGTATGTATGTAGTAGACCTTACGAAAGTCGCTTTGCTTTTGTTGCGTCAATAAAGATCTTCATATTCGGCTTATGGACGTACGGAATATTGATTACCAGGCATCTTTCCTTCAAACCAAAGGACGAATCATGTGAAAAATCAACCTTAAGACAAAGTAATTTTCTAAAAAAAACATCCTTAGATTTAACGAACAAGACAGAGCAACATATTGCGCCAGTTGCTTTGGTCAACAGCTTGACCATCTACATCTCCATATGCAGTATGTTATTTTTAGTATGCTGCCAATCATTGGTTGGAAAGTGCAGCAGGTGTGTTACATATGTCACCGTCAGCAACACACTGGAGGATCCTCAACCTGATTTCACACCCATGGCCACAAAATTACGAACGCCTTCACAAGCTCCCCACTTAAGTGGTAGCGAATCTAGTGGTTAGAAGCAAGGTCAGGAGCCCGAACCACAAAGCAAATATTAGAGTTTGCTCCCCGTATGATTTATAAAACATCTTAGCCCCCCAAACGAAATCAGGTACCCAATTTTACACTCAGATGGAGTGAGGAAAGTCGTGTCTCAAGGGCACAACGTCTGACCTACTCTCCATGGCAAGCAGAGGAGGGGTTCCGGCAGGTTTTTGACGTGTTTTTAGGCGATTTTGTCGGGCTTTTCTACTTTGTCATTTTTTTTTTGTATGGCCAACCCACACCTCTGCCCGCAGACGCACTGATCAATGCCTAATAAACCTAATCACTTCAACACATTACAAGCCGTTATAAGTAGGTGCGAAGTGTGCCCGGCCAGGCAACGGATCCAAAAACAATAAGTAAAGGTGGAAACAGAAATGGAATACTTGTAAATGTAAGTAATATCCAAAATAATAGTAATAACAGCTTCATTGGAAAATAAATATAACAAAATCAGCATCAACCAAAGATAACGAAATACTGAAATCAAACATAACTTAAGTTGACAAATTGATATGAAAATTCCATATCAACAGAATCAAGAGAACATAAATAACAAAAAGAACTAACAGTGACTGATCAGTGGCGAATACAAATGACAAAAAAACACAATATCAACCAAAAATAAGTTATAACATTTCATCAAAATTTCAACAAATTCCAGACAATCTTTTCCTGTCATGGGTGAAGAAAAAAATAAAATCTACCCCTAATACATCATGCCCTCTATGTTCAGATTAGGAGTGAACGAAGACGCAAATATCTATAACAAAATCATATTACGTCTTGTATTAATTCTAAGAACTCATCTTCCACAAAATCCAAGACATCTTTAGAACGCACCTCAATCTATAAAAGTGTATCTTCAGAGTGTCTTGAAAGTTTCCTCGAAAGTCTCCTGTGAGTTACATCATACGTTGCTGCCTTGTGTAACGGTAAAACCAGGCCACTCACGCGGACGAGCTGTGCGTCCTATTTGACACTTCTTGTGAAAATCCCACCCCCGCATGCAACAAGTGCGTAGTTTCGTCCGGAAGATGTACAGTGTGCAGATAAATTGCCAGGTGCTCCAGACGGCGGGCTAAGTTGTCGTCTTCCCACGCACGGTCCTGAGTAGCTCAGAGCTTCCACCGAGGCGTCTGCGGCCGGCCTGAGCGGTGCTCCTTCCATTAAGGGACCACCGCGGTGTCAGACAGCGATGTCACTATTAGACGGTATGTGTTCCGTTTTATGCAATATTCAACAAACAAGCTTTTAAAAAGTGATGAACCGAAGGTTTCTTCATTTCGTGATTCAGCCGACAGTTATTCAGCCGGGCTGTCTGCTAGCCACCGTGAGTCGATCATTAAGAACCGGTGATATAGGGGCTGATGGTGCCGCATCATACGCGTACCAATACTGGGGTTGGTAAGTGCAACTTGGGTTCTTTTGTATTCTCGAGCTTTGGTTCTCTTCAAAACATGTTTACTCAGTCTTAGGGTTAGGGTGAGTGTCCAAGAGCATACATCGGTCCCGGGCAGCGGTAACGCTGTAACCAGACCATCGGGAGCTTTCCGGTACCTCTACGGTGCTGGGAATGATGCCCACCCGCCCGGACAGATTACCTCACACCGGGGAATTTTTACGGGGTTGGTGTCAATTAGTTCGCTACGGGCTGCCAATAATTAGAAAGGCCAGCTGTCAGAAAAAGACAATTGCTTTTTAGGACTTGGGTCAGTAAAGCACCCCTAAGCCGGCTCCTTGGCAATAGTTAACAGGCTAGGGCACCGGGGTACTGTAGTTGCATTTAAGTTCGTGTGGTTTTTATTTCGCGCTAAGGCGAAAATGGAGTGTTCGCAGTAGTTTTACGTTAGGGGCAGCGCCATATTTACATACTGCTACAGTATTGGACAAAAATGTTTGCGGTGGTTTAAAGTTCGCGGTGAAACGGTCACCGCGAAAACCGCGAACATAAAACCACCGCGAATATTTCCGCATTTACAGTATTACAAACGCGAGGCGCTAGACTTTCCGTGACGGCCTTCGATGTTCCCTCAAATCGAGAGACAAGAAGTAGCATGCATGTTACAGCATCAGTTGCCCATCTGTAGAGACCGGTATTTCTGACCAGTATGCATTTTCGTCTTCACAATTTTCCGACTTTGATTATTTGAATAACCACCCCGTGCTTGGACCGCATGTAATGGGTTAGGTTGTAGAGGCAAAGATTTGTCCATTATAAAATATGATGAAATAGAATAGAATATAATATAATAGAATATAAAAGAATAGAATAGAATCGAACGGAATGGAATGGAATAGAACAGTACGGAGCGAAATGGAATAGAATAGAATAACTCTTACACTGTTATTACCAAGGCTTAATTCTCTTGATCCCTTTCAGAAATGGAGTACCCAGAGTACCCGGACCTGAACTATTCCGAAGTCTCCCTGAACGACAGCTTCGAGTGGTTGTTCGATGAGAGCTGGAGCACGGCGGGGGCGCCCTTCCTCCCCACCGGGGACATCCTGGCCGTCTCCGCGGTGTACGGCGTCGTCTTCACCGTCGGCGTGGTGGGGAACATCGCGGTGGGCGTGGCGGTGTGCGGAGTGAAGGAGCTCCGCACGGCCACCAACCTCTTCCTGCTGAACCTGAGCGTGGCCGACCTGCTCGTCCTGCTCGTCTGCATGCCCATATCGCTGCTGGAGACGTGGGTCCCGTTCCCATGGTTACTGGGAGAGGCGCTCTGTGAGTTACAGTCCTTACAGATTATTGACTGAAGGAATGAATGAATGAATGGGTGGATGGATGGATGGATGGATGGATGAAAGGATGGATGGATGGATGGATGGATGGATGGATGAATGGATGGATGGACGAGCCAATGCCCATCTTACTCCTGGAGACATGGGTGCCGTTCCCATGGTTACTGGGGGAGACGCCCTGTGAGTTACAGTCATGCAAGATTATTGAACGGACGAATGAACGATCGAACGAATGAATGGATGGATAGATGGATGGATGGATGGATGGATGGATGGATGGATGGATGGATGGATGGACGAGTGCATGCTCATCTTACTCCTGGAGACATGGGTCCCATCCCTATTGTTACCGGGAGAGGCACTCTGTGAGTTTAAGTTGTTTAAAATTCTTGAATAGATGAATGAATGAATGAATAAAAAAAGATTGATAAAAGGATTGAATTAATAATAAAAAGTATGACTACTGGAGACCTGGCCCCGAATGCAGCAAATGGGCACTACTTGAGACCTGGGTACAGTTTCAATGGCCACTGGGAGAAGCAAATTGTTGCATGAATGAAAGAAAAATTGTAATTGAATGGACGGATTGATGGATATAGCTCTTATGTTAGACCGTTTGCAGGTTGGCCTTATCTTCTTCTTCTCGAGTCATCACAGCTCTACCATCTCCGTCGCACAACATCAGATCTGTTCTAGCACGCGCGCGCGCGCGTGTGTGTGTGATCGTTGTTGTAACTCGATTTCTTTACGACGGCGTTTCATTTCCCGTGATCTATTACGTTAGCTCTATAACGTTAACACGTCATCTATAAGATTAACACAGTTCCAGGGCGTGCGCGGTAACGTTATGTGTTACTGACGTGCGTACTCGAGTCGAGATGCTTTGTGCGGGGATACGTGATGTGCCTGTTAGAATAAGGCATTTTATGGCGTATTTTGATTGATTTGATAAGACTTGGTCAGACATTACAGGCTAGCCATCTCAGTGAATTGGAAGGCGTATTTTGAGTGGTCTCACACGTTGTGGCGTCGTGTTCGTGCAACGGTTTGGCCCAAAACTCATAGGTCCTGGTTTCGAATCCCATGACATCGAAGTTGTGTCCTTGGAAAATGCACTTAAGACGACTTTCCTCACTCCACCCAGGTATAGAATGGGTACCTGACTCCCGGTTGGGAAGGTAAAGGGCAGTGAAAGAATGTGGATGGACTTCTAGAAACAAACAGTAGATTACAACCTACGGCCTTCAAAAAGCTATGGGACTACCTTTACCCTCACACGTATGCCTGGATTACTTAATACACGGTTAACCCAGGAATGTCCTGAGTTTGTGATCGTACGACGATCGTTAGACGGTCGTACGGCGAATGTGGCCGGACGCTCGATTACCTGTAGGCAGATCACGCATCTACATGGAAAGGAAACCGGTTGGATTAAAGCATTTTGTGGCGCATTTCAATTGATTTGATAAGACTCGGTCAGGCATTACAGGCTAGCCGTCTAAATGAATTGGAAGGAGTAATTCTAGTACAGTAGTCTCACATGTTGTGGCGTCGTGTTCGCGGAACGGTTAGGACTAGCCCCCTGCTGTAGTGACATGCACAAATGTGTGGCCCAAGGGCTATAGAAATTAAGACGGGCGCCACCCCTATGCATCTTATCAAGACGCCTGGGTCGCTTTATACAGGGTTATCCCAAGAATGCCCTGAGTTTGCGATTGTTCGACGATCGTACGACGTATGTGACAGGTGTAGAGCCAAATCCTTCAGCTGTCAAATACGTCAGCTACTTCACCTGAGCACGACACTTTGGGGGGGGGGGGGATTCCAATATACGTAAAAGGAGTGGAGTTAGGGCTAGGATCGATGGATGCAGGGCAAGATTGACAGGTAGGATTATGGTTAAGATTAGGGCAAGGATTATGAATAGGATTAGGGAAGGGGTTTTGTGCTAGAGTTATGGTTATGGTAGGGTTAGACCTATGCTTGAAAATTACCACGTCCCACGAATGTTTCGCACTTAAAATGCTCCTCTCACGTATACTGGACCCCCCCCCCCCCCCCCCCCAAAAAAAGTGTCGTGCCCAGGTGAAGTAGCTGACCTCTCACGTATTTGGTAAGCTCAGACATTTGGCTTGACACCGGGCGTTCACCTATCTGTAAGCAGATCATGTATCTACACGGAAGGGAAAGCTTCCCGCTCAGATAAACTGAATATTTCATATTCCAATCTTACCCACTTTGTCGGCAGCAATTCGGAAAGGACTAAGTATTTAAAAACTCTGTGTCCACGACAGTTACATACAGATCGTGGTAGAGAGACACCCACACCCTTTCAAATGTCTAGGCTACGTATTGAAGTTGGGGTTTATAGGAGTAAAACTTGGCTCGACTCTTAATCTTGTCGTCTGCCTTCACAATAATGTTTAGTATCCACTTCTACTACACTGGAGTCACGTCACCTTGGATGAACTGAACTGCACTCTCCTAGATCCTACATGAACGAGAAGACCTTTAGATCGGCAACATTGCTATTCCGCGTTGGTCCACTTAGTCTGCGGTGGGTCGGCAGAGACTAATGAATTGGAAACCACGTCTGTGATAACGCAACGGTTACATGTAGGTCGTAACAGGGTCGCGCACACATCCTTTTAAGACGTCTAGACTGATTTTAAGTATGCGGAGACAAAAGAAGCAACGAAAAGAATAATGCATTGAAAATTTAGAAGTTAAAACTTCGTTACGATTCATGGTAACGGTGGTACTATAAGGCACCTATAGGCGAGACAAATAGAAAGCCAACGAAATGTATTCCTGTACCAAATGTTCGTGAAGAGTTTCGTCAGGTTGGTAAACCACCAGGCTGATTGAACTTGATCTTATACTTGGAATCTCATGGTAAATGTAACAGTTGGCTGAAAATACAACAAAACAAACAGGTTTTTTTAAATGTATGAAATTAGTTTTTTTTTTTCAATCTATGACATTCGTTGAGCGCCCTGTCAAATTTGAAGTCGCAGCGAGAGCGCGGCGAGAGCGCCGTCCTAGTGGAATGGGGGTATAAAGCGGCGTCGCTGCGTCCTAAACTGGATTTGTGTTTACCCTTGACTTTATAATGAGAATATCATTCGAAACGTACAAGTATGACGAAAAAGACGAACAAAACATACAAAGCTTAAAAAGATTCGTTTAAATTTGTCGATGAAATTCGTTGAGTGCTTTGTCAATTCCATCGGCCGCAGCGACGCCGCCAGCGCGCGTGCCGCGGGTCCAGTGAGAGGGGGGCTTTAGGCCCCCATTCGACTAGCTATAGACGGCGACCGCGCTGCGCCCTCGCCGCGCCCTAAATCAAGTTCGTATAATCCTTGATTTCATAATTGGAATGTCATGGTGAATGTAAAAGTATGGTTAAAAAGACAACAAAACAAACAGAGCGTAAAAAGATTCGTTTCTTTTTTAATCTATGACATTCGTTGAGCGCCCTGTCAAATTTTAAGTCGCAGAAAGCGCGCGGCGAGAGCGCCGTCCTAGTGGAATGGGGGTATTATACAGACTTGTCTAGTAAACCACTGCATTAGGGCCCTGTCACACTTGTGCGTATTTTTAAGTGCGCGTGAGGTGCGCATTAACCTTTTATTTGATTTAAGTAAGGTTTGCAGGGAAAAAGTAGCTTTCTACTTTGACCCATCGTTGTGCAGCCTAGTTATCGTACCTTAGAAATCACTACTTCGGCTGCAAACTTAACCTAGACTAAAATCATGTTAATACGCAACTCATGCGGACTTGTATATACGCACAACTGTGACAGGGGCTTTACACAGACTAGTAAACTACAGCGTAAAAAGATTCGTTTTTTTTTTAATCTATGAAATTCGTTGAGCGCCCTGTCAAATTTGAAGTCGCAGAGAACGCGCGGCGAGAGCGCCGTCCTAGTGGATGGGGGTATTAGGGCCCTGTCACACCTGTGCGTATTTTCAAGTGCGCATGAGTTGCGCATTAACCTTTTATTTGGTTTAAGTAAGGTTTGCGGGGAAAAAGTTGTTTTCTACCTTGACCCATCGTTGTGCAGCCTAGTGATCGTACCTATCACTTCATCGGCTGCAAACTTAACCTGGACCAAAAACATGTTAATATGCAACCCATGCGGACAAGTGTGACAGGGTCTTAACGAACATTGTTACAGGGCCTCTCTTTCGCGTGTGCACAATCGTCTGGCTCGACGTTCAATCCTCTATTCTCCATTCACGTGCACATCCATCTTTAATATCCATTCCTCCTCCATGGATGGGAAGGCCTTTATATCAGTAAATTGTTATTCCACGCTGTCCGCGGTGGTTTGGCAGAGACCGATGACTTGGAAACTGCCTTCCATGATAACGCAACAGTTAAACCCCCCTCTTACTGAGATGCAACTAGTTGGCGACTAGTTGCAACTGACAGTCGCCAACTAGTCTCGCACAGTTGCCAAGTAGTTTCCACGTGGTTTCCAATGAACGCCAATTCGTCTCCTGTAGTGGCGATTTTTTTTGACAGTTAAAAAAAATCGCAAGTGAAGAATGGGCGCGAACTAGTTTCCAACTAGTTTCCAACTAGTTCCTAATATTGACCCCCTATTTTGAAACATAAGTCGCCAAAAGGTGTCATTTATTTTGTAAAAAGTGATAAGTCAGCTTCAAGGTTTGCTTGCAGTAATAAATCTATAAACATGTATCATTAGTTTACACAAACATGATACAAACACATGACAAAGTGAAATCTGGTATATCGTTCGTATCAGTTCGTTTTGGTAATTTCTGTCATTGTAAAAGTAGTGTACCGTTATGCTTGTATATCATAATATGTTAATCATGTTGCGCCAAGTATCATAAGTGAACATCCTTATATCACTGCAAATATGTTTTGATGCGTTTAATCATTTTACATTGTTTTTCAATTCAGAAGCAACACTACGATTTCCAATACCCTGCCCAGCAGGGCTTCATTTGCAAATGCGTCGCGCGTCAGTGTGAGTGCTAGGGGAAACTCGTTGGAAACTTGCCAAGTCGTCGCCACTTTGAGTCGCCAACTAGTTGCATTGGCACGTGTGCAATAACTCCTTTTAATGTCTAGACTACGTTTGATTATGCGGAGACAGGAAAAGTTACCGAAGTAACTAGAAAGAAAGATCAAAAGAAATTTTAGAAGTTATACTTTCCTACGATTCACTTTCCTTGTCGTAAAAACAACAACACCATGTAGAAGACGAAGAGATGTGATGCTTTAGGCAGTCCCATCATCATTTATAAGGTAAGATAATACAAGGAAAGATAGTACGGCTTTGCACCATTAGGCAAATATAGGCGAGATAAGGGGTGTCCCTGTGGTGTAGTGGTCTGCACTTGTGTTACTTACCACATCTGGTTCAAATTACTTGGACCAGAAGGCCCGAGTTCAACTCCCGGGTAGGACACCTCTGGACAAGATGCGCATTGAGTCATACCAAAAGACTTTATAAAAATGGTACATACTTCTGAAACAGTATGGAAGTTAAACACACTCCACTGCCAGTGGACTAGCCCCCTGCTGCAGTGATTGCACCACAGTGTGGCCCAGCCGGGCTATGAAACGGGGATGGGCACCGCCCGATACACCTTACGGTGTGGGAGGATTTTAACTTTAACTAAAGCTACATGTAGTCGTGTTACTGAATCTACTTACGGAACAAAACGTTACTGCACCAAATGTACGTGAATAGGTTTGTAAATCACTGGATGACAAATATTGTTATCATTAGGGCCTCTCTTTCGAGAGTTTTTGTACTCGACTTTTAATCCTATATTCTGCCTTCGCATCCGCTCTTGATATTTACCTCGCCTACATGGACGGGACAACCTTAGGCTTGATGTTGTTGAATGTTAACCTTGAAGTGTCTAGTGGTCAGCACGTTTTCCTGCTGTTTCTGTAGCAGAGTATATTTCCCCCGGGAGGGGCTGCTAACCCTTCCATTCCCCTTTAAGGTACTCGAGACACCTCCTAGAACACGGGGCCGGGCCCTCTTTTGGACCCCTTCCGAAAGACGGGTGCAGCTCCAACCGAGATGCCCTTCCCAGGATTGGACCGGGGTCTCTCAGTTACCAACTGATTGAAACCAAGAGCTCAGTTGTGATGCTGCTACGGTGCTACCAGTTGAGCTACAGGGACATCCCTTAATGCCTTGAGCTTGGCAACATTGATATTCTAAGCCGGTCTGCTTTGTCTGCTGTGATTTGGAAGGGAGTAATAATTTCCACCCCGCTTCCCCTGATAACGCTACAGTTACTTGCGGGTCACAGCAGGAGCGCGCCTACAGCCATCGTAGATGTCTCCTGCGTATGGCTAGAAGGGGGAGAGAAAAGGCTATGAATGTAATAAACTTTTGGAAGCTTAAATCTGTTACAATTCAATTGTTTTCTAGCATGGCCCTTTTTAGATGTCTACTTTACATGGTTAGAGGAGTTAAAAGGGGTTTCGAACGTAATAAACAAAACTTAGAAGCTTAGGCCGATTTTTTTCGATTTTGATCGAACATGAAGCTTCCAATGTAAGAATGTGGAAAGTTACGAAGAGATAACGCTTGTTACTTAAAATATGATGATTGTCTCCTTGCTCCAATTTTCTTATATTTATAGGTGAAAGAAAAACCGAAGTAACACGTGCGTAGATCCCATAACTAATGGTAACGTTGGGTAACATAAATTCGGGATTTTTCCGATAATGGTTGACTGAAATCAATCTAGCAGAACAATAAACCATCCTTTTTTTCTATTATTCTGTCAGTATCATGTCCTATCTTTGCACTAATCATATATATGGTAGATTTTGTCTCTAGTCGTGCTGACACCATAATATTTCAACTTGAAACTACCGTCCGCCGCACGTACAATGACGGTGCTGTAGGACAAGGGGGCACATTAATTCGGGAGAGAAGATTCGTCTTGAATATCTTACCGCTAATCACATTTTATACAGCAGCTATTCGTTCCATCCTTGGCTTGAGCAGAGTGCTATGGATATAGACGTGTCCAAGTAAAAAAAATACACGAAAAAACGGCCGTACCGCACGCATCAGGCCTTCGGGAACAACCCGTGTGTTGAGTCGGTAGAACGTCACTCAAAGTTCACCCCCACCGTCATGGAAATTTGTACATTATTCATCGGGGCGTTAGCTGGATGCCGTAGAAATGGCAATACTACTATGTCCATATGTTTCTGCTTGTGCTAAGAGCAAACTTTGAGGAAAATATCGCCATCAGTCCACTATCACACACAACATTTAGACAAAAAAGTGTTCCTCGCAAACGTTTGTCGTCTGCCGAATAGCAGGATTCTGGGTAACGAATATGGCGGCGGGAAAATTCACCGTAGTGCCGTAGCCATTGGTTGTAGCAACAAAGAGGCGTTTTGATGATTAATCACACTTAGAGTCCAGTTGTAGGTTAGCAAAAGAGATTCTAATAAGTTGTATTGTAAATAATTGTGTTTAGCAGGAAGCTGATGTGACATTTGTCTTATAAACCAGCGAACAACTATGTACATATAATTCTCCCACGAAGCCCTCAGACTGTGACAATAAGGGACGGAGAGTTTTTGACGTAGCCAACTTCTAATGCATGGTTATCGAAGCTTTTCAGATAGTGTTCTGAATGCGTTAGTCTGTCAAGTTTGCATTTCTAGCGGTATTACTGATGTTGCTTCTAGCACATATCCCTAAACACCCCATTTTCGAAAAATCCCGAATTTAAGTACCCCGCGAATTTATGTTACCCAACGTTACAACAAAGGACATATAGGCGAGATACACAGAAGGCCAACGAGATGTATTACTGTACTAAATCCTTTCATTTTGTGGGGCCTCTCTTGTACGAGTACACGTGTGGAGCGGCTGTCTATTCGATTCAAAATCACATCAATTTTTAATATCCACCTCGCATGACAAGAAAGCATTTAGCTTAGGGGCATTGACATTCCAAGATGGTAGACTTTGTCCTGAGGCGATACAGAAGACACGGATGATTTCGAAGCGCCTAATGTGATTAAGCCCTCATTCCACTAGACGGCAATCGCGGTGCACTAAATCGGATTTGTCTAGTCCTTAATGTCATAATTGGAATATCATGAAAAATTTAAAAGTATGGCTGAAAAGACAAGAAAGCCGATCTGTTTTAAATCTATGAAATTCGCAGAGCGCTCTGCTAAAATTTAGGTCACAGAGAGAGAGAGCGCGGCTAGAGCGCCGTCCCAGTGGAATGGGGGTATGACGCAACAATTTCATGCGGGTCATATCAATGTATGCTCCTCAAATATCGCGTCATGTCACATCCAGAGGGTGACTACACGAGGGTTATGTGAGTGAACTTTCTGGAAGGATGACTGCGCGCAGGAAATGTTGATACGATTGGGAGTGTTCAGGCAATTGACCGGTTGTTCGCATCCACATAACGAACGGTTGTGAATGCTAAGTGCGCAGTTTGAAACTCTAGCTTGACTGCCAAAAATAGTTACTCAAGTAACTGGATACAATTTTGAAACAGTCAGACGTTTCAGACAGCTTCCACTATCTTTCGTCAGTGACTAAGGAGAGATCTTGCAGAACTAGGTTTTATACCAAAACTCTGAATAGATATGTTAATGAAGTGAAGACCATATCAAATGGTTCAATAGAATAGTAAGTCAAGAAAAGGCTGCATGCTAATGAATCAATTAGCTCATGTTGTTTCAGTATGAGCTAATGTTGTTCGTCGGGGGTGGGGTGTAGCACGTTGTCCCAAGTGCCTGAAAGTTCGATGCGTAGACCTCCTTTCTACGCTGATAGCGGATGCTGTCTGAGACGTCTGATTGTTTCAAAATTTTAACCGGTTGCTTGAGTAACTATTTTTGGTGTATCTTATTACCTGGATGTCTAACCTTCATCAACGTATCTAACTTGACTGGTATTCGATTTGAGATGGTGTGAGATCAGAACGTTTATTTGCCAGCTCTGGCCCGAAGGCTAATTGCGAGTAACATACATGTGGTAGGGTCATAGGGAACAAACGCGTGACAAGGACATTGACTGACTTTGATAACAATAAATAACTTTATTACAATTTCATGCCCGAAGGCTAATTGCAGGTATACAAGGAAAAAAGATAATGACAAGGTATAGTACACAATAATGAAGTAAACACAAAGTAAAATGAAAGTTGTCAAACAGCGCCACTTCTAATCTTAACAGTTGTTATTGGGTTTTATTTCTTTTTTTTGTGCGCTGTGGAATATGAAATTCTCGACGTTTTGGGAGATATATATGCATTGGGTGGTGTTAGCAGAAAGAAAGCTTTCTTTTGTAGGTCTGTGCGGTGTACGATTCGTAGCAAGATGATTTTACCGCGGAATTTCAAATCATATAATAGAGTAGTGTACAACTCATATCACCAGGGTTTTGCCCGTGGAATTTAAGAAAATAAATTCCATTTGATTAATAACGTACATGTGAACGTTATGTCCAATACACGGTATCAGGAAACAAACCTAAAGAACGGAAACTACTAATACTAAGTATAACTATGATAAAGGTCATTCTATTGTAAAATACGCACCAACAAAATATCACAGCACTAAATAGAACAACAATAACAAATGGGGTGGCGCAATCATTGTATTTAATGTCAGTGGGTCATGTGAGATATTGACCGTGGCATCGTCAAAGAACACACTGCACTTATCAAAAAAAGAGTGGGGGTCCTTCCCGGTGCGAGTGGTTCAAAACCTACAATCATATGACCGTACATGGGTTCTCCCTTATTAGTAATAGCCTCCGGCTAGTTGGGCAACCCTGGCATGACAGTCAAATTGTTAAAAAACCGTAACTTAAAAAAAAGAGGTTATTTTGTAGATTGTACCCTCGACTTTGTAGGGTACCCTACTATGATTTTGTAGGGTACCCTGCTATGATTTTATCCACGTCGATGTCGGTCACTTTGTAGTCCTTAACTATAGAAACCCCCAAAGGCCGGAAACTGTAGTCTGCTACCTCCACACCCCGAGGTAAAAAAAAGAGGTTATTTTGTAGATTGTACCCTCGACTTTGTAGGGTACCCTACTATGATTTTGTAGGGTACCCTGCTATGATTTTATCCACGTCGATGTCGGTCACTTTGTAGTCCTTAACTATAGAAACCCCCAAAGGCCGGAAACTGTAGTCTGCTACCTCCACACCCCGACCAATCAAACCACGTGAATCGCATTGAAACTCAGATTCGTATCAGCCATTCCCCGACAAATCCCTTTCTAACTAGCGTTAACGACTACATCTGACAAAACAAACTCGCCAGTGAGATGGTGGAGGGTGTCAGCTTTCCAAAGATGTTTTCAGATTGACAATTTTGGCACTTTGGAAGTGATTGAAAGTGACCGCGATTTAACGTGTAGAAAAAAAAGGAAGTTTCTACTACTTTTCTAACGCAAGTTAGAAAGGGATTTGTCGGGAAATGGCTAATACGAATCTGAGTTTCAATGCGATTCACGTGGTTTGATTGGTCGGGGTACTCCAGCAGCGATATCATCAGTGTCTCCCCCGAGCGTGCATCTAATCATAGTTATGTCACTGGAAAAGGTCGATTACTCAACTTGGTCACTACTTTGACACTGTAAAATTGGATGGAGCTTTGATATGATTTTTGATTAATCTGATTCCATCCGGAATTCAGCAATACATTAAATGTTAAACGCAGCTAGCAGAGACTGTCGACAGAAAATAGGCTCGGGTGCAATGAGTGCGTTTGTATGATATTCATTTCTCATGTTTAATTTTCAAAGTTCGACGGGGTCATCGACAATCTTCGCTCCTAACGATCGCTTGTGTTTCTTTTCTTCCCTCTGGGAGCGACGATCCGCGCTGTAACCTTCAGCAAAGGGTGCGAAATAGATTAAAAGCTCTGCCTGCGTGGGCTGTGACCGTGGCTGTGTCAGAATAACACCCACCTTCTGTAGTTTGTCTTCCTGCCGAGTGAATTATTCCGTTGATGAAGGTCGGACATCCAGGTTTGATACGCCAAAAAACAGTTACTCATGCCAATCAACTGGATACAATATTGAAACAGTCAGAAGTTTCAGACAGCATCCGCTGTCTTTTGTCAGTGACGGAAGAATGATGATGATGATGAATAAGTCTGTTGTTGGACTTGGTCTTTAATTCATCCTAAATTGACTTCACCCCATTACCATTTCAATTCATAGTTTGGGCTCTTGGCAGAAAAATCATACCTTTCCACGAATCTTTTGACGTTTTCGGCCATGTGGTAAATCATACAAAGCAGCTGCAAAGACCTGGACTAGACGGCTGTCACCTTTTACCAATCTGATGAAATAATGCACGGAAGACAAGGACGCGTCTAATAATACAATGCAAATATACAGTCATTTCACGTCGGCAGTCCAATCTCAGGAGACCATCTGTTGCGCCTCTAGGGTTCTGTTGGGGTTTCTAATCAAGCCGAAGAGTCCACTTCTGGATCTGCAACTCCAGTTTCACACAGTACGCGTTTATATAGGGGAGACTAAAGGGATTGCGCCTGCGCCTAGACCCCACGATGAGAGACAATGCAAGTAAAAAACAGGGTTTAAACCATTGAAAATCCTTTTTTGGTGGGATTTTTTGTGAAATCTGGGCAATATAGGAGTGGCTGTGGTGGGATAGACTCTGTATTTGCTGAATTGGTTGAAATGTATGGTCTTTCTCTACCTTGTGGGTTTTGGCACCCCCCCTGGTCTTCAACTGGATGTCTGAAGCCTGTAGGACGTATCCAAGGGCTCTGATTAGGGGGGGGGGGGTTATCTGGAGAATAGCCGTATAGAATTTGTCAGGGATGAATCTGATGACAGTTGACATAACTGGTTAGTATTTGAGGGTAAGTTATTGTAGTCTGATGTTTTGATTCCTGAGATAATGACACCTTCTTTTTCTTAACTTCCCCATTGGGCTTCATGCATTACTGCCATTTATTGTAACCCTTTAGTCTCCCCTATAAAAAAAACTAATCCTATGACGAAAGGAAAGTTTTGATTTATCGTAGTAATTTCTGAAGAGTTTGTTGTGTTGTTACCCAAGAACGTCTACGTAAGACAAGGTCAATGCCAAGATCACGAGAAAGCTACAGCGGTCGGGAAGCCCCACGCCATTAGAAGGCTTTCCCACGCTTCCGTCGGCCTTCGCGCAGATCTCTATTAATGACTGTGAAGCACGGTGCTGACCCCAGTGTCGTCTGAAATCGGCTTTCCAAGGAAAAGCTGCGTCCCCGATGAGTGTCTGGAGGCATCTTGGCATTCTCTCGGGAAGTGATAACGCCTTTCTGTGCATCTGAAGATCACTGTCGCTGGAAATATCATTTTCCACTCGAAAGAAATTACCGGACGCACAATACAGCAAAGGCCTGGAGCACAGATACCGGCAGCTAAACATGATTGTATCATCTTCGCCCAATGAGGCGGCAGCCACACAAACTTCTTCTGTCAAACCGGTCTTTATTCTAAGCACAAACCAAGTCTTAATCAAGCAATTGGATATTATTTTTTTATAAAGAACTCGCTCAGTGCAAGGCCGTAGGGGGCCACTCCTCTAATCACTGACCTAATTGCTACTGTAGCAGCATCTCCGTCACCCTAGGCCAGAAACATCAATGCTCGAGACAAGCATGACTTCACTGGCCCATTAGGAGAAGCAGGGGTTACGAATAGACTCTGCCAGTCTCCACGGGTCGCTGGGAAAATAGTAGAAATTGGCCAAATAGGGTCAACTGTATGAAGGGAGTCGGCTATGGAGATAGGGTCAAATATTGCAACCCTGGCAATATTTGACCCTATCTCCATAGCCGACTCCCTTCACACAGTTGACTCTATTTGGCCAATTTCTACTATTTTGCCAGCGACCCGTGGAGACTGGTAGAGTCTAGGTTACGAAGGCTGCTCGGGAAATTCCCTACCCAATTCAGGCCGGAATGTTTTTTTGAACCACTCAATGATGAGCGTCAATATCAAGCCATTAAATTGACAGCAACTACTAATTACTGCCACAGGAAAAATACATTGGAGTGAGACAATATGATAAAAGCTTGTTGGTACCACAGCATCAGATCATACTTTTAACATGAGCACTTACAGAGAACAACACAAGATGATTGGATAAATTTGAATGAGTTTCAAAAGCTTGTTGGTAGTATGAGATAACAATGGAAAGTTCAAATGTTGAAAAAACGAAACAATTTGGAATCTTCAGAAATGTCAAATTTCTGCCTACAAATGTGGTATCTTTTACTTGTTACCTTAGACCTTACAAAGGAAACGCATGAATGTGAGATGTACGGTAAAATGAATAGGCAACCGCATGTTGGTATCACAGTATCAGATAATATGTACATTAACGCTTACAGAGGAAAACATATTGAAGTGAGACGATAAGAGAAGTTTGAATTAAGATGCAAATTTAAAGCTTGTTCATACTGTCAAAAGTCAAAGTTCCTTCTTGCACCGATGGTGCATAGGGCGACGCCCATCTCCGTTTAAGTAGCCCTTGGGCCACACAACTTTGTGCAATCACTACAAGAGTTGAAGTGCCCTGTTAAGTTTTATTCAGTTTTGTGAAGTTTGATATGGAATAAACTGTTTTTTAAGTCAGCTTCAATTTACGTTACTGTAATTTGTGTAATTCTTTTTAGATGTTAAAGCAACTGAGAAAGTCGTAGCTAGAATAGTATGTGTAGTCTAATACCTGGCGTCAAAACTGTTTCTAGCGACCATCCAAGGGAGTTGAAGGACCTGGTCACAGTAGACATGTGATAGATGTTACATATTACATCAGCACGTACTGAGGAAATCACTCGAGTGTGAGACGATAGGATAAAGATGGAGAGGATTGTTGGTACCGAAGTATCAGATAACCCTTTTTTTTAACTTTAGCACTTAGTTATAGAGGAAAACACAAAGTGAAGCGATAGGATAAATACAAATTAAGATCCAGGAGCTTGTTTGTAACGTAGGATCAGATAATACTTTAGCACTTACGGGGGGAGGAAAGCATATCAGAGTAACGAGATAGGATAAATTCAAATCAAAATCCAAAAGCTTGTTTGTACCGCAGTGTCAGATAATACTTTTTACATTAGCACTTAGAGAGGAAAACACAGTAGAGCGAATCGATAAGATAGACATTAAAAAGATTGTTGGCGCCGAGTCAATCTTTTTGCTGACATTATAATCAATCAAGCAGTTATCGGACCAAAATTTTTACATCAATCTTAAGACAATTCTCTTATCAATGTAGGGGTTATATATTCATGTAGCATATGCACATGGCTGCGTTTGATAGATGGTTATTATCTGTTTATACGTAAAGAAGAATCATATTGAGACATGGTAATTATAAGGAGCTGTATCGTATCTAAGATTTGAATGTCAAAGTGGGAGGCAGAAAATAATCAAACGTTGACGAGTGCAGCCAAAACTGTCTAAAGCGACCACCCAAAAGGAGATGAAGGCACTGGTCACATTAGACAGATGCTCATTCTAGATAGGATCAGGAAAGGTAAACAAGGGAGCATAAAATGTGGCAAAAGTGGCCAGATGGTCCCAGTACAGTGGTGGTCATCAGTACATGTTTGACTGTATATCAATTGCCAGGTGGTCCTTTGTAGAGAGAGTCACAGGTTTGACTATGTTTTTTGACTGAATAGTACAAGCTGCATTCCCGGACGGATTTATCTGATCCACTCACACCGGGAACTGCTCCTGCTCTAATAGAAACGTGTGGTGGGTTATTTTACGTACGAGTTCAAGGCGTGGCTCTCCTCAAACATGGGACCTCAATTTAACGTCCTATCCGAGGGACGTCCCTAACTGAAGGTAGGTACATATTTTCCCCTGGGTAGGGTGAGGAAATTGGTGCAAAGCGCATTTCCCAAGGGCACAGCATCGGGACCTGTCAGGGACATGAACCCAGTACATACAATGGTGCCATTGCAGGTGGTCTCTAGAGCAGGTTCAACTATGTTTTGCTGCCATTGCAGGTGCACCATGACTAGTAAAGGTTTGACTGTATGTTTTATTGACATTGCAGGTTCACGTCGACTAGTAAAGGCTTGACCATTGATCCGTTATTGATCCTGAAGAAGGCGACAGTGGACTTTGAAAATTTGATCCGTGAATACCTTAGTGTTGGAAGAAAGTTGAGCACTGTATCAAGGTTTGACTATGTTTTGCTGCCATTGCAGGTAAGCTGACACCGTTCTTCGAGGTGCTGGTGTTCCAGGCGTCCATCCTGACCATGGTGGCCGTGTCTGCGGACCGGTACCAGGGAGTCTGCCACCCCCTCCTCACGCAGTCATCCAACCGGCGCAGACGGGCGCTGCTGTCCATCGCGCTGGTCTGGGGCCTGTCGCTGGCTGCCAGGTCGGATAGTTTCTTGCAATACGTCTTATAATTATAAGGAGTTCATTTGCAAGTTCTTGTCCGAGGGGTAATTGCAACATGAAACAATGTCTAGAAAAACGTGCAAGTTAACAATGGTGACAAGTGGAACTGCTGTCCATCGCTTTGGTCTGGGGCCTGTCACTGGCTGCCAGGTCGGATAGTTTCTTGCAATACGTCTTATAATTATAAGGAGTTCATTTGCAAGTTCTTGTCCGAGGGGTAATTGCAACATGAAACAATGTCTAGAAAAACGTGCAAGTTAACAATGGTGACAAGTGGAACTGCTGTCAATCGCTTTGGTCTGGGGCCTGTCGCTGGCTGCCAGGTCGGACAGTTTCTTGCAATACGTCTTATAATTATAAGGAGTTAATTTGCAAGTTCTCGTCCGAGGGGTCATTGTAACATGAAACAATGTCGAGAAAAACGTGCAAGTTAACAATGGTGACAAGTGGAACTGCTGTCCATCGCTTTGGTCTGGTGCCTGTCGCTGACAGTTTCTTGCAATGCATCTTAATATTTCTCTCATTAGAATGAGTTTATTCAATTGCAAGTTCTTGCCCTGGGGCTAGTTGCAAAATGAAACAATGTATAGAAAAAAGTCTACAGACAGTGCAAGATAATTAACAATGCTGACAAGTGGAGCAAGTAACTATTCTAAGAACTACTACGGAATACAATGTAAGACTTTGTATATAACTAGACCCTCCCTCCTTTGCTCAGCTAAATTCGGAATGTCTTTAACAATGCACGAATATACAGAATACTTCTTTTCAAGTTTCAAACTGAAGCTTTGTCTTGCTTTGTTTGTTTATCCATGAGAAGCTTAAATCGGCCTACAGATCACTTTTCATTAAGATCAAGATAAAGATACAACAAATATAGTTACTCAAGCAACTGGATGAAATTTTGAAACAGTCAGACGCTTCAGACAGCATCTGCTATTTTTCGTCAGTGACCAAGGAAAGATCTGGCAGAACCAGGTTTTATTCGAAAACTCTAAATAGATATGTTAATGAAGTGAAGACAATTTCAGATGTTTCAATAGAATAAAGATACAGTTTACATCATCTTATCATCTTGTCATTTTTATGAACCTTTACTGAAGTTTAATTCAATCAACAGCAGCCCCGTGCTGTCCATCGCGACCTACACGGAAGTCGACATGAACGGAACCATCATCTGCCAGTGTATCTCCACCGTGGACGTGGCCTGGAAGAACCACTACACCACGGTCATCACGGTGGGCTTCTTCGTGCTGCCGCTGCTGGCGCTGACTGTCATGTACATCGCCATCGGCAGGAGGCTCACCCGCAAACCGACGGGCGAGATCAACGCACACCTCCAGGTCTGTCTTTACTAATACTGATTGCGTAATTCTTTTCCACCTGTCCTTCCCTCTTTCTGTCCTTCCTTCTGCCCTTCCTTCCTTAATTCCTCCCTTCTGTCTTTCCTTCCTTCCTTTCTTCCTTGTGTCGTTCCTGTCTTGTGTCGTTCCTCTCTACCTTCTGTCGTTCGTTCAATCCGTCGTTCCTTTCGTTCATTCATTGCGTCTTCCGTTTATCCTTCCTTCCTTCCTTCCTTCCTTCCTTCCTTCCTTCCTTCCTTCCTTCCTTCCTTCCTTCCTTCCTTCCTTCCTTCCTTCCTTCCTTCCTTCCTTCCTTCCTTCCTCCCTCCCTCCCTCCCTCCCTCCCTCCCTCCCTCCCTCCCTCCCTCCCTCCCTCCCTCCCTCCCTCCCTCCCTCCCTCCCTCCCTCCCTCCCTCCCTCCCTCCCTCCCTACCTCCCTCCCTCCCTTCCTTCCTTCCTTCCTTCTTACATCCATCCATCCATCCATCCACCCATCCATCCATCCATCCATCCATCCTTTCACCTATCCATCCATCCATCCATCTATCCATCACTCATTCTCTCTTCTCCCCAGGCGCAGCACCGGTCCCGTCGGCGCGTGGTGCTGATGCTGGGCACGGTGGTGACGGTGTTCTTCGTCTGCCTGCTGCCGCACCGCCTGTTCCAGATGTGGATCCTGTACGCGCCCGTGGAGCAGATCGAGGCGCTGGGTCTGCAGGGGTTCGTGAAGCTCACCATCTTCATGCGGATGATGGTGTACATCAACTGTTCCCTCAACCCCATCATCTACACCCTCTTCTCCACCCGCTTCCGCGCCGCTTTCTTCAAGTGTTGTTCGTCCTCAGAGCAGCCGGATTCATTACGCAGGGCCTTCACCACTGGGCAGGTACGCCTGAACTTGCTAGCTTGAGACACATCCTATGCTAGCTCACGTCTTGAGCCAAATTTCTGCTCCGCCAGATATTTGCTCCCTGTGGCAGGGCGCGTGCATGGAGTTAAGGTTGGACTAGGGCTAGGGCTAGGGCTAGGGCTAGGGCTAGGGCTAGGGCTAGGGCTAGGGCTAGGGCTAGGGCTAGGGCTAGGGCTAGGCCTAGGGCTAGGGCTAGGGCTAGGGCTAGGGCTAGGGCTAGGGCTAGGGCTAGGGCTAGGGCTAGGGCTAGGGCTAGGGCTAGGGCTAGGGCTAGGGCTAGGGCTAGGGCTAGGGCTAGGGCTAGGGCTAGGGCTAGGGCTAGGGCTAGGGCTAGGGCTGATGTTGGGGATAGGGTCCACGGCGCGATCCCTCTCCGAAAATTCACTTGAAGATTACTACGAGTGTGACGCACAATTGAAGTATAAAATGCTGGTTACGATTAATGGTGAATCGAAATTGCTACTCCTCACGATAAATAGGCATGCAGAACATCCTATAATTAAATGGATATCAGGAGTAACGCTTAAACAGCATCTTGACAAAAAAGGTCGGTCATCTGTTGTTACTGTGTAGTAGACTACAACCAAAATCTAGAAGTCATTTTGTATGACTTTTGTGCTCTTGACATTTGTTTCCAAATAAAACTTTACAATAGTGTTACAATTATGTATTCATCGCAGTTCATCATGCCTTTCTACAGGCGCACAGAGACACTGTCAGGGACGGAAACCGTGGTAACAGGGACATTCGAAACCGTCTCCTGTCCGAAGTAACCGCTTCGAATTCGTGCCCACAACTCTCAGACCAACGTCCCTCCAATGTCACGTCCGCGTTTACCTTGACCCGTCTGACGTCATTTCCGGTGGTCAGGAGTGCTAGCAACGCCGGATATAACGAACCCAGTTTTAAACAGGAATGTGGGGAGCGTATTGCGTATGTGTGGGAATCACATGTCTGACATGTTTTGTTTGTTGAAATCATGTGTCTGATATATGTAAATCGCGTAGATTTTGACATGTGAGATTCACATGCCTTATATGTCGGGATCACATGTGTGCGGGAAGATATCGGGGCGACATGGAAGACGAAAAAGTTACGTATTCTTCGGTCCCAATTGGAAAAAGGGGCCCTGCCGGGAAGTTGACCGTCGGCTTTTTTCATCACTTTCGGGCGTGGCCCCTACGTGGCGCCTTGGGACACCTCACGGATGCCGGACTATTTTGGGGCCCAGCCGGGACCCCGAATCATTTTAGCCCGGACTCAAAGTCAACACGGGAGCCGGTAACAAAAAGATACCATGAGCTAATCGTACGAACCCCGGGAGGTACCTCCACGGTAGCCGGTAGTCCACCGGGACAAATTTGTGGCTTCGGGGCCCGGCCGGGACTAAACCCCCGACGGGCACCGTTGCAATTGGGACCGAAGCGTTAGTAGCGCCTGGAAATAACGAGCCCACATGTCGGAATCAGATGTCAGAGTCACTTGTCTAACATGTGGCTTGGAATCACAAGTCTTACATTACATCCACGGTCCGACAAGTGTCCAACATATCGGAATCACGTGTCTAACATGTAGCTAGTGGACACGTGTCTAACATGTAGCTAGTGGTCACGTGTCTAACATGTAGCTAGTGGTCTCGTGTCTGACATGTTAGAATCACAAATCTTACATGTATGAATCATGTGTCTTGTATGTCAGAATCACCTGAATAACACGTAGCTAGTGGTCACGTGTCTAAAATGTGGGAATCACAAGTCTGACTTGTATAAATCAAATGTCAAACATGTCGGTATTACGTACGTGTTTAGTACGTAGGAATGATGTGTCTAATTTGTAGAACTCAAGTGTATAGCATGTGAGATTCACATGTCATGTAGAAATAGTGTGTCTAGCACGTGTAAATCACGTGTCTAACATGTGAGAGACACGTGCCCAACTTGTAGGAATTGCATGTTAAACATGCGGGTAGGATGTTTCTAACATGTGAAGATAACATCTCTGACATGCAGGAATCACCTGCTTATGCTTTGGTCCCATTTCCAAAGCGGGGACCGGCCGGGCAGCTTATGGTAAAAAAAAAATGATATAATTGACAAAAAAAGACATAATGCGTACAAAATTACTCCTAACCATATATTGTGTATTTTCTTGATATGCGTTTTTCTATTTTTCGTTTTCGCAAACAGCCCGGCCGGGCCCCGCTTTGGAAATGGGACCGAAGCATAAGGCAGGGAAACCAAAACAGTAAATTCCTAATAGTGACACACAGATATCTGAAGTGTATAACTGCCCTGACGCATCACTGCCCTGTACATCTAGCTTCAAGCTTTCCTCCTGCCGAATGAAGGTCTTCTTGAAGATTTCATGATGACGAGTTCTAGTCTACAATTTTGTGAAGACGGAATATCTTTTAAGAGCTAAAATGGTGATAACGCAATGGTTGTAAATGGACCATGGTCCATGTATGTGTTGAACGTTATATGGTCCTTTGATGAAAAGTTTTGTAATCAGAATTGTGTACTTTTACAACTACATTAATCCGACGCTATGAATGAAATAGCTTACCTATAGTTGACTTGCATTGATTAACGTGAAGGCTATGGAACAAGTTGATTTTACAATGTCACTTGATATTGTACTAAAGTCCTGTTGACTGAGACAGACACAGACACATGCACATGCACCCCCCCCCCCACACGCACACACACAAAACACGCATGCGAAACACGCACGCACACACACACACACGTGCACACACACGCGCGCGCACACACACACACTCACTCACTTTATGACAAGGTATCAAAATACATTGTTTCCAGTTTGAATCTTTCGATTGAATTTGATAGAAATATAATACGATGAAAATCTTGACATAATGCATTTTTTTGTATCTTAAGATAATCAGATAATTAGGTTTGATGCCCTAGCGATGTATTGTAAGATGAATATTGTGTTGTATCAAAAAGTAAGTCTTTAAACATCTTTGTCAAGTACGTCTGGTAAATGTTGAAACAATTCATACTCGTGTTGCATATTTCTGAAACTGTGATGTGCCGAATCTTAATGTGTCATAATCGTAACTACAAGAAGTTGTCTAAACGTCTTATTATGACAGGAAAATGCCGAAATGTCCCAAATACAATCGTTTAATGCTGGCAATGTACCAGAGCAATGATATTCCGATATTAGCAATAAGGATGATGGTAATCTGCAACTGTGGAATGTTACTGTTTGTAACTGTCTTCTCTCTGTATCTGAACTTATTGAACTCACTCAACACAGGTGACAAATGTTCGATGGTTGATATTTGTGATATTAGCTTTATTTTATAAAAGCGGTTGATGTTCGAACCTGACAAAAACACGTGGTTTAGTGGCGATTCGTATGGTTGTGAAAGTATTTTAAGAAACTATACGCTCCACCGTTGAAATAATCGTTAATTCCTTTCCACACCTTTCGCATAGGTATGAGGAACGATCAATAAATTCGCGGCCTCATCCGAAAATAGGGTGTACAATTCAAATTTTTGGGCATCTTTATAAAACATAAAGCCTTTTATGAATGCCAACCAGAATTCAAATAACTGTGATCATTACTTTGCAGGCAACAACTTCTCGAAAATCAGTATCTTGAGCCGCGACCTGAGGTGTGCGGATTAACTCCAGCACTGCTGAAAGTCAGATACCCACTTCTTTCTAATTGAAATACGTTATCTCTAAGCAGATTTGCCGGTGGCAAAAGGATAAAAGCAGTATCTAACTGGCCACCTGGTATGTTACATTTCTGGTATGCCTTTAGTATGACACGGTTTGAAACCTCAACCCCCCTATAGCTAATGTAAGGCGGATATTCTACCCGCCAGGCGTATGCACCGATTATATCTCTCCTGTACTCGTTTGATTTTGTCTCTTCCTCCGGACGCCTTGTAGTTTGTGACTGACACTTTGGAAAATCAGGAAGACAGACGAACTCTTACTCGACACCATGCGAGTAGATAAACATACCTCTCATTCGGACCACCCCCATTCAAAGTGAACATTCTACTAACCGGGCTAGTGTATCGGTTATATCTCTGCTGCGCTCGTTTAATTCTGTCTCTTCCTCCAGACGCCTTGTAGTTTGTGACTGACACTTTGGAAAATCAGGAAGACAGACGAACTCTTACTCGACACCATGCGAGTAGATAAACATACCTCTCATTCGGACCACCCTCATTCAAAGTGAACATTCTACTAACCGGGCTAGTGTATCGGTTATATCTCTGCTGCGCTCGTTTAATTCTGTCTCTTCCTCCAGACGCCTTGTAGTTTGTGACTGACACTTTGGAAAATCAGGAAGACAGACGAACTCTTACTCGACACCATGCGAGTAGATAAACATACCTCTCATTCGGACCACCCTCATTCAAAGTGAACATTCTACTAACCGGGCTAGTGTATCGGTTATATCTCTGCTGCGCTCGTTTAATTCTGTCTCGTCCTCCAGACGTCTTGTAGTTTGTGACTGACACTTTGGAAAATCAGGGCGACAGACGATATTTTCTAGACACCGTGCCCATTGATTAACATATTATCTTGGCGTCAAGAGTGTTTAAGTTTCCGGACCCGGCAATAGCATGCGGTCCCTATTCGGCGACCTTCCGTCTGCCCAACGTTTAAGAGGTCATATCTCCACTTTGGTCTTTTAGCACAGCTACCAAAAAACTATGTTTCGTGAGTTATGACTGAAATTCAATGTGGGAACATCAATGCAACAAACGACCTTTTACCTAAAACCATACTTTGCTTTCTGGCTGACGTTTGGTCACATCAAGATGGGAAACGACGTTTCCGCTGACACCATGCTTTTAGTGAAGACTCCATTAACAGCCAATAGAAGACGTGTGAAGAAAACAAAAACGTGAGCTCTCTAATGGCACAGACACTCCAATATAGCCCTGTATCAAGTAATCGGTTTCCCCGCCTTTCCAATATTTCAGCTTTAAGGCTGAACTTAAAGCAGCATTAGCGCTTAATTTAGGTTCTACTGCGTGTACTTAATTGACTCTATTTGGACGTGGGAAGCACTCTTGGGAGTAATTGCATCACGACCTTCGTCCTACAAGTAATGCCGTTAATGCAGAAGACTATTTGATGCTCACCGCTTCGGTGCTGCGTTCGTAATTACGATACAAATCAAAACAGCCGTGTTGGAGAGAGTTAGCCTGTGATGGGTACAATATTCACTGACTCGGCACTGCTGACTGTTATCATCCCTGCAACCGGAATGCTATCTGGACAGTACAGGGCTCTCCCCAGAAATATAGAGCAGGATGGGGGGAGGGTGCCAGCACAGGATAGGTGTCGCGAGGGGGGAGGTCTAGAGGGGGCGCACACCCCTCAAAAGGAGAGCATTTGTTGCATTTTGCCTTTTCCAGACACAAATGGAAGTCATTTCCTGCAACTTCAGCTTAACATCTGAAATTTCCAGTTTTGAGCAAGATTACAGGCTTAGCTGGGGCAATATTGGAAGAAATACTGTGAAAATCGACAGGATGGAGCTGGGATCAGAACAGGATGGAGGAGCGCCACTGTCCCATTCTTTAGGAAGGACATGGTGTTGAAAAGTGTGCACGTGCCTTGTGATACTAATATTGAAGCCTCCACTTGATTCCAAATTCGAATTCATCATCACCTAAGTCCCCCGGCCCTCTCACTGGACCCGCGGCACGCTGGCGGCGTCCTGGATTTGTATTAGCCTTGAATACATAATGGGAACAACATTCAAAACGTACAAGTATGACCAAGAAGACAACAAAACACACAAAGCTTAAAAAGATTCGTTTTTTGTCGATGAAATTCGTTGAATGCTTTGTCAATTCGATCGGCCGCCAGCGTGCGGTTTGATGACAGGCCATCCTCTTGTTTGATGCTTGATTCTAACGATAGCCATGAGTCACATGATTGAACCAATCAGAAGACTCGTGCTCCGTCCTGCGCTTTACGTTGGGATTGCAGCCTTCGTGACGAGTAAGCCCACTCGGAATTTCGAGTACGCATGTGCAGTGCACGTGTCAAAGGTGAGGGCCCCTGAGACGTTAACAAAATCCGCCTGGAAGTTGTAATGCGAATCGAGACAATGTCGAGACAAGAACTGTTTACAAGCCTTCACCTTTGACACTGAACATGCGTACTCGAAATTCCGAGTGGGCTTATAGCCATGAGTCACATGAGTGAACCAATCAGAAGACTGACGCCCCCTCTTGCGGTATACGTTGGGTTTGCAGCCTTCGTAACGAATAATTCAAATCGCCATGTTGTACTGTCTCCGACCGTCGAATCTCACTTGTACATGGCTTCTCGTTTTGTGTATCGACAAAGGTTTTACCAAGAGTTGAATTCTTACTCTTAACTTATAGTTGTAGCACCGTGCACTAGAAAAGGACAAATCAAACGTTGCACAGGGCTGATAATACAGCAAGTACTTGTTTATACCTATTATCCCTGCCACAACAGAGTAAACTTACGACCTCAGCGTTGGATGACAACAAAACTCCTCACCATCATCTCTCTGTGTCGGGGTCGTAGCATTTGTATAGTCACAAATATGCAAATGAGTATAGGCTAAATTTGCATATTTACAAGTCTGAATCTAATCATGACATACGGAAATGAGTGTTGAGCATGAGCTGGATATGAGTCAATATGTACATGGAAAGTCAGCATTGAATACTTGGGTGGCAGAATCGGTTGTTCGACGTGTAGCTTCCAATGGCTCATTCCGTTTCACACGTACGCGTGTCGATGCTTGATACGTTGTGTACGTCAGTATCAGATTTTCTATGTACACAGTCGCCCGTGGACTGATTTACATATCATTTGCATTTTAGCACCATGTCTGTGCCTAACCACCGTCTCAACGTATGTGAAAGGTCAAAGGTTGATGACATGAAATAACCCTTGGGACAGAGAGCTCCATCTGCATCTTTCGTCACTAATGCTTATTACCATGCTTTCATGTACCAGATCATGAGACTTGAAGCAAGAAAAACTGGCCCTCAAATGATATTTTGGTATAGAAGAAATAAAAGTCGACGTAGCTTGAGAGAATAACATTTATTCAACATGAAAATATCTTTAAGTCAGAAGCTACTGCCTCTGTTTTTGGGTATTCAAAGCTATTTCTGTTTCCTCTAAGACAGCACGTCTAAGTCATGATGATAGTGCAATGGGAAACATAACGTTGTAGTACAAACATTGATAACAAGTGCCGAAAAATGTATGGAAGGTAATAACTGCAAGCCACTTCTTTTAGATCATGAATGAAAAACAGAAATAGTATGTGGTACTGTGCATGTGCACGTGGCTTAAACCAAACCTATATATCTATATCTATTTGCAGACCAAATTACGACAAATAGATAATCATACTATACAAAGCAAAAACTACACGTAAAAACTATATGCAAGTCCAACACAGAACAAAGAGCACTTATATTACAGATTACGTCACAGTGCCGTTTCTTTCAACTGAACCCAATCCAAAGATAGCTTCCTTATATAGACCACGCTCCCGCTGTCCGATTCGTCCGACACGGGAAAACTCCTGAGCGACGGCAGTTCCGCGAGTACTGGTCGGCGCATGGTCCTCTTCTCCCCGGGGCCGCCCTCTACGGCGTACGGTGCCAGCCGATCCCTCCACGTGCGCATTCCATTGAGCTCCAGTACAGCTATGCGGGAGGGGTTGCCTGTGTGGGCCGACGAATTCGACAGGTGGCGCCCCTGCAACACGGTGGGGCTGCGGAAGCAGTTGAGGATGGTGGAGCGGAAACGCGTGGAGAAGAGGGAGTAGATGATGGGGTTGATGCTGGAGTTCAGGAACGCCAGGGACCGCATGAACACGATCAGCTTCATGACGGTCCCGCTGCCCAGCGCCACGATGTTCTCCTGCGGCGCGAACAGCATCCAGAGGTGGAACACCCTGTTGGGAAGAGTGTGCGAAAGATCAAGGTTGATGACATGATATAACTCATGGGCAGAACACCCTGTTGGGCAGAGTATGCGAAAGGTCAAGGTTGATGACATGAAAGAAATCATTGGACAGAACACCCTGTTGGGAAGAGTGTGCGAAAGATCAAGGTTGATGACATGAAATAACTCATGGGCAGAACACCCTGTTGGGTAGAGTATGCGAAAGATTAAGATTGATGACATGATACAACTCATGGGCAGAGAACTCCATCTACATCTTGTGCTTATGACCATGCTTTCATGTAACAGATAGACTTGAAGCAAGAAAAACTGGTTCCAAAAAATATTTTGGTACAGAAGAAACCAAACTGGACGTGGCTTGAAAACATTTATTTGACACAAAATATCTTTAAGTCAAAAGTTACTAGATACACTGCCTCTGTTCTCAGGAATTCAAAGCTATTTCTGTTTCCTATTAGACAGCACGTCTAAGTCATGGTGGCGAAAAGTATCCAGAGGTTGAACACCCTGTTGGACAGAGTCAGCATTTAGGCCCTGTTCGCAGTTGGTAAGGGGCCTGTCACACTTGTGCGTATATTCAAGTGCGCGTGAGTTGGGCATCAACATTTCTTTGGCTTAAGTAAAGTTTGAGGGGAAGAAGTTGTCCTTTGAGAACCTGTACATGTCATCTTATTACTTGGATGTCTAACCTTCATCAACGTACCTGTTGGGCAGCATGCAGATGAAGAACACGAGCACCACCACGATCAGCATGCGGATGACGCGACGTCTGGCCTGGGTAACGATATAACGATGATGTGTTTATTGTAGGTTCCTGCCCATGAGATAATTGCGAATAACATGAAAAGGACAGACAAATAATATAGAGCAGCATAGCGTAGATATCTCTGGTACTTGAAGGCAAAATAACTCTAGTACTTAAAGCATGACTATTTCCTGTTCTTTCCGAGTTGGTAACTGGTACTTAAAAAGGTCATATCATATCATATCAAATCACATATATCATATATATCATATATATCATATATATCATATATATCATATATATCATATATATCATATATATCATATATATCATATATATCATATATATCATATATATCATATATATCATATATACCATATATATCATATATATCATATATATCATATATATCATATATATCATATATATCATATATATCATATATATCATATATATCATATATATCATATATATTATATATATCATATATATCATATATATCATGTATCATGTATCATGTATCATGTATCATATATCATATATCATATATCATACTATATGGGAAAGGTCACAACTATCACACCTGCTGCTGGTGGCGGAAGTTCCCGCTGGTCTCGTCGGAGGCTCTCCTGACCAGGCGGCGGATGATGAGGCTGTAGAGGGACGACAGGATGAAGAAGGGGACGACGAAGAACATGACGGTCACGGCCACGGCGTACACGTTCCGCCACGACTCCGCCAGGCTCATCTCGCAGATCTCCACCTCGGATCCGTTGAAGCGGTAGGTGGAGAACTTCACGATGGCCAACATGGGGCTGCTGGTGAGCAGCGAGAGCCCCCATGCGGCTGCGATTGCTACTGCAGTGGCGCGCAGGCGCCTGGTGGCCTGGGCTTGGAGAGCGCGGCACACGCCCCGGTACCGGTCCACGGACACAGCCATGATGGTCAGGATGGACAGTTGTAGCACCAAGGCCTCTATGAATGGGGCCAACTTGCCTGGAGAAACAAAACAAAACACAACCATTACAATCTCATACTATGCAACATGGTAATGTTTAGGAGAACGGGACAGCGCAAAACATATAGAAAATCAAAGAAGTACCTAATACCAGCTTAGACAAGAAAAAAGTCATAGCTAGAGTTATCAATCTAGAATCGATGTATCTGTAAAGCCGATAGAACCACCCTTTGGCGCAACACACTAGCTTCGCAGGAACGCGTGACAGCTGGTTATATTACACTGACCGTCCAGGCACACTGAACCTTTGCCCATCTAACTGCAAGCGTTGTTTAAACTTGATTTAAAGCTATCTAGTGAGGATGCTCCTATGTTTGATGACAACGAGTTCCACTCTACCGTAGTTATAGAAGTATACAAATTTTTGAACACATCAGTCCTAGATTGATAACTCTGGTTCTGACTATTTTTTCTTGTCTTAGCTGGTACTAGGTACTTAGTAGCCGGTACAATCATGACAATTTTATGTGCTGTGACCAAAAGTTCACGTGAGATAGCAACGTCTTTATGTGCGTAGAATACAATAAAACAAAACGAGTAACAAGCACAAAACTTCTACAAAGAATGGAAGGTCATAATGTCAACTTGGTCAATCTTGTAAACGTCAACTCAGCAGTGTGCCGCGCAAGAAATCTTACAAACAAGCCTGTCTGGAAACTGTGTTGGGCGATAAAAGGCTGTTTTTGCAACCTGATCTAAACATGCTATTCCGTGCGGATTACGGCGTTGAAAGTGGACCTTTCAACAAGCTGCACTCAACGATAAGACCCTTTTTTAACTTTCAACAGCCTCTTTCCCAAATGATTCTCGAAATTCCCCGGCATCTTTGTTTACTTAGCTAGATTGACGGTATCCCAAATTTTTACTGATCACAGCCCTTTTATTTTTGCCGACTCTGGCGCCTGTGTGGTCCTTTAACGATACGGTGGTTGTCCCTGTGGCAGAATCACAAACGCTCTTACGGACTGCAATTTGGACTTAAACCTTCGCCACTTATGAAACCCGCCGCCATCAAATACGCGGGGGTATTTTGGTGTTGATCAAAGCTGTCTGAACAAGGCACTTCGATCATCCATAGATGCGAGGAACCTTCTTTTGGAAGTTTGAAACTTTGTGAAGTGAACTGCAATTTCCTGCCACCATCACGTCGCACACCACATGTCAAGCATTATTGGGGTGTCAGCGATGCTATCGCATTAATTTTGTAGTCCTTTCATTCAGATCACGTTTCGTTACCGTGCTTTGTAAACTATTGTACGTGAGCTTGCGCGACTGCAGAGCCATCATGCATTCCACTCTATCATGTCGTGAGCTATAAGTGATTTCCTGCCTTCGGCAGTAGTGATGATGACTTGTCAATTCTCGGTGTATGCTTATCCACTAGTCGGCGCCATGAACCATTGGATGCATAATTCCATGCTATGATTTATTTTACACTGTTTTGAGATTTGAGTGACCACCTGAGCAGATGCAGTAGTGATCATGAAATTTCGCCATTTACATCAATATTTGCCAATTGTCAATGCTCAAAGTGTCGCCAGGAACAATTTAACTCATACATTCCATGCCATGATGTATTTTGCACTATCTTGAGATTTGAGTGGTCACCTGAGCATCTGTAGCAGTGATAATGAGTTTCGCCATTTACATCAATATCTGCCAATCCTCATGTGTTCCTCATGCACATAGTGTCGCCATCTATTCTATGCTACGTCGCTGTCTAGAGTTATGAGCTGTCCAGAGATATGAGTAACCACCTATGCAGCTGTATAAGTGATCATGAGTTTCCCCATTTACATCTATATTTGCCAATTGTCAATACGTTCCTCATGCACATAGTGTCACCATGAACCATAGATACATAAATTTAATGCTTCTGCACTGTCTAGAGTTATGAGATGTCTAGAGTTATGAGTGATCACCTATCCTCACCTATGCTGCAGCAGTAATCATGAGTTTCCCCATTTACATCAATATTTGCCAATTGTCAATGTGTTTCTCATGCTCAAAGTGTCGCAATGAACCATTGAACACATACATTCGATGTCCCTGCACTGTCAAGATTTATTAATGATCACATGAATTTCCCCATTTACATTAATACTTCAATTCCTCATGCACAAAACGGTGCCATGAACCATTAGATACATATACATTTAACGCCATAATATATTCTGAATCCTCGAGAGGTCTGAGTGATCACCAGAGCATCAGCGATAGTGATCATAATTTTCTCCATTTACATCAATATTTGCCAATTGTCAATGTGTTTCTAATGCTAAACCGTGCCATGAACCATTAGAGATATACATTTAACGCCATGATATATTTTGTCGAGAGGACTGAGTGGTGACGTGAGTAGCAGGGATGGTGATCATGAGTTTCACCTTGAACATTAGGATACGCCAACCTAGTCTCCAATCAGACCCAATAGATTGCAAAGACCGTATCCAACTGGAAGAAGGAGCTTGTAATGCAATCTAAGTTGGGTTGCGAAACGTACTTCCTCTGCCAGTTTGATACGGTCTTTATGCAACCTATAGATCTGCTTGGAGATTAACGCCAACCCTCAAAGTGTTCCTCATGCATAAAACTTCCATCAACCACCGAATACATTGTTTGTTTGTACTGCATATCCGGTAAACTGCATCGAGACGTAACACACCAGGTTTGTACTGAAGAGTGAACAAGCTGCATATCTGGACATATTCTATATGATCCACTTACACCGCGCACCGGGAAGGACCCCTACTCTTTTCGATAAGTGTGGTGGGTTCTTTAAAGTGCGTAAGGCGTGGCTCTTTTCCCAAACACGGGACCTCCATTTTACATCACCTCCGAGGGACGTCCCTAATCGAAGCTAGGTACTCATTTTCACCTAAGTGAAGTGAAGCGAGGGCAATCGTGTAGAGTGCCTTTCCCAAGAGCACAACGTCAACGGGACAAATCAGGGGACCACGGATTCGAACCCAGGACCTCTGGGCCAAACACCCTGCCGTCGATTGCATACAATAGATACATTCCATGTCACTACGTATTCTAAACCGTCGCAACGTAAGAATGATTTCCTGTGCACCGGTAGTGGTGATGATAATTTTCCCATTGACTACAACATGTTCCATCTGTGTATTCGTTCCTCGTGGCTAAAAACTCGCATATGTAGAAGCCCTCGGGCTGAAACAGGAACACGTGTGTATCTAGAAATTGTGTTATCATCCCAAAGGGCATCTTCATACGGTGCGAAATTGGTGAACTAATAATATCCCTCGACGGAAGTATGAAATGAAATCCCGATAACACCATTTTTCCTGACTTCAGGGAAACGCAAAACCCTAGTGACCACATTTAATGCCGGTGAATCACACTTTTCGCGGAGTTTCTTTTCTATCTCTTCCTGCCAGAATCTCTTTTGAAGTCTCGGCTCCAACATTCTCGTAGCTTATGATCCATTTCCCTTTATGACATGTTGCGCGAGGGAAACCCATTTTATCTCTGCGAAATGATGGTGTACCAATATCAATATGGGTCCTGTTGCGATGGGCATTCGAATGACGCGTATATCTTGACAAGAGGAAGTAAAGAAACGAATGTGCAAAGTGACGACAACCGGCTGCAGATTTTTCACCTGAAATTGCGATTTTTTGTGAAATTCAAAAGAAAAACCGATAATTGGCAGAATGACACAAATTGATGCAAAAAATGCAAATCTCTTTTTGATGTCCTTTCATCATTGTAAATGTGTTTTTTTTTTCAAATGTAGTAGCAACACGATTTTAGATAAAGCTCCCTTGTATCTGATATTGGGACGAAGCTTAGTATGCCAAATTCCGGGAGCGGTCAGTCATTTGTTTATAGAGGTCACGTATTTTACCCGTGCACCGCACCTCAGTGTGACCGCAAAGGAAAATTGGAGAAAATTCGTTGGTGCACTTTTCGCGCGCAATTTGTCCTACTCCATGGCCAGTGAGTTACCCGCTTATAATGCTTCGGTCCCAATTGGAAAAAGGTGCACTTTCGGGCGTGACCCCTACGTGGCCCCATGGGACCCTACGTGGCCCTGTGGCTGCCGAATCAATCTAACTTGGACTTAGATACTCTCCAAGCAGAGGTTGAATGGGCAGATCGTCACCGTTTTATCATATGCCGTCATTTTTTGTCGCTAGCCCATTCTGACAAAAAATGACGGCATATGATAAAACGGTGACGATCTGCCCATTCAACCTCTGCTTGGAGAGTAGACTTAGATTTAACGCGGCACCCGGTAACAAATATCGCCGTGAGCTAATCGCACGAGCACCGGGAGGCACCCCCCCCCCCCGGTCACCGGCAGTCCACCGGGACGAATTTGTGGCTTCGGGGCCCGGCCGGAATTACAGTCTAGCAATTGGTGCAATTGGGACCAAAGCAAGAACCGGATTCGTATTCTACCTGTGACGTCAGACGTTCTAAATCTATATTGAATGACAAAGTCTCGCTTCTTGGCAGACGTCGGAACGACTAATGGCAGTAAAGGCAGCAATGCGACAGGGCGTGATTTGGGACAGCTAAGATGTATGAAAGCGGTACGTCCTCTGATGCGTCCTCTGGACTAGCATACATATGCTCTTCCGGAGAGAGGAGCACAGAAGCGTATGTTGAAATGAACTGATATTTCCCTCAATGTATATCAATGATACTGAAGTACTTTACATTTACCTTAAGGGACATACACCAGGTTTTAAACCAAGATTCTAAATTGATATGCTAATGAGGTGAAGACAATCAAGGATGGTTCAATTTTATCCAGTAGTTTGAGTAGTGTCATTGACGTAATTTATTACCTAGATGTCTAGCCTTTATCAACAAAAAACACATTTTCTTGCAAAATATTTCCTCTCCACATTTATACGATTCATTTCTAGTTGAAACAGCAAAGCCAAAGGAATATCAAACGTAATTGAAAGCATACTCACCAAGCAGAGGAGGGGTTCCAGGTGGTTTTGACGTGTTTTTAGGCGTTTATGTCGGGCGTTCTACTTCGTCATTTTTTTTGTCTCTTCAAACCCCTAATGGTTCCCTGGGAGGGGCACTTCCACCTTTTTGTTAAATGGAAGTAAATGGGTTCACCCCGTCCCGGGGGCAGTGCTGGCAGAGGTGGGGTTTGAAGAGACAAAAAAAGAAAAGACAAAGTAGAAAGCCCGACAAAACCCCCTAAAATCACGTAAAAAAAACAGCCGGAACGCCTCCTCTGCTTGGAGAGTATGAAAACACCTCCGCAGACATTATACAACGAAGTCAAAGAAAAATCGCTGTGCTCGTATTTTACAGCAAAACGCTTAGCGCCTTTTAATCCTCACCTTTTCGTGAACAGCGGTGACCTATAACAACACTGAGCTGACCTTTCTACGCAAACCGTGATGATATATGGAGCACACCTCCAGGAAAAGGGGTCATCACGGGATCAGTTACCGTCTACAGTTCCCTAAAGCCATTCCTGTCAGAAATCCTACGCCTTCCGATGTGTCTGATAATCTTTTAAGTTACAAGCTGATCCTCGTGGCTTTGTAGCTACCATTTCGTCCATTAAAATGTACTTCAGTAAATAGCAGGTTCCGTCGAAGGATAATCCTTTTGAACACAATAAACCCACAAACTCACGCCTGAGGCCGATAGTGAAATGGCAGGGTGTTATGGGCTCTCTTGGAAATCAGCTGGCTGAAGAGACATGTTTAAAGACGAATAAATAGATAAATAAATAAACTTAGCCTCGGTTATGGATGTCCCGGGAATAGGACGTTAAATGAAGGTTCCGTGTTTGAGAGCCACGCCTGATTATTTTTCGAAGTTATTAGAACATTGCAAAGTGGCATGATGTCAGTCGAACAAGCTATCTGCCACCAAAAGATCAAAACCATACCACGTCCAAAACACAAATACAACAAAAATTGAAGTTCTGCTGCAGTACCAAGGTCACATACTAGGGGGACCAAATCGACCTTTACCTTCGTCTTCCCAACACCTACCCGCATACCAAATATCATCATAATCCATCCAGAGGTTCTTGAGTTTTACTGACTACAACAATCCGGAAACACAAACACACAGACACACAGACACACACACGGATACACAGACACACAGACACACCCAAAACAATATCTACACTTTTCATGGAGATGAAAATGGTGTAACAAGATACTTGTAGAAAAGTAGAGCTGAAAAGGAAGGCTGGAGGATGCAGAGACAGAATTACCGGCAAATTCATAAATATGAACAAAACAAGAAATTTACCAAAGATCTAAATAATGCACGAGGGTATGAGATTTTCAATTTCTTTGTTGTGAAAATGAATATATTGGTTCCTTTAAATTTTGAACTCCTGACCTCAGCTTCTAAGAAACCAGGACGTGGGTGACAGTGGTTCAGCAAGACACCGGATGGTCTCAATGGGGAATATCCTTAATTTTCCCTGATTCAGTAGATTTGTAAGGATTAGTCAGCGACAAGGAATTGGCTCCTTCTGTCTTGGAGTTTGTATAAATATCATAAGCAGTTTAAAGTCATGGCAGTTTGCTCCAGACAGTGTGCTACTTGTACAGCCTAGGAGGTTGCCCACCAGCCTTAATTTAAAGATTTCTGTCAGAAGCAAACGTCTGACAGAAACAGACTCTGCGCTGACAAGCACGCACGCAGCCACGCTCAGAAATCCATTATGCTGCATATGTCTGCCCACATCAGAACCGAACCGATTCAAGTTGACTTAAGTCAAGACTGAAGCAAGTGTTTTTTGCCCGAAGTAAGAGCATATTTTACACGGCCAAAAAGAAAGTACATGCCAAGGTATCAGCAGTACTTTTGCCACCACCCTTGAGCTATAGTGACTCACAATTTATTAGAAGAAAACATTTTTGGACAGACAAGGACGACGTGGCACCGCACTGAAGTCTTTCATAACATATTTCAACAGTGCCACTATAACAGAACAATATAACCATTTCTACACCTGGTTGGGGTGAGGAAAGTCGTGTTAAGTGCCTTTCCCATGGGCACACCATTGGCGGCATGTCAGAGGATACGAAACCTAGACCTCTTGGTTCTGGGCCAAACACTCTAATCGTTACGCCAACACAACGCCACAAATGGCCACATACAGCGACTCACGATTTGGCTTTTACCGTTCTTTCTGCTGTGTCAGCAGGACTTCCTTGATGCCCCCCGCAGATAAAACTATCCACACAAGCCAACATGAGTAATGCTGTGGCAGCTGCCAGGCTCAGCCGGCAAAGCTTTTGAAAGCAAAGTTCATGGGCCACTCACTTTAGAATTGCTTTCAGTTTACAAGCTATAAAGTGAATGAAGTGTTGATGTAAAGTGCCATGTGCCAGACAGGTGTTTCTGCGAATGCATCTCGCCATGAAGGTTTCACATGACAGAAAGCTTGATGCGCTCTAGATGTTAGGACCATTAGCGTGTGCCTACTTCAACTTCCTCACCATATATGGCACAAGAAAAACAGGACATCATATCCATTCACATGACTCCTGCCCACCACACAAAAAATATGATTTGAAAGGTATATATACAAATTAATGCCAATACATAAACAAAGTAGTGAATTTGGACTGGGGTGCAGTTAGGATATGAATAAGTGTAACATGTACATATATTTTGAGAATCAAAACTGGTGGAGATGAGATTGTAATATAATAAGTGAGTTTTGACAGCTTTCTTAAAGGTTTCGATTTATACATATTTGGGCGTAGTTCAGGCATCTTAGTCTAGTCACGAAAAGACGACTTGAGTGTTAAGATGACTTGGTATGATTACAATCACGAAGTGATCATACATATACGTGACTATCAACGGTATTTCCAAAACTTTCCTTTATCATTGATCTTGATTTGATCTCAACTAAAGAGGCACATAGACAGTCATCAAGCTGGAGCCATTGAGCTAAGGTATGATCTTATAATTGCCCTCTGACGTCTCATCTCCAAAGCCTTGGGATGCAGACTGCCTCTACTTAGTCTTACAATAGATAGTAGACGTATATCACCCTAGACGTCTGAAATGAAGATTAAGAACTCATCTCACCAATTACCAGTAAAATGGGAAACATGCTCCGGTATGTACAGTTCCACGAATGGCTATGGAATCAGCCGTAATCTCTGCTTATCTTTTTTTGAGACCCTAACAAGACTTTTCAGTTATATCTTACCGTTCGAAGAAAATTAAGGCATTGGCTTGACTTGACTTGATTTGACTTCGCAAAGTGTCGACCTCTTTTGGCTTAAATTGTTGTGTGACTTAGTACGGTGATGAAGGTTAGACATCCAGGTAGTAAGATACGCTGAAAATAGTTACTCAAGCAACTGGATAAGATTTTGAAACAGGCGTTTCAGACAGCATCCGCTGTCTTTCGTCAGTGACTAATGATATGAATGGGAAACCAGGCTTTTATACCAAAAGTCTGAATAGATATGTTAATGAGATTTAGACAATTTAGAATGTCTTGACGTAGTCTTCAAAACAAGGTTGTATGCTAATAATTAAATCAGGTACTGTTAATGTTGTGTTAGTACAGTAACTAAATGTTGTTCGTCCGGGGGTGGGGGTGGTGGATAATGTATTGGTACTCAGTTTTCTGAGTGAGCCTTGCATACAGCCTTGGGAACGGTTGGCCGAAACAACAGCGTTAAATGCCAGTTAAGGAAAGGGCGCAACGTCGGGGCATGGAGTATCGAACCCGCGATCTACTGGTTCTGAGCCCAACATTCTAACCGTTGCGCCACACCTACGGCCACAACGCCACCAATGCGGCCATCACCTGGCATTAACACCATTGGTCAATCACACTTTTCGTGTCTCACAGATCAAAGACGATAGAGGAAACAACATATTGGCCTGTTTGATATCATTTGGTGCATTCTTCACTTGGATAAACTCCACAGCAACATCCTGTAGCACCACAAGTTCTGATGATAGACATGTTACATCCTGTCCTGTTGAGCTACGATTGTAAAGGCTTCACACCAGTGGTTTTCAACGGAAACTACCATGGAAACGCCCATAACAGCAACTATAGGCTTAATCATCGACTATAGTCTTCCGCACATATAAATTGGTCTTGTTATACTTCAAAGCAATAACCTGTAGCACTATAAGATCTAATGATAAACATGTTGCATCCTGTCCTGTTGAGCTACGATGGTAAAGGCTTCACACCAGTAGTTCCTAACGGAAATTACCATGGAAACGCCCATAACAGCAACTATAGGCTTAATTATCGACTTCCGCACATATAAATTGGTCTTGTTATACAACGTACTTCAAAGCAATAACCTGTATAATCACAGGAGCTAATGATAAACATGTTTGACATCCCGTCCTGTTGAGCTAGGATTGTAAAGGGTTTCTCATAAACGGAAAGTACCATGGAAACGCCCATAACAACAACTCAGTCCATCGATGCCGTGATTATAGGTTTAATAATCGACTTAAGTCTTCGCACATATAAATTGGTCTTGTTATACTCCAAACCAATAACCTGTATAACCACAACATTTAATAATAGACAGGTTACATCCTGTCTTATTGAGCTACGATTGTAAAGACTTGACACCTCAGGTCTGTTCATTTGGTGCAGTCTTCACTTGATAAACTCCAAAGCAACATCCTATATCGCCACAAGCTGCGATTACAAAGGCTTCTTCTCAACAGAAATTACCATGGAAAGCTATAGTAATCTTCCTGAGACTCTTTATTGTTTATTGGGAGGGCAAAACAAAACGCCATTAACAGCAACAGTCAATCACTGGCTTGACTATAGGCTTAGTCATCGACTATAGTCTTCGCACATATAAATTGGTCTTGTTATACTCCAAAGCAATAACCTGCAGCACCATAAGATCTAATAATAGACATATTAGATCCTGTCTTATTGAGCTACGATTGTAAAGGCTTGACACCTGAAGGCTTCTTATCAACAGAAATTACCATGGAAACGCCCTTTACAACAACAGTCAATCCCTGGCGTGACTATAGGCTTAGTCATCGACTATAGTCTTCGCACAGATAAATTGGTATTGTTATACTTCAAAACAATGACCTGTAGCACCACAAGATGGTTGAATCCTGTCTTATTGAGTTACGATTGTAAAGGCTTGACACCTTAAGGCTCCTTTTCAACATAAATTACCATGGAAACGCCCTTAAGAGCAACTATAGGTTTAATCATCGACTATAGTTTTCGCACAGAGAAATTGGTCTTGTTATACTTCAAAGTAATATAACCTGTAGCACTACAAGATATAATGTAGATTAAGATGCAATTTCATCCTGTCCTGTTAAGCTAGGATTGTTAAGGCTTGACACCAGGTCTTCTTATCAACAGAAACTACCATGGAAGCTTTCATAACAACAACAGAGTCAACCACTGGCGTGACTATAGGCAATTAGTTTCACACAGCGGGGATATGAAAAGATCTCACAGACCAGAGAAGATAAAGGAGATCGTTTATTGCTCTGCTTGATATCACTTGGTGCAGTCTGGGATCAATTTGTCTTGTTATACTCCAATAAGCAATATCCTGTGTTGCCGCAAGCTCTAATGATATACAGGTTTACCATCCTGTTGAGCTAGGACTGTGAAGGGTTTTATCAATTGCCAATGAGGCATGGTTCGGTATGGATTGTTCCATGTATTGCCATAGAGTCTTATAAAAGCTCATGTAATATTTTGTTAGACATTTGTCAGATGTTTTACTTATTGAAGATCTTATGCCATTTGTAAAGTATCGGTCGCTTTTGCTTTAAATTGTCATATGACTCTGTTTGGAACAGCGCGGAGGACTCAAAGGACTTCAAAGACCAAGGATGATAGATCGCATTTTGTTCCACTTGATATGATTTGATTCTGTCTTCGCGCAGATAAATTACACTTGTGATACCCCCAAAGCAATATCCTGCAGTGCCGCAAGCTCTAATAGACAGGCTTCACATAAATTACTCCAACAAGCACCATCAGGTAGCACTACAAGCTGTAATGATGGACAGGTTGCTACATCCTGTTGAGTTGTGACTGTTAAGGCTTGACACCAGGAGTCTTATCAGAGGAAACCGCCACAGAAACGTCCATAACAACAACTTAGTCCATCGCTGGCATGACTATAGGTTTAACTATTGACTGCAGTCTTCGCACAAATAAATTCTTTCCAATAAGCACCCTCAGGTCGCGCTACAAGCTCTGATGATAAACAGGTTACATCCTATTGAGTTGCGACTCTCAAGGCGCGACACCAACGGAAATTACCATAGAAACGTCCATAACAACAACTTAGTCCATCGCTGGCTCGACAATAGGATTAATTATTGACTATAGTCTTTGCACAGATAGATTCGTCGTATATATATTCTCCAATAAGCACCCTCAGGTCGCGCTACAAGCTCTGATGATAAACAGGTTACATCCTATTGAGTTGCGACTAGTTGAGAAATGGCTGGTAGCCATGAACGCTGGAGAGCTTACAGGTGCTGTATTTATCGATCTATCAAAGGCGTTTGATACGCTTGACCATGCTACCCTTCTGCAAAAACTGTTCAAGTACGGGGTTCAAAATGGACCCCTTGACTGGTTCACTTCCTACCTCTCCGGTAGAAAGCATTGCACCGCAGTTAATGGAGCCATGTCTGACTTTCATACAGTGAAGTATGGCGTACCCCAAGGTTCAATATTAGGGCCACTGTTATTCATTATTTATGTAAATGACATGCCAAACTGTATCCAAAGTTGTGAAATTTCAATGTATGCCGACGATACGGTCATTCACTTCAGCAGCAAGGATGTTGGGAACATTGAGACCGCCCTTCAAACCGATCTTGAAAGGTTGTCTCAATGGTTCGCCGTGAATTCTCTTTCCATGAATGAAGGGAAATGCAAGTGCATGCTACTGGGTACGGACAAAAGGCTAAGAAACTGTAACAACCCTAGGGTGACTATAAATGGTCAACTCATAGCTTTCTGTAACATGTATAAGTACTTAGGTATTTACATTGACAACCATCTGAACTGGAAAGGTCATGTCAAAGATGTACTTGGTAAATTAAGACGGTCGATAAGTATCATGAAGCATGTCAGTCAATTTGTACCTACGTCAGCACTTCGTACTCTATACAACACTATATGTCTACCATACATTACATATGCAAGTACTGTCTGGGACACGGCACCTGAGCAAGACTTACAAAAACTTCAACGAATGCAGAACAGAGCCGGGAAGCTGCTACTGAGAGCACCGTACAGAACACCATCAGCTGAAGTACTGACACGACTGGGCTGGAAGGACATCAAATCTATACACAGGCACCAGAAGGCTTTACTGACATATAAGGCTCTTAATAACCTGTTACCAGCCTACATGAGACATATGTTCACGTACTGTAGAGATAGGGCAACTAGAACAACACGACAAAGCGAGTCTAACCTACTGTATGTACCAATGGTCCGTAGAGAAGTATATAGAAGATCTATCTCCTACTCAGGTACAACTCTATGGAACAGTCTGACACCAAACTTGAGAACGGCGCCTTCAGTTGCAACATTTAAGAATATGTTGCGTCGAGTAACTACGAACTGAGTATTATTACCGAATAGGGAAATGATGTTATATAGTCGACTTATCTTTATATACCGAATATGATTATGGAATACTGATTGTTACGTTATTTTTGTATAACAATTTATGTTTCTATTATACGATGGTACGTTGAAAGGACCCCTGACCTCCTCCCTTGAACTCTTGAAAAACGGCCTCGGCCGAAGAGTGTATGTTGTACATACTTTCAAGGTTAAATAAAGGTTGAAAAAAAAAAAAAAAAAAAAAAAAGGCGCGACACCAACGGAAATTACCATAGAAACGTCCATAACAACAACTTAGTCCATCGCTGGCCCGACAGTAGGATTAATTATTGACTATAGCCTTTGCACAGATAGATTCATCGTATATATATTCTCCAATAAGCACCCTCAGGTAGCGCTACAAGCTCTGATGATAAACAGGTTACATCCTATTGAGTTGCGACTCTCAAGGCGCGACACCAACGGAAATTACCATAGAAACGTCCATAACAACAACTTAGTCCATCGCTGGCTCGACAATAGGATTAATTATTGACTATAGTCTTTGCACAGGTAGATTCGTCGTATATATATTCTCCAATAAGCACCATCATTTAGCACTACGGGATCTGATTATAGACAGATTAAATCTTGTTGATTAAATCTATGACTGTAAAGGATCGACACCAGGAGTGTTCTCAACGGAAATACCATGGGAACGTCCATCTCTGGTATGACTACAGCAGAACTGAGTATTATTAAGAGTTTAACCGTTTTTCAAGAGTTCAAGGGAGGAGGTCAGGGGTCCTTTCAACGTACCATCGTATAATAGAAACATAAATTGTTATACACTGCGGGTGCTTACAAGCAATTTACCCTGCTTTCTCCAAGTCTAACAATCCGTGTCTTTGGTGGCTTTACGTGTTTGCAACCATGACCGAATCGTTTTATTGAAAATATAAAAAAAACATACTTTTCATTGACAAAAACAGTAGAACAAGAAAGATAATTCGATATGAGTTGTTCCATGCATTGCCATGGAGTTAAATGAAAGCTAGTTATCTTCAGAGGCTCTTTATTGTTTTATTTGAATTTTCACAATGTAAAAGGGAGGGGAAAACAAGTGCAGAAGCACCTTTACAAGTTGCCTTTCCACTCTTGCCATACACTTGATTTATCAAAGCTCTCGTACAAATCGTTCTATAACTTTGATCGGAACAACGATGAAGCACAGCCAGCCACCTCACTGACCAGGGACGATAAGTGAAATCGTGTGTCGTTCTGCTTGATATCATTTGGTGCTATCTTCACACAGATAAATTGGTCTAGTTATACTCCAAAGCAATATCCTGTTGTGCCAACTGGCTACATCCTGTTGAGCTAGGATTGCGAAGGCTTTTCATCAATTGCCAGTGCAATAAGACATATTATTCGATTCGTTATGAAGTGTATCATAAATTCCCCGTGATCAAAGGTTTTGTCCATTCTGCCCGAAGGAGATTGAAGATGAAAGTCACTTTATCATGAATTCTTCAAGATATGAGAATAAACGCTCAAAGCTATTCACCTTTATCTCCGCTTGTTCAAATGAATTCAATACGCTCAGACGGTTCTGTCGATAGATTCAATTACATACTAGGAGGTGATAATGCCTACTGTGTACAGATAGGTATATACATCAAAGAATATTTGGACATCAGAACAAGCAATGTATAAGTATATGACATGTGATATTTCGATATGTTGCTCTATCCCATATGATTGTGTGTAATCAAACTCATTTGTATGCACTTATTCGTTTGTATGCATGTATGTATGTAGTAGACCTTACGAAAGTCGCTGTGCTTTTGTTGTGTCAATAAAGATCTTCTTTTGTATTGCCATGGAGTCAAATCAAAGCTCTGGGAATCTTGCTGAGACCTTTGCCAGACTTTTGACCAATCAAAGATCTCGTACTTTTGTAAAGTATCAACTTTTTATACTTTGAATTGTTATAGATTTCTTTCGTCACAAAATGAAGGACATTAAGCCGCCCTTACATACCAGGTATGATAAAGAAACTCCAATAATTTTCTGATTTGTGCAACTCTTTGGGATTCTGGCAATAGCGTTACTGGCTACATCGGCACTGATGTGGTTATTTGGGGTATCATTGATAAAGATGAAGATGAGAGATCGAGGGAGCCAGGTTATCGCCAAATGACACTAGACAGGAGCAATCATCATAGCTTGTCGCAATGTATCTCAGTCCAGTTCAGTGCAACTTCGTTCGCTTCCCGGAGCAATGTTATCGCGGAATTAAAATGGAGGACCTTTGTACATGTCTGCAACGATTCCCAATGGGACCAGGCGTCATGTGGCAGGAAATATGGAGACTGTGGTCTGGGACTGGCTGTGGGTGGAATAGCGGTGGAAGTAATTGATCCCACGGGGTGAAAAGGTTGACTACAAGTTGTCTATGCATTCAACAGGAACGAACAAGGCTGAAACCGATATAACTGATATCTCTGATCTACAATGTCGTCCTGAGAGTTATGCTGCAATCTTAAGGTTCTCTGCAAACTTAAGGAGATCTGACATGTCGTGGGTAGAAAATGATGGAATACGCGATCGTGAGACTGACAAGCCTCTTTAGAAATCCCCGAAGTGGACATGGTTCATACGTTAAAGAACCGAAAAGCAATCTATCAGACGTACTTTGTACAAAGTAATGTATTACCGGAGCATGCGTCGTGTGGTATCGTGTGTCTCAATCAGTAGGGTGTTTCGCCCACAACCAAGAGGTCCCGGGGTCGAAACCACCGATATGCCCCGATGTTGTGCCCTTGGGAGAGGCACTTTACACGACTTTCCTCACTCCATTCATGTGTAAATGAGTACCTAGCTTCGGTTAGGGACGTCCCTCGGATAGGACTTCAAATGGAGGTCCCGCGTTTGAGGAGAGCCACACCTCGAGCACGGTAAAGAACCCACTGCACTTATCGAAAATAGTAGGGGTCCTTCGAGGTGTGAGTGGTTCAAAACCTACAGTCCTATGACCGTACGTGGGTTCGCCCTTAGTAATAGCCTCCGGTTAGTTGGGCAACCCTGGCATGTACATGCTGAGCCAATAAATAAATACCAGAGCATGCTAAAATTCATGGAATATCTGATCTGACTGAGACTTAGTAGCACCTACGCGTTACACCAAAATTGGAATTTGTCGGAAGTATGTAAATCAAAGGGTTGCTTGAATTATACGTCTACTAAATCGCAGGTTTCCTGTGCTAAGTACGTCCATTAAAAGGAATTACTGGGGCATTTCAGAATCCACGGAATTAACATATCTGAGGCTGAAGAACAACTACATGTAACACCAAAGTGGGCATGTTTCGTAAATATGCAAACCACTTGCAAGAGCCTCCTTCAAACATGTCCCGAAAATCGAAGCAGGCTTTTATGTGTTAAGTACGAATGTAACTTTGAGATCTTGCAACAAATCGCTACCTTTCATGTAAAACGGCTTCTCACTTTCTGTATGATCAAAGACAAGTTGGCGTTTTCATTACTGCGACGCTGACCACAGTAAGGTGGCGTTGTGCTAGCCTCCGTTGCAGGCTTTCCCACGACGATTTTTCAACTTATCGCGCCAGGTTCATTGGCTGGGGAAGGGGGGGGGGGGGCAGTGTTATAGGGTCGCAGCGATTACAGAGTCACAGCGGTTACAGGATTCCAAGCAGATACGGGGCCTCAAGCAGATGCGGCCCTCCAGGCAAAGAACCTGGCCCGATAAGTTGAAAAATCGCCGTGGGAAAGCCTGCAAAGGAGGCTAGCGTTGTGCAGGTGGAGCATTAGGGTGCGTGCGTAATGTGGCCCCGTGTATTGATCCTCTAAATTCCGTGCAGCTGGTAACGTAGTCGTGATGTCGCCAACGATATTGCCACATATTCTCTTAGGGGCGAATAGATGAAAGCCAGATAAGATGATTAGAAATGCGTTTTTTCTCTGCGCTCTTTGGTAAACATCAGTCGCCAGAACGTCTGTAGTTTAATTGCAAATAGTTTTAGAAGTGAGGGCAGGGATTTTTTTTCAAGGCTAAAACAAATAGATCAACTTTGCAAGTTTCATGACGAGCCCTATCCTGGGAGAACAGACCCCGTGCTTCGGCACGATCACTCACCACATGCGCGCCGGAGCTTTTCGGGTCCACTGTCCCGCTGGCCCCAACGATACAGCACGCCCCACTCTCATATAGCCCCCAATCTCCGCTAGCCCCCAATCTCCGCTAGCCCCCACTCTCCGCTAGCCCACAATCTCCGCTAGCCCCCAATCTCCGCTAGCCCCCAATCTCCGCTAGCCCCAATCTCCGCTAGCCCTCAATCTCCGCTAGCCCCAATCTCCGCTTTCCCCCAATCTCCGCTAGCCCCAATCTCCGCTAGCCCCCGATCTCCGCTAGCCCCCAATCTCCGCTAGCCCCAATCTCCGCTAGCCCTCAATCTCCGCTAGCCCCAATCTCCGCTTTCCCCCAATCTCCGCTAGCCCCAATCTCCGCTAGCCCCCAATCTCCGCTAGCCCCAATCTCCGCTTTCCCCCAATCTCCGCTAGCCCCAATCTCCGCTAGCCCCCAATCTCCGCTAGCCCCCAATCTCCGCTAGCCCCCAATCTCCGCTAGCCCCCACTCTCCGCCACCCCCAATCTCCGCCACCCCCCAATCTCCGCTAGCCCCCACTCTCCACCACCCCCCCCAGTCTCCGCTACCCCCCAATCTCCGCTAGCCCTCAATCTCCGCTACCCCCCACTCTCCGCTAGCCCCAACTCTCCGTTAGCCCCCTATCTCCGCTGGCCCCAAAATCTCCGCTAGCCCCCAATCTGCGCTAGCCCCCAATCTGCGCTAGCCCCCACTCTCCGCTAGCCCCCACTCTCCGCTAGCCCCCACTCTCCGCTAGCCCCCACTCTCCGCTAGCCCCAAAATCTCCGCTAGCCCACAATCTCCGCTAGCCCCCAATCTCCGCTAGCCCCCACTCTCCGCTAGCCCCCAATATCCGCTAGCCCCCAATCTGCGCTAGCCCCCAATCTGCGCTAGCCCCCACTCTCCGCTAGCCCCCACTCTCCGCTAGCCCCCACTCTCCGCTAGCCCCCACTCTCCGCTAGCCCCAAAATCTCCGCTAGCCCACAATCTCCGCTAGCCCCCAATCTCCGCTAGCCCCCACTCTCCGCTAGCCCCCACTCTCCGCTAGCCCCCACTCTCCGCTAGCCCCCACTCTCCGCTAGCCCCCACTCTCCGCTTGCCCCCACTCTCCGCTAGCCCCCTATCTCCGCTAGCCCCCTATCTCCGCTGGCCCCCAAATCTCCGCTAGCCCCCAATCTCCGCTAGCCCCCACTCTCCGCTAGCCCCCACTCTCCGCTTGCCCCCACTCTCCGCTAGCCCCCTATCTCCGCTAGCCCCCTATCTCCGCTGGCCCCCAAATCTCCGCTAGCCCCCAATCTCCGCTAGCCCCCAATCTCCGCTAGGCCCCAATCTCCGCTAGCCCCCACTCTCCGCTAGCCCCCACTCTCCGCTAGCCCCCACTCTCCGCTAGCCCCCACTCTCCGCTAGCCCCCACTCTCCGCTAGCCCCCACTCTCCGCTAGCCCCCTATCTCCGCTGGCCCCAAAATCTCCGCTAGCCCCCAATCTCCGCTAGCCCCCACTCTCCGCTAGCCCCCACTCTCCGCTAGCCCCCAATCTCCGCTAGCCCCCACTCTCCGCTAGCCCCCACTCTCCGCTAGCCCCCAATCTCCGCTAGCCCCCAATCTGCGCTAGCCCCCACTCTCCGCTAGCCCCAACTCTCCGCTAGCCCCCACTCTCCGCTAGCCCCCACTCTCCGCTAGCCCCCAATCTCCGCTAGCCCCCACTCTCCGTTAGCCCCCCCTCTCCGCTAGCCCCCTATCTCCGCTAGCCCCCACTCTCCGTTAGCCTCCTATCTCCGCTAGCCCCCACTCTCCGCTGGCCCCAAAATCTCCGCTAGCCCCCAATCTCCGCTAGCCCCCACTCTCCGCTAGCCCCCACTCTCCGCTAGCCCCCACTCTCCGCTAGCCCCCACTCTCCGCTAGCCCCCACTCTCCGCTAGCCCCCTATCTCCGCTAGCCCCCTATCTCCGCTCGCCCCCTATCTCCGCTGGCCCCAAAATCTCCGCTAGCCCCCAATCTCCGCTAGCCCCCACTCTCCGCTAGCCCCCTATCTCCGCTAGCCCCCACTCTCCGCTAGCCCCCACTCTCCGCTAGCCCCCTATCTCCGCTAGCCCCCTATCTCCGCTGGCCCCCACTCTCCGCTAGCCCCCACTCTCCGCTTGCCCCCACTCTCCGCTAGCCCCCTATCTCCGCTAGCCCCCTATCTCCGCTGGCCCCCAAATCTCCGCTAGCCCCCAATCTCCGCTAGCCCCCAATCTCCGCTAGCCCCCAATCTCCGCTAGCCCCCACTCTCCGCTAGCCCCCACTCTCCGCTAGCCCCCACTCTCCGCTAGCCCCCACTCTCCGCTAGCCCCCACTCTCCGCTAGCCCCCACTCTCCGCTAGCCCCCTATCTCCGCTGGCCCCCACTCTCCGCTTGCCCCCACTCTCCGCTAGCCCCCTATCTCCGCTAGCCCCCTATCTCCGCTGGCCCCCAAATCTCCGCTAGCCCCCAATCTCCGCTAGCCCCCAATCTCCGCTAGCCCCCAATCTCCGCTAGCCCCCAATCTCCGCTAGCCCCCACTCTCCGCCACCCCCAATCTCCGCCACCCCCCAATCTCCGCTAGCCCCCACTCTCCACCACCCCCCCCCAGTCTCCGCTACCCCCCAATCTCCGCTAGCCCTCAATCTCCGCTACCCCCCACTCTCCGCTAGCCCCCACTCTCCGCTAGCCCCCTATCTCCGCTGGCCCCAAAATCTCCGCTAGCCCCCAATCTCCGCTAGCCCCCAATATCCGCTAGCCCCCAATCTGCGCTAGCCCCCAATCTGCGCTAGCCCCCACTCCCCGCTAGCCCCCACTCTCCGCTAGCCCCCACTCTCCGCTAGCCCCCACTCTCCGCTAGCCCCCACTCTCCGCTTGCCCCCACTCTCCGCTAGCCCCCTATCTCCGCTAGCCCCCTATCTCCGCTGGCCCCCAAATCTCCGCTAGCCCCCAATCTCCGCTAGCCCCCAATCTCCGCTAGCCCCCAATCTCCGCTAGCCCCCACTCTCCGCTAGCCCCCACTCTCCGCTAGCCCCCACTCTCCGCTAGCCCCCACTCTCCGCTAGCCCCCACTCTCCGCTAGCCCCCACTCTCCGCTAGCCCCCACTCTCCGCTGGCCCCAAAATCTCCGCTAGCCCCCAATCTCCGCTAGCCCCCACTCTCCGCTAGCCCCCACTCTCCGCTAGCCCCCAATCTCCGCTAGCCCCCACTCTCCGCTAGCCCCCACTCTCCGCTAGCCCCCAATCTCCGCTAGCCCCCAATCTGCGCTAGCCCCCACTCTCCGCTAGCCCCAACTCTCCGCTAGCCCCCACTCTCCGCTAGCCCCCACTCTCCGCTAGCCCCCAATCTCCGCTAGCCCCCACTCTCCGTTAGCCCCCACTCTCCGTTAGCCCCCTATCTCCGCTAGCCCCCACTCTCCGTTAGCCTCCTATCTCCGCTAGCCCCCTATCTCCGCTGGCCCCAAAATCTCCGCTAGCCCCCACTCTCCGCTAGCCCCCACTCTCCGCTAGCCCCCACTCTCCGCTAGCCCCCACTCTCCGCTAGCCCCCACTCTCCGCTAGCCCCCACTCTCCGCTAGCCCCCACTCTCCGCTAGCCCCCTATCTCCGCTGGCCCCAAAATCTCCCCTAGCCCCCAATCTCCGCTGGCCCCCACTCTCCGCGTGTCTGGCTAGCGGATTGTGGAGGCGTGCTGGATCTTGGGGGCCAGCGGGAGAGTGGACCCGGAAAGCTCGGGCGCGCGTGCGGTTGGTGATCGCGCCGAATACATCATGTCTGGTCTCTCAGGGCTGACGAGCCCTCATCTGTGGCACCCATTGTAAACTCTTCTGCAACCTTCAACTTCGCAGCCCATAACTGGTCCTTACCAACGGAAACAGGCCCAGAGCCACCTACGTACTAGACAGCCTACGTGCTGACTGATCTGGTAGATAGGACAGGGTTAATGGGCACGGGGGTAGCGTACCGTGGGAATGGCCTTTAAGCGCGAGCTTGGCAGAAGTAAAGTACGAGGGTTGTTATCTTCAAATCAACTCAGTCGTTCATAGAAATGTGAACAACAAATTGAGATATTTCAAGATGATATGCGTCTTTAGTTCTGCATCAAATTTCAACTTGTTCCATTAAAAAAAATGAGCCTGTTATGAAGGCACTTACATTACCCTCGTAGTAGTTTCGTTGAGATCCCTTCTGCCGTGAAACTGAAATTATAAATCAGCCCCAGCAGTTGTTTTTCGGCACTACTGCGCTACCCAGGACCCCATACATACCCCATCACAGCTGTTTCTGTCAGTTGTTTATCTAATGACTAGTTGCGTATTCATTGAAACGGGAATTGATGGACAGCTTCCGCGAGTTTATTTTCTTCTTCAAAATAGATGACTCACAGTGGTGCCGTACTCAAACAATTTGCTTCTCAGCAGCACCCGATGTACAACAAAGAAAGCAAACACATGTAGACATGAATGGAATCATAATCGAAAAAATAAAGTGAAAAATTATCCTAAAAATGATTATTTCAAGTCTATCCAGGACGCGTGAACGTTAGTAGGTGTAATTAGGGCAGTGCAAGGCGTAATTAGAAATTGTCAGCAGTCTGTAGTTGTTATTTGGCTGTACTACATGTTTATTCATGATGATAATTGTATTTCATGCCACAATCATTAAGTTTTCTGGACCCTGCTGAATTGAGTGATTGCTTGTACAGGGATGGAAATTGCATCCCTCGGAAAAATATTATCAAAATTGAAAGGCATTAAGAACCACACCATTGGATATTATAGTATCAGCACATCCCAGCTGGAGACAACATTTGAAGATCTTGCCCCATACTGCTTTTCTAGTGGTCGGCTTTATTGGCAGGTTCTGGATGATTTGCTCAAACATTTTCAAAGTGCTATCTCACCTCAATTTTTGCTCAAGTAGTTCTAAAACTACGTCGCTAATCACAGGTTTTCACGTCCCACATACACGTACACATTCTAAGAACCCGTTGGTGATGATATGTCAAAGTACGTTTATGATGATTTGTCAAAGTATGTTTAATACAACACTTAATATCAAACACCTGTTTCACATACAAACGAATATCAGCTACGCTGCCTCGAGAGTCGGTGTAATGTACTGTTGCATTTGACAATAGATAGAAATACAAACTGATAAATTCTGGTTTATGGTAGGAAATTGGCGAACACTCGCCTCCACACCATTGCAATACCTCGTTTTAACCATCTTCCCATCCCATCCCTACACAGTACTAAACTTTTTAACGGACGTTAATGTTGTTGCGTGGGCGGTTAAGATCTACCTTCAGGTACATCCAATAGCGAGTTACTCATAATTGTTTCGGCTTCGGCCAGGATTTCGCACCCTGTAACTCAATTTCCAAACGATTCTCCAGACCGCACATTTGCGTTGAACCCCTTTCCTCCGGGTAACGAGTTTTGGGAACGACTGCGTTGTGAAATCGATACCTGACGTCATAACGGGTACGATATCGAATGAAGAGTGATGGGTAGACACGGTTACGATCCGTATCTAATTAAAATCTATTACAGAAGCGGTCGACTTTGACTGGCGCAGTAGTTAAATGAAGTGATAAAAAGAGATAGATTAGTATCAAATCTATATCAAGATCCCCGCGCAAAAGAGAAATTTGCTGATCTGCTAATGTAAGAATTCTAAGATTGAGAATTTAGCCAGTCCGAAGTTTAAAATTCAGTCAAATTTCGCTTAATGCGAATAGAAGTGAATGTAGTGTTACTAGCTCTGTTTTGAACAAATACACGTGTCCAATAGACTCAAGCGATCGACCTCTACAGCTAGAACATCTGGCACAGGATCACCAACCGGCGCCCCGCTGGGCAGTTTGCGGGAACCAAAAGTTAAAACAGGTAAGAAACTCATCCTCATTTGAGGTGAAGCATGATGCTTTTTTAAGTAGCTAGTGTTTATGCAATGCGGCTTCGCTGCGGCTGGCGTTTTTTTTTTGGCCAAGAACACCGGGTCACCCCTAATCTTCCAAATAAGTGTGTTGTGTTCTTTAACGTGCACATGTTTGGCGTTTGAGGCTTATGCCTGAAGCGCCCACATACACGGGACCGCCGGCTTTACGTCACCATCCGAAATGACGAATGCAATCCCTTACAACATGTGCGAGCTGTGTCCGAACTCGGGCCCACATATCCACGGAATCTGATCAAGATGGTGAAGCAGAAGGGTTACGTCATCACTTGCGTGACGGAAACAAAAGTAAGGAATTAAAAAAAAAAAACCCGAAACGTAAAGAAAAATAGTCATGAGATCGATTTGTATATATTTCCATTATTTACAAACAGCCCGACCGGGCCCCGGCTCGAAAATATGACCCTATCATTAACGAAGATTGCTGATGACTACTTCAAAGGACACACGTCCATCTATCTGTCTTTGCTAACGGCGTGGATCACGGGGTCAACAGCAAAGCTGTCAATCTGCGAAAGATGAAGAAGCCTATCCCTTGCTACATGAACTGTGTAAACATGGGGTCAAACTAGTCTCTACCAGACTAATTACGCCGGCTATTGGGAGAATATAGTTGCCAGGGTTTAATTTGCAGGCTCCGGTACGCGGGCGAAATGTGATCTTCACCGTGGACTGACTCTACTTGCTAATCATTCCCTTTTCTGCCGATCTACGATCCATACGCCCGTAGGAGGGTCTGGTGGAGGCTAGGATCAATCTGAGGTTCTCGCGTATGCGCCTGAAGATGAAAACCAAAACAAGTGAAATGTGATCTTGACCCTGTTTATCTCAATGAAGAGCTAGCTACACTTACACTGGTGGGGGCAGAGAAGACAGATGCTTTGTACAATAAACTTGCATTGTGCGGATAAAATCGTCTAACGCATTACTGCTTTATCATTAGAAAAAAAACCCCCGAAACTAATGATTAACCAAACTCGATCATAAAACTATATCAAAAACGTATGCTAGTCCTTATTATATTGTATCAGTAATTAGGATGTTAAGTTTTATTCTATACTTTGTATCGTGTTTAAGAATTCTTGCCATACTTTGTACCAAGTACAATTGTCGTGCAATAAAGTTCTTCTTATTTCTACGTACAATGAGCAGTTTACTATTTGTGCACGGATATACTAAATGAGGGGAGTGTGTAATCAAGTATCATCGCAATCCAAAGCATTCATGTCCTGCAATATGATTTGATTTTGGAAGGCTTATAAATAAACAGCAAATCATTAAATTTTACACTGCCATGAAAATACCATCAGGTGCTGGGCAACCACTTAGCGTAAACTGGAATGGTGAAACTCAGCTGGAAGTAGGTACATATAGCTGCTACAGATGTACATAATTACTTATTATTCCCATCATAATCTACATTTGCCAGTAACTGTATGTTTACGGGTGACTTGTTTCCCCTTGGGGCCTTCCCAGTCTTTCCTCCCTCAAGACTCATGACTAGTAACTCCAGCTACTTCCGTAGCTCAGCCACAGGGGTGCTAATTACTGCCCGCGCGTCGTCCATGGTGCTGACTAATGGGAGGTGATTAAGTGTTGTGACGGCCGGTAACGAGTGCCCGGGGAGCCAACATGTCTTACAATGGACTATTCATCGGCGCTTCGGCGACGCGTGTACACAAGGATATGTCGATGTGCTTAATCTTTTCTACCGGAAGGACTCTGCGTCGGGTTAAGCTCCGAAAACACGCCAGTGTCGCTTGGTAGGGGATGTAGTATGGTGTGAAGTTGATGAGTCTCTTGGTGCCCATGTCCTCTTTCAGGATGCATGGGCACAAATAACCTTCAGTGAATGTCCGTTGACTTTTTTTGAGAGGAATCTTCACCCTGTTAAGCTACGAAAACACGCCAGTGTCGCTTGGTAGGGGATATAGCATGGTGTGAAGTTGATGAGTCTCTTGGTGCCCATGTCCTCTTTCAGGATACATGGGCACAAATACCCTTCGATGAATGTCTGTTAACTTTTCCTGAGAGAAATCTTCATCCTGTTAAGCTACTAAAACACGTCAATGCCGCTTGATAGCGGATATAGCATGGTGTGATACTAATAAGTTCCTTGGTGCCTATGTCCTCTTAGCTGAGTGGATGGGCACAAATAACCTTCGATGAATGTCTGTTAACTTTTCCTGAGAGAAATCTTCACCCTGTTAAGCTACGAAAACACGTCAGAGTCGCTTGGTACCGGATATAGCATGGTGTGATACTAATAAGTTCCTTGGTGCCTATGTCCTCCTAGCTTAGATGGGCACAAATAACATTCGATGAAGGTCAGGTATTTTTTTTCCAGAGAAGATTTTTTAATATGTCTCAGGTAGACAGAAAACTTAGCTTGTTGTCTGATTCAATACAAGGATCTGCAATGTATATTCATCATACCTAAGGGAATGGCCATTATCCTTTGGAGATGCATGAACACAATGAAGTGCCCTGTATCTTTGTCCTATTTGGGCTCTTCATACGGCCATTTGATATTAATGAATCTCCTGATGGTAATTTCCTATTTGTGTGGACACAAGGAACATTCGACTAATGTCCGTTACCTTTTTTCTGAGAGGAATTCACATGCTGTTAAGCTACATCAGTGTTACTTGGTAAAAAACATACATGTATCACGGTTAGCAATATCTTCTTTGAGGATGCGTAAACACAAAGAACCGTCGGTGAATATCTTTATCCTGTAAGACATCTACACACTGCCAAGCTAGAAAAATAGCCCAGAGGTTCTTATTACAACACGATTTGAAACTAACGAATTTCTTGATAAGTCTCAAGGAGGCAGAAAAAGTAGCTTGTTATGTGGATACATGTAAGGATCTACATTAATTAGACATTAGGGAATGGCCATTATCCTTTGGGGTGGATGAACACAAGGGACTGCCCCTTTATCTTTGCCCTGAAATGGCTCTTCATACGATCAAGCTTCAAATAACATCAGTGTTTAATTGTACTGGGTCATATCACCGCGTTTGATATTAATGAATCTACTGATGGTTATATAGAATGTGAACACAACTGTACAATGAACCTTTCATAAATGTCATTTGACTTTTTCCCGAGAGGAATTCACATCCTGTCAAGCAACATCAGTGTTACATCAGGTAAAAAACATATGTGTATCGTGGTTCGCATGCGCGCAATATCCTCTTTGAGGATGGGTAAATACAAAGAACCGTCGGTGAACATCTGCTATCTTTATCCTGTAAGGCATCTACACACTGCCAAGCTAGAAAAATAGCCCAGAGGCTCTTATTGCAACACGCTTTTAAACTAACTAATTTCTTGATAAGTCCCAGCGAGGCTGAAAAAGTAGCTTGTTATGTGGCTACATATAAGGATCTACATTAATCAGACATTAGGGAATGGCCATTATCCTTTGGGGTGCATGAACACAATAAGCCACCCCTTATCTTTGTCCTGGAAGGGCTCATCATACGATCAAGCTTCAAATAACACCAGTGTTTAATTGCACTGCGTCATATTTCGGTTTGATATTAATGAATCTCCTGATGGTAATTTCCTATTGGAGGATGCGTGGGCACAAAGAGCATTCCTTAACATTTTTCCTGAGAGGAATGCATGCGCACATCCTGCCTATTAAGCCACATCAATGTTACTTGGTAGAAAACATATATGTATCGTGGTTAACAATATATTCTTTGAGGATTCTTAAACACAAAGAACCGTCGGTGAATATCTGCTATCTTTGTCCTGTAAGACATCTACACACTGTCAAGCTAGAAGAGTAGCCCATAGGTTCTTATTACAACACGCTTTTAAACTAACTTATTTCTTGATAATTTTCAGGGAGGCAGAAAAAGTAGCTTGTTATGTGGCTACATAATAGGATCTACATTAATCAGACATTAGGGAATGGCCATTGACCGTTGGGGTGCATGAACACAACGGACTGCCCCATATCTTTGTCCCGAAAGGGCTCTCTATAAGATATGGCTTCAAATAACGCCATTATCTAATTGTACTGGGTCATATTGCCGTTTGATATTAATGAATCTCCTGATGGTTATATAAAATGTGAACCTTTGTCGTGAAATGGCTCTTCATGCGATATGGCTTCAAATAACGCCAGTGTTTAATTGTAGTGGGTCATATTACGGTTTGATATTAATGAATCTTCTGAGGGCCATTTCCTATTTTAGGATGCGTGTACACAAATAACAATTCATAAATGTCCTTAACATTTTTCCTGAGAGGATTGCACATCCTGCCTGTCAAGATACATTAGTGCTGCCTGGTAGAAAACATGCATGTATCACGGTTAGCCATCTCTTCTGAGAAGATACATGAGATGCACAAATAGCTGTCGGTGAATGTCTGTTACCTTGATCTTGTAAGACACCTACACACTGACAAACTATAAGATTATGCTAGTGTTTCGTTCTTGAGGTTACACATTTATCACGATTCGATACTTGCCCATTTCTCTTAAGTCTCGCGGAGGCAGAAACGTTAGCTTGTCACGTGGTTCAGTTTTAAACGATGTTTTATGATTTTGAGTTGTCATTGTTTTGAGTTTTGTATGACGTATCGTACCTATTTCCGATGGTTACCAATCTAAGTTGTATCATTGTGAATGTGTATGATTGTTAAGTTTCTTTTGTGTCCTGATTTGTTATGCTTTTCTAAAGAGTCTCCTTGAAAAGTAGTTATTGTAACTGGAGGGGCCTTCCTAAATGTTCATAGACAAATACATAAGGTATGAAGATCTACATAAATCATATATATTAGAATAGGCATTGCCCATCAGAGAAGGAATGAACACAAGAAAGTTGTTCTGGTGAGGATTCTGGTGAGAAAATTTACAAGAGTACGCCAGTGTTTCATTTTAGTGTGCACGTCATGGCTTGATACTACTGGATCACTTGATAAATATCACGTAGACAGTGAAGTCTTGCTCCTTAGACAGATCAACGTAAGGATCAGGGGGCTGTTGGTGTTCGGGTTTACTTGACTGGATGCCTGACTGCATTCCCATCAAGATGGTTTCGCATAATTGACGCTTCACGTGCACAGCGTCCAAACACCTTAAAAAAGCAGTTTTCTACCTTATCTTAGATAGAGATAGCGTCGAAACTAAGTAAATCTAACGTAAATCTAACACTGACAGTCTTTCGATTTAGTCACGATGGCTAGCCTTTTATGATAGCATTCTTTAGGTGGCTGATGCTGGTCATGCAAAATGTACGTTTTTTCAAAGTGAGCACAAGCAAACAATGAGTCCCAAAGAGGTCTACTTACACAAGGTTTCCCACGGGCCCGTTAGGCTTGAGGGTCCATTTGTAAGGAGAGCAACAGCTTGAGCCCATAATAGTCGAGGTATGGCCAGGTACATGAAACTTCCATTTGTCTAGTGTTTGTCAGCAGTGCTAGCCCTTTGTAATAGCCATGCTAATTGGGCATCCTAAACAGTCACCCCAACAAACAAACAAACAAAGAAAAAATCAAAAGACTACTCACACATCGTTTCGCCCAACAGCCAGGGGAAGTGGACCCACAGCTCGACCACGTACACCGGCAGACAGAAGAGTAGCAGGAGCAGGTCCGCCACGCTCAGGTTCAGCAGGAAGAAGTTGGTTGGCGTACGGAGCTCCCGGTTCCCCCACACCGCCAGGCCGACCGACAGGTTCCCGACGATCCCCACCAGGAAGATCGCTCCGTACGTGACGCTAATGAAAACGAGCGTGATGGGTGACAGAGGCGCCATCTCGTCCATATCGCTCATCCAAAACGTGTGGTTGAACCCGTGCGAGGCGTTCATCACGTCAAAAAAGGGGTTCTCAAAATTGAGCTCAGCCATCGCTGCTGCTAACGCTACCTGGAAACAGTGAACAGATGCGACCAGAACAGCACGTTCCCTTCACGTTAGAAGAAGAATGAGGAGCGCGACGTGTGGTGTCGTCTACGTCACACCGCCGCGACTAACTCTCCTAATGTAGACGTACACCACAGTTCAGACTGCCTGCCGTCACGCCCACTCTACGGAGGCGCGCGGTTTCTGACAGATTGTCAAAACTTGCTGATACGGTTTGCATCCAGGAAGTAGTTGTAACGTCATAAAAAGCGACGATAGTCACTCACCGATTTTATCTAGTTGTTAGCGCCTCTTAGCAACGTTGAGCGAAAAACATGAATATGTTTTATAATCTCATTACATTTCCGGATGGAGGTTGGCTTTACATTGTCGGAAGTGATGGTTGCTTCTCCATAAATCGTATAATACTAGTAGAAACCTTCCTACTCAAATGCCTTGAAGTATGAGGCTTATTCATATATGAGGCTTTTCCATGGCATAACACGGGGTGATCTTAGACGAAGATGAAAGTCAAATCAGAAGAAAGTGAAGGCGAGGAGTAGATGTAATATGTATTTCCTAATCAAATCCAGCTAAAGGGATCTATCAGAAGACAGACATTAATGTGTATAGTATTTGAATCGAATATCCGGCCAGACTGACCTTGGCCGTAGGTACAGATACGTATCGGCACATGCAAGTTGAATCTAATGGAGAGACTCACCTATACAATGGTTTCCGATATTTTTCGCATGGATTTACAAGATACAAGATAACTTTATTGGAAATCAGTGGCAACACTTAGTTTCTACCAGACGAACTACGCCAGATATAGGTGGAATATCTGCCAGGGAAGTTTGGCCACCAGAGGGTTTCATTTGCAAGCGAAATATTGAATCTCACCTTGGACTGACTCTACTGGCTAATTATTCCTTTTTTTGCCGAATTTTACGATAATACACCCGTATGAAGGCCTGGTGGACGCTAGGCAACAAGGCGGACTTGACACTGAATCAAAACCAATGTACAAGGATTTAAGCATTTATGATAGTCGCCGAAATATAAGTAGGGTACTCTACAGGGCAATATATAGGGTATTATACGTTACTATATAGGATATTGTACGTGTGGCATTTGAAGCAGTAGGAAAGACAATAGTTAAATTCTCATTTTCCCCAGGTAGGGCTTAGGGCCTGTCAGTTGGTTTAGGTGCTCGTGCTATTGGGCTTTAAGTCCAAACCTAGGCTAACAGGGCCTTTAGCAACTACCCAATCTCCCTCCCTTCATATTTCGCCTTCCACTGCTTTTGACATACATTAATTAACTAAATCAATTAATTCTTTAAAAAGATTGTTTCCCCCAGGGCGCTTTCTTTCTACGTGACTACGTTTGTCAATCTGCTGAGAAGTCGGCAATTACTGACATGTATAGGGTCAAAACAGATGTTAGGTTTGGACCATCGCACACCGGTTTTTTTTACGCGATCGAGATCTAGCTCTCCTCAAACACGGAACCTCCATTTTACGTCCTATCCGAGGGACCTCTCTAACCGAAGCTAGGTACTCATTTACACCTGAGTAACGAGATAAACTCGTGTAAAGTGCCTTTCCCAAGGGCACAACGTCAACGGGACAAAACAGGGGACCCCGGATTCGAACCCAGAATCTCTGGCTTCTGGGCCAAACACCCTGCCAATTCGCCACCGCGACGCCGCGACGTTTTTAAGGAGGGTTTGGTGCATGTGCGGTATGCTTGAGTTCAAATATCGGTTACTTAAGCCCCCTTCTCACTGGACCCACGGCACGCTGGCGGTGTCGCTGCGTCCTAAACTGGACTTGCGTTACCATTGACTTTATAATTGGAATATCATTCAAAACGTACAAGTATGACCAAAAAGAAACCAAAACACACAAAGCTTAAAAAGATTCCTTTTTTGTCGATGAAATTCGTTGAGAGCTTTGTCAATTCAATCGGCCGTAGTGACGCCGCCGGCGTGCCGCGGGTCCAGTGAGAGGGGGGCTTAAGTACTGTTGACTTTCAGACATCTCAGTCACAGAGAACGCTGGATCGCAGTTTTTAAGGTAACTAAATGAAAGTTAGTTCAATACCACCTTGTTCACCTACAGGACGAATGGGCTTTCTACATGAACCGAGCTCGACTGCGCTGCGTCAAAGGCATTGTCGTTCCACTGCATATTTGCACACTTGACTTATTAATTCTCTTAAAGTAATACGTTTTGGCTTATAGAAATTATCATCCTTCGGTGCTCATGAAAGAAATGACAGACGATGTGTGCTACGTGCACGTGTACAGTGCACGAGGGTAATTTTCTGTCTCTTTCCGATAAGTGTAATTAACATTTAAGCACCGCTCACGGTAATTAGTCTTAATTTGGTTTTCATTGTTCACCCGCTCGAAAAAGGTGCCTTCTCATCAAATCTGAAGAGGCTGCATTTACATAAGGTGTATCAGTTTATAGTCTATGCACGTTGACGATTCTCTGATATGTCATGAGATCGGAGAGAAGTTTTGCATGGTGTTTTTTCATGCGTTGAGTTTATAAGTAGTCTGCTCTTGGTAAAAGGCAGGGCTTCGGCGCAGAGAGAAAACCGCCCACACTTGTGCCAAACATGTAGTTTTTGTGCTTGTTAACCCTTATGATATTGCCCTTTATACGTTAACCTTCTCTGCTTGACCAATTATTGCCCTTATTAGGTACTACAGTGGGTACAAAAGGTTTGAAAAGTTAACTTTAATGCATTATATTTCCGTTGTTTCTTTATCAATTTCAATGTATGTTATATGGTTAGAAAGCTTGTTTGTTTTCCTTTCTAAAGATTTCCAACTCATCATAATTGTAATCTCATGGAATTTTCATCCATGAGTGATTTTTTCATTTGGTTAGTCACTGAATATAAAGAAACGTTGGTTGAATGAAACACTTTGCTGTGTAGAGTCTTTTTGTTCTACAGTGTATTTAAGTTTTTTTTAGAGAAGTAAACAAGTCACAAGTTATATAATGCATGATTTTACGTTTGTTTTAAGTGTTGTAAAACCACATCACATCATATTCAGGTTTCTCAAAAGTAAACAACATTACGAATCAAGTTACGTAAGCCTTCCATAGTTCTGCGTACAGTACATGTCAAATTTCTCAGAAATCATCCCCGAGTTACCCCCCCCCCCGAGTTACCCCCCCCCGCAGAGTAGGGTCTTATATAATGAAATGAAGCACGTTGAACTTGTGCCAAATGTCTAGGCTCTTGCTTGTTAACTCCAGTGACATTGACTTCGAAACGTTGACCTTGCGTCATTAACCAACTCTTGTCGTGATTAGGTTCTCTGTTGTTTTTGCAACGAAGTTCAAGGCTTTTGTCGAGTGTAGTTTTCCGTTGTCGCTTACTTATCGACTTGCAATGCAGGTGAATTCTACATCTGCGATAAGACTTCAAAGTTATATACTGCATAATTCTAAAGTCTGCATCGACAAATTAACAGCGACGACAAGTTCTAATCACATTCTTTATTCTAATCACATCGCATTAAAGTTTCTCAAAAGTGAACAACTTTAAGAATCAAATCACGTAAGCCTTATACATAGTTCTGCGTACAGCATATGTCAGATTTCTCAGAAATCATCCCACACAAAGTAGGGTCTTGAGTAAAGAAATGAAGCCTTAAACTTGTGCCAAATGTGACGGCTCTTGCTTGTTAACCCCGGACCAGTCGCTTTGACTTCGAAAGGTTGACCTCGTTGCCGGGTTCTCACAAGACCTCAAATTGTTAGAAAAAGAACGGACAAACGTTGATACGTTAACTTTCTTGCAATTACCGACTCTTTGATGAATCGTTGATACATACCGTGTAGATTTCCGTTGTCGCTCATCGACTTGCAATGCAGGTGAATTCTTTGTACATTTCCAATAAGACTTCGAAGCGTCACTGCCTGAAAGTGGTCATATGTATGATATGCGTTCTGGGTAATTAGCGAAGAAAGTGTTTTAAGTAAAGGGCACCATTGAAAAAGTTGACACTTGGTTTTTCAAGGATCCTTACCAACAAGTAAATATTTTCCGATTATTTAGATTCGAACGAACAAGTAGATAAATCAATCTAATTCTAGCATATCTAAATCCAAAGGCACCCGAGGAGAAATTGTACACTTCCTTTTCCAAGGTTTCTTACCAAAGAGTAGAAAATCTGATTTCAGCGCGTTTCATTTCAAGAGTAGAAAATCTAATTTCAGCGCATTTAATTTCAAGGATTCGTACGAAAGAGTAGAAAATTTAATTCCAGTGTACTTTCTAGCCATATATAGACTGACGTGGATCGGAAGACCTTAATTGCACGTTCAAGCTCCTACACGTTAAGTTCAGGTTATGGTGATAAAGCAGAAGTACAATTAATGATTAGGTTGTGTAAATAGGGGTGTAATTGTCGTCACCGTCGCACCAATGTGAATACTGTAAATGCAGAAATGTTCGCGGCGGTTTTATGTTCGCGGTTTTCGCGACGACCGTTTCACCGCGAACTTAAAACCACCGCGAACATTTTTGCCCAATACTGTAGCAGTATGTGACCATAGCGCTGCCGCAAACTTAAAACCACCGCAAACACTCCATTTGTGACGTAGCGCGAAATAGAAAACACGCGAACTTAAATGCATTTAACAGTATGTAAGTGTTGGGTTTGAGACACAATATGCAAACAGCAGAGCAATTCAGGGACACTGCGGAACCCTGCCAATCTGTACCGTTAGTGCCTGATCGGGGTTAATAAATATGGAGCTTAATAAACTTATAATTACAGTGAAAGTTTCACGAACCAGGTCCCGCAGACGATACGTAACTATTAAGGCTTAGATTTACCACATCAACATGTGGTAATGATAGCGTATTTTGTCTCCCAAAGGCGGCCAGCTTAAAACCTCCGTTTACATGCTAGGTGTTGTGTAATTCGTAATAGGTTCTTACAGATTCATCTAGAAGGTTGATCAATCATAATCATGGATTCTAATTGCAATGTATTTAATGTACTTGTCGAAAAGAGGGGAATTTCCCCGGGAGGGTGGACTTGTAAATACTGTACATAGCGTCTGTCTTCTCTGTCACGACCAGTAGAAGATTAGCTCAACTGTCTATTGAGTTCATGTGAGCTAAACTGTCTCTAGTCACTCTAGTCTAATCATGTCACTTACATTATATCTTATTCAGCCCCCTCAAATGTTAATAACAAATTCATGAATTGAATCACTTAAGCCTTACATAATTCTAGGTTTGGTTGAAAGTCTCCCTAGATAGGTTGAATTAACCACGAGGACTAGACTAGTATTGCTAATTACATTCTATTCAGGGTCATCAAAAGTAAACAACTTTAGAAGTCAAGTCATGCATGGTCACAAAATTCTGCGTTTGTTTTGAAGTCTCTATGGACAAGTTTAAATTAACAACGAGAGCTAGTTGTAATTACATTGTATTCAGGCGTCCCAAAAGTGAGAAGCATAATAACAACATCTGTGCCGCACCACTTGCGAGATGGGGGTGGGGTGTTTGGAGTGCACTCTCCAAGCAGAGGAGGGATTCCGGTAGGTTTTTGACGTGTTTTTAGGCGTTTTTGTCGGGCTTCCTAGTTTGTCATTTTTTTGTATAGTGGGTTGGCTAAACAAAAAAATGACAATGTAGAATGCCCGACAAAAACGCCTAAAAACACGTCAAAAACCTGCCGGAACCCCTCCTCTGCTTGAAGAGTATTTCGAGTGATCTATCATAAAACCTGAAAATACTGTACATAACCTGTGTCGTCTCTGTCATGACCGGGAAAAGATCAGCTCAACTGTTGATTGAGTTTTTTTAAGCTTAACAGTTTCGAGATCACTCTCACCAGCTTTCTCAAATGTAAACAACTTTAGACATTTAGTCTCGTATGCGTTTCATAATTCTACGTTGGTTTTAAATTCTCCATAGACTCGAAACTTTAGAACAAAATCAAACAATCGTAACATATAAGGCTTCTTTTCCAAAATGAGGACTAATTCTAACTACATCGTATTCATGTTTTGAAAAAGTAAAGCCCCCCTCTCACTGGACCCGCGGCACGCTGGCGGCGTCGCTGCGGCCAATCGAATTGACAAAGCACTCAACGAATTTCAACGACAAAAAATCTTTTTAAGCTTTGTGTGTTTTGTTGTATTTTTGGTCATACTTGTACGCTTTGAATGATAAAGTCAAGGGTAACACTAATCCAGTTTAGGACACAGCGACGCCACCAGCGTGCCGCGGGTCCAGTGAGAGGGGGCTTAAATGATTTGATTTTAGACACGTAAGCGTTGCATAATTCTGCGTAGTCACTATACAGCACATGCCAGATTTCTCAGAAGGTTTCCTTCCTTCCTTCCTTTTTGACTTACTTCAGAAACATCATACAAACCGGCCCCGGCTCCTGTTCCTCTTAATTGCGGATCATGTCTCCTCCTGATGACCCGTGAGAAACAACAAGGCTACTTCACCGCGCGGATATCAGAATTCATCTAGGGAAATCAAAGACCTCGCGTGTTGCTTCCACCTCCTCAGCCATTGAGAACGCCAAAAATAACTTTGAAGTCTGCACTGCTGGTATATTGAGCACTTAAGAATAAGAGATGACATACGAGTGGTTGATGGTAATCTACTTACTATACATGGCACGTTGAATTTGCAAGTTATTTGCAGTGCCTTTGGGAAAAGTTGGCGGCGAAAAAGTTTTTTCACATAAGATGCCAAAACCAATTATAAGAAGGTCGGGTAAGAGCATATTAAGGGAATGCCATCTCCTTTAATCATTGTAGCTTGCTTGGTTCCTATAATTGTAACATTATACATACTGAATTGTTGCTTACCAGATATGCGTGCTACCGGAAAGGGTCGTAGTCCTCAGGGGTGTCACTGTTCATCACACGTTTTAAAAAAAGAGCTAAGGGAATTTCCCTGGTATAATGAGCCCGCATTGCAACACCATGCATACTTAATTGGAAAATCATACATCAGAAATATGCGAAGTCGTCAATCTCACGCGTCTAGCATAAGTAAAGTTTATACCTACCCATCATAAACATCGCATCGTGTACCCCTAATCCTATTGCAGATCAGAGCTTTTCATGGCCGGCCGTTTGCTATATAAATCAGGATTCTGGTGGAGCATACCTTATTTAAGCCCCCCTCTCACTGGACCCGCGGCACGCTGGTGGCGTCGCTTCGGCCGATCGAATTGACAAAGCACTCAACGAATTTCATCGACAAAAAGCGAATATTTTTAGGCTTTGTGTGTTTTGTTGTCTTCTTGGTCGTTTTGAATAATATTCCCATTATGAATTCAAGGGTAACACAAATCCAGCTTCAGTTAGGACACAGCGACGTCACCACCGTGCCGCGGATCCAGTGAGAGGGGGGCGTTAGATAACCCGGCTCGGTAGTGCAGACAATTTCTTGATGGTTTATTTCAAAACACAGGTGCGTGGGCATACGCACGTACCGGTGTCTTAAATCAAGGCATCGTTCTTTTAGATGACAAGTTCTTGAATGTAATTTTCTCTAACTGTTGAAACAGATATCATTGACATTGACTCACTCACTCACTCACTCACGTATTCATTCATTCATCCATCTATTCACTAACATACTTATCTAAAAAAATTCACTCTTTCACAAAATTAATATTTATCACGATCTCTGGTTAATTTCTTGCTCGTGCGGTTCTATAATTTCAGTGCTCACGGATTAAGTACATTACTAATACTTATTCGTCATCATGATAATCGGTCGGTTGCGCAGTACTCGTCACCTTCATACCATTACCAACCTGTAACACACACCGAGAGTTTTTTTTTTACTACTTGGTGATCATTTATGATTACCGCGATGAAGCAAACACTTATCTCAGAAACGTTTCAAGAAGGTCTTCTTTATATGTCGCTTGCTACGCACTCCCAAAACAGCGCACAGAAGTGAAGAACGGTGATCAGTGGCACTGCGACAAGTCTATTCATTACCTCGGTTTTCAGACCCTAAAAATGCAAACGTGCTCACGTTCAAGACTACAGTTAACAAAGCGCTCTTAAACTTCTCCTAAATTGTTCATTGTAACTACATGTAAGTTTAATAAGCCAATACCAATGCGGATGACAAATTCTTAGTTTCGAGGCGAGATAGTGACGCGTTTTTCCCCACTTCAGTCGCCCTTTATTCGTCAATTTAATAGCAAAACCAGGCTCTTGTTAAATTGATTAAAAAAAGAAGAATTAGAAACAAAGGGCCGGAAGGAAAATCCCGCTGCCGCTTGATAACAAGGCCAAATGTGTGTTCCAACGCAAGGTACAGAGTTTCTCCTAGACTCTACTTTCATGACTATCTTTCCGTTCGGCGCATTTCTTTGATGTCTGAAAAGCTAGGAATAAATCATACTAGGACTTTTGGTCAAGCCATATGGAAGACTGAAGTTCACTTCTTCTGGCACTCTTCCCGCCAAATGCATTCATTCATCTGACATTTGCACGCAGGTCTCCGCTCTCTCTTTTATGTTAAATTTCATGAACCTCGCTCTCGTGTTCCAAAGTTTCCATGACCCCCACTCAGGGTTGTTTTTGTTGAGGTCACGTTGGGTCACCCTCCAGATGTATGTTGAAGGCTGCGGCAGCTGAATATTTCACAACTAGCTGGAAAAAGCGCGTTCGTCTTTGTGCGCTTACCTTTAAGTATTTTCCTTTCTTCTCTCTTGAACAATCTTAGTACATCGCTTTGAATGCCTGACAACCAGGCCTACACTATATATACAAAATGTTAGAATCATAAGAGATGTGTACTACAGTTACAATTACAGTTTCAATCGTAAACCGGAATGAAACCTGTCGTTTAACATTTAACAACCCTCCTGGATACAGTTACATTTACACCGGTGGGTATTTTCGTAACTGCATAATTCCCAGATCTGCAGAGGCAAAGGATATAATTACTTTGCTCCACCATTCAAACGACATGTAGAAACACACTTGAGAACATTTCTTTCATCCATAATGGCACATGTGGCGAGAAATGTCACTGGGAGGCTATTTGGAGCTCTGAATATTGTTTCTGCCCAATGGTTTTGTCACAGCGATAAACATCATTCCTTTATGAAAGCGATTTAAGTGACAGTTTACAAAGCACCTGATGTGGTGTAAGGCGATCTGACGGGTCTCCGTCGTCAGGGAGAAAATTATATCAGGATTCGAATCTATCTGCAATTTGACATGCTTGAAAGTCCATTAGCGTTGTTACATAACGATATCAAAAGAAATTTGATTTCGGTTCAACAAATAGAGACTGGAATAACCAAGTTTTAATGAGCTAGCTTAGGTTTAGACTAGAAGACTGTTCAGAGATGTGTTAATCCACCTGGGTGCCGTTTTATTAATTCATTACACACTATCCTATAGATCATTTTTACTGTTAGTCATAGTTACATTAGATTAATTTTTTATATTCGTCAAGAATTAGCAATAGTTCAACTCTCATCTGTGTAAGTTACCATAAATTGCACCAGTTACAATTGTCGCGCAATAAAGTTCTTTTTCTTTATTTATTGAGATCTACCGCATTTGTGGACGAGTTACAATAACATGTGCGTGACTATCACCTTTTCAAAATGTCAACCTGGGGATCAGACTGTAGTTTGATTGACTCACAGCAAGAAGGACCCCTACTCTTTTTGATAAGCGTGGTGTATTTTCAACACGCTAGAAGTGTGGCTCCAATCAAACACGGGCCTTCCAGCTTTGCTTCAGCCTGCAAACCATACCATCGGGGGCTCCCCGATATCTCTACGGCACTGGGAGTGATGCCCGCCGCCCAGGCAGAGTAGCTCGCTCGGGGTGGGTTTACGGCATTGGATTAGATTAGCTCGCTCGCTACGGATGGCGGCGAAACTCTGTATGGCAACTAAAGTAGACAGGCTGCGAAATTCTATATGGCAGCTAAGTCGACAGGCTGACAGAAACGTACCAATAAAGCAGACTGGGCCCGGTAAAACACCCCTAAGCCGACTCCATAGAGACTGGGACCTGACTACCTTTGCGTCCTATCCACGGAACGTCCCTAGCCGCAGTAAGCTATTCATTTTCACATGAGTCATACTGTCTTACGTTGGAGCAACATTTTCAATCTAAAAGTTGATGGTCTAGACCTTTACTTCGTGCTCTCTTCCGCCGGACGAATAAGTCATAACCTGAAGTCTCGACCTCCTAATGGGGTGGTGTTTTTCTTGCGAGGGTTTCACTCAGAAACCACACTGACTATGAATCCTTAATTAGGCTTTCACGTTGCATCAAAGGCAGCTTGAGATGAGATGCTACGCGATAAACATATACAGCATTTCTATAGTACCGTGGTGTTATTGCAGCTGAATAGACATGTGCAGTGCCAACACGATAGCCTGAGTCCTCCGTAGTGACCACTGAATGTGTTTTCGCTTGCTAACCACCGATTATGCTTTGGTCCCATTTCTAATCCGGAGCACGGCCGGGCTGTTTGCGAATACGAAAAAATAGAAATAAAAAATGCATATCAAGAAAATACACAATATATGGTTAGGAGTAATTTCTTTTGCTTTTTGTGTCTTTTGTTGTCTTTTATATCATAATTTTCGTTCTCGTGACAGGCTGCCCGGCCGGGCCCCGGATTGGAAATGGGACCGAAGCATCAGGAAGCGAAAATCATTGAGCCAGCTGCAGCGTTTAGCAAGCGAAAATCATTGAGCCAGCGGTCACTACGGAGAATGGTTCTCAGGCTATAAAACCTGCGTGAAGTAGTAGTAGTGTTTGCTATGCGGGATGAGGCGTTTGATACCCTCTCACCCACGAACATCCCTTTTTTGAAGTCCAGTGGGTTACTGTACTAGAGACAAAGATGCTTTGTGTACCAGTTTCACGCCCCAAGACCCATGTGCCATTGAAAAATAGTACACACAAAGAAAAATGGACAGAATAGAAAGCCCGACAAAACGCCTAAAACGACGTCCACTATAAGTCAGAGCATAACCTCTGCTTAAAGAGTAGCCGTTTATTCCCTCGAATTGAGAGCTTGTGTAATGCCCAACAACAGCTGTTTGGTAAGCCTGGAAGTCATACCGCCGGGAGCTCCCCGGTATCTCTACGGCGCCGGGAGTGGTGCCCGCCCGCCCAGACAGATTAGCCCGCTCGGTGCCGGGGTGGGTTTACGGCCTTGGCTTGGTTTACGGCCTTGGCTTAATAGGCTAGGTCTCAACGGTGGCGGCGAAACTCTATATGGCAGCTAAGTAGACATGCTGACAGAAACGGGTCGATATATAACAGACTGGGCCCGGTAAAACACCCCTAAGCCGACCCGTAGATACTGGGACCAGGCTATTGTTTGGTGGGCTGTCCCACACTACTTGCAAAGATGGAGGTGTCGATCTATAATTCTCCAAAACCTGAAAATACTGCTACACAGCCTACGGTGCCGAAATCGCCATGTTTCATTGGGACCTCTATTGCTGCCAGCATGCCAAAATTCAAACGAATCCATAAACATGATTTTAAGCTATAGGTGCAAACATACAAACACAGACAGAAATAGTACCCCTGTCAGCGGTCGCTTTACCTCCTTCCCGGAGGTAAAAAGACACCTACCCATGTACAAATATCTAATAATGCTGTCCACGTAAAAGCATAAACGTCTTGGCGATTTTCAAGTTCGAATTCCAAGGCTGGTTCTTACAGCACGACACGCACGTACCACACAGACAAAACGACGAGAAAGTGGCGCGGATTTAGCTTCTCTAATAGATACATACACGAAAACAAGTTAATTGATATTCTTAAAGTTGACTTCTTAAACACGTCTATGTCAAGCTCCAAGGCTGGTGCTTACAACGAGAACGTACTACACAGACAAAACGATGAGAAAGTGGCCCGGATTTAGCGTCTCTAATAGCTACATACACGTACACGAAAACAAGTTAATTGATGTCATTAAAGATGACTTCTTAAACACGTCTATGTCAAGCTCCAGGGCTGGTGCCGAAAACACGAAAGTACTACACAGACAAAACGATGAGAAAGTGGCCCGGATTTAGCTTCTCTAATAGCTACACGAAAACAAGGTAATTGATACTAAAAATGACTTCTAAGTACGAGTCTGCAGCTTTTGACTTTCCATTAGTATATCATTATCATTATTTCTATATTTATAACTTCTGATCGTCTGTTATTATCTACGCCGAGGAACTCGGAGTAGATTATGTTTTCGGTTGAGCCGGATGTTGTGTGGGTCTGTATGTATGTCAAGAGCATAACTCGGGAAACCTTCAATAGATCTTCATGATATTTGGTAGGTGTGTAGTGGTTGTGCAAAGGAAGGTCAAGTTCAAAAATCGTTTACCTGGCGTTTTCCAACAGTACTGCAGCGGACTTTTAATTTTTCTGTGTTTGTATGTAGGCAAAAAAAGTGACGGAAACGTTGATGAATCTCAATGATTTTTGGTAGGTAGGAAGAGATTGTGAAAACGGAGGTCAAGTTTAAAAATGATTCATCTGGCGCTTTCCTACAGTACTGCAGCAGGCTTTGTGTGTGTGAGAGTTTGTATGTCGCCAGCATAACTCGAGGAGCTGTTGACGGTTGTGCATGATATTTAGTGGATAGTTAGGGGTGTCAAAGAGGAAGGTCAAGTTCGATAATGGGCCTCCTAGCGGGTATATGAGGTACTGCAGCGGAGCTTCAACGTTTGAGGCCAAATTTTCTGGAGGCGTCAGGTTCATGATTTTTAGGTGGTATATAGCTTCTAGGACGGCAAGTGAGTGGTGTGAATTATGGCCCCCTAGCTGCACGTTTGGAACTGCAGTTGGCGATTTTGTTAATACCTTTGGAGACGAATAACTTCAGCAGGGATTGACGGATTATCATAATCTATGGCATGTGGATAGTTTCGGTGATGCTTTACATAATTGAATACTTGTCATGCAAATAAGACGATAATTTGCATAATAAATGAGGAAAGATTATCAATCCGCCAAAAGCTTGTAGTCAAATTTCATGCAAGTGCTATGGTAATGATTTTTAAGTGGTGTACAGCTCTTGGGGTAGGTAGTAACTGATGTAAGTTTAGACCCCCTAGTGGCTTGCTTAGAACTGCAGTGGGCTTTTTTGATGTTACCTTTGGAGGTGAATAACTCGGGTAGGGTTTGATGAATTTGCATTGCTTTGGACAGGTAGGTTATTGAGGTAATGATTAACAAATATAGACGTATGAAATTGTAATCAGGGTCTAATTAAGTGGTGAAATAGGCTTGTTTATGATTGCGTTTAAGTGCCTTTTGTTGACCTATATTCAAGGACAACACCTGCTTGTCAGCAGGCCTGTGTAAATTAGATTGATGCTCTCTGGTGACCTCACTACCACCGTCCAAACTACTCTCCCGCTGGGACGGAGCTAAATCAACAAACACAGGAAAGGTCAGGCCCTGTGAGGGACTATCGTCAACCAGATGGTCCTGACGTCGTACCTCAGATAGGGAAACACTACTTCTTTCAGCCACCTAAAGAACGCAACAACGAACTTGTCTTCCAATTTAGTCTTCATACGAGGCCAAAGTTCGGAAATCCTCCCACCCTATCATCGCTACCTACCGCCCGGGAGGGGAACTGCCGTCACCGAGAAATTGTCCTTCCTTGGCAACACGTCTTGGGTGACCATGGAAGAAATTAGAGATTCCTCCACCAATGATCTGATGGCTACGGGAATCAATCAAAGAATCGATGTTTCAGCTACCACACGCGTTTCTGAGGCACTGGTTTGTTGTTGTGTCCAGCAGGAGTCAGGACTAACGAGCCCGGTAAATTATGTTACCAACGTGAGGTGCACAGGAGACAGGAGAGGGGCAAAGTACACGGACTATCCTATTGTGCGAGCAGGGGGGTAACGTTCATCAGTACGCAGGACTAGAGAATCTGTCTGATCTTTAGTACGATACTTTGTCTGCTGGTCACTCTCACTTTCACTGTCACTCTGGTTTGAAAAACCCCTCAAAGTGATCATCATCTGACACGGTCTCAGCATCGCCGTTAACGTCTGTGGTTGAGTGCGATGTTTGTGGTCCCGGATTTTTGTAGTCAGCATAACTCAAGAATGGATGCCGATTATGACGATACTTGGTACGAGTATGACTATGTGGGCAGGTATTGGGAAGACGAAGGTCAGGGTCGATTTTGGGCCCCTGGTATGTGACCCTGGTACTTCAGCAGAACTGAACGTGCTATGGTCTTGATCCTTTGGCGTCAGGAAGCTTGTGATGTAAGTAGAATTGTTGTAGCTTTGGGCCCCCTAGCAGCTTGCTCTTGATCTGCAGTGACATTTTGTCAAAATATCCTAAACGAGAATAACTGAACACAGCCACCAAACTTCAAGTCTCTTGACTATTGGTATAATCCCCTGATTATTCGGCGTAGATATGTGTTCGTGGAACTCTAGTTACTATTATACATGATTATCACAATATCTGTACAATATCGTTTCTCGCTGGACGGTTCGCTTCTTGTATTTGTTATTTTTATTTTGAAAAACCAATAAAAAAGATGACTTCTAAAACACGTCTATGTGAAATACGTCCGTCGGCCACTTAAGTTAAGCAGACGGCGACGCGTGGAAGGCGTTTTTCCAGATCCATTAAGTGATTATATGGATCATTGAAGATGTCGCCGGTGATGCATGTACCGGGTACTTATTTCAGAAAGCAATTACCGCGTCCATCCTGTGTGCGAAGACGGCCATCGTGCGCCAACGCAACTTCCAGCTAGGGCCTCAAGACATCAATCAGGAAAAGGTCAATGGGAGGTGACAGCCCGCATACGTGGTGAAATGACAAGCTATCTTCGAGCAGATCTTTCGGTGGCAGAATCGTATCTACCGACCGAGCCGGACCTACGTCTTGGCCGGCGGTTACGATTTTGCTCTAGGAAGATTTGCTTAGAGATTACATGAAATAATGGTGATGTGACAAAATGGCAGTGCATTTTTATTTTACAATTTTTGTCTTAATAGTAAAAAGAAGGCGGTCCTGTATGAGATGGAGAGACAACCTTGCTAGTTAAACACCACGCCCTACATGGCCGGCGGTTACGATTTTGCTCTCGGAAGATTTGCTTTGAGATTACATGAAGTGATGGTGGTGTGGCTGTGGCTGTACATTTTTATTTCACACTTTTTTGTTTGACACAAATAAACAGAGGGTGGCCCTGCATAAGATGGAGAGACAACCTAGTAACATCTGGGCCCTACATGATCAGGAGATGCGAAACAAAGAAAATACTGGAGCCAGTCAAGGGAGGGGTTCCTCCTTAGGTGTGTTTTAATACTCTGGAATGATGACGCCAATTAAAATTATCTATTAAGAAAACTGCTTAACGAATCCATTTTAGTTCATATCTTTTAATATTTTTTTTCACTTGAACGGCCCAAATACGAAGGTGACGGATAGTAAACAACCTGTTGATATTCAAATAACCAGGTTGAGACAATGATCACCACTATAAAGGTTACACTGCCAAGCACTAATGATGTCAGCATCCTGTGTCAAAAGACATAAGTGCACATCTTTATTGTACATCTGAACCCATCCGCATGTCTTTTGACATTCATATTTGAATGAAGACATTCTTACATTTGTGTACGCTTTTGAATACCTAGTGACAACTGTTGTTCACGTGTGGTACAATTAATCAGGTGTTAATGAGTACCTAGCTCATCTAGGGTCGGGGACGTCCCTCGGACAGGGCGTTAAATGGAGGTCCCGTGTTCGGGGAGCGCCACACCCCGCGCACGTAAAAGAACCCATCACACCTTTCGAAAAAGAGTAGGGACATGACCCGCTGTGCGATGGTCCAAACCCTTCTGTCTGGAGTTGGTGATTCACTACAATCACCCGGATGGAGGCCTGGTGAACCTCCATCTCGTATCAGCCATACGGTGATTTACACCATTCACCCGGACGGGAGACCTGGCGCATCCCCGTCTTGTATCATTCAACGAAAGGGTATGTCACCCCGCAAGGGGTGGTATTAACCCCGACGGTGCACGTCGCACGTAAACACATCGCACGTAAGCACGTCGACTACCTACCTACCTAATCAGGTATATCACGTTGGCCATGAAAGCTTCAATTATCTTGAGGAACAAAATAAAGAAGTACAGAGAACGAGCAGCTGCAAGGGAGAACAAACATCCGAATGCTTTGTACAAAGACCAGTCATGGATGTACTAAACTTCATACAACATGATGCAGAAAATCACTAGAAAACCATGAATTATGTAACATAAAACGCAATGTTCACAGTTTGTCACACTCCATTGCGGAACAACTACCCTAGCCCTAAGAACCCATCATACAAGTTCACAGAACAAGCATGAAAGAACAAAAACCCGCATGCAAAGAACACAGACCAGGATAGATGTACTACTGAGTAATCTTCAAATACCGGGGCACATACAACCAACTCAACCATGAATCATGTAACATAAAAAGTAAAGTTGTTTGTCACACTGCATTGCGGAACAGCTACCCGAAACAGGCATCCGACAAGTACGTACACAGGGACACAGACAACCAACACAATCATGTAACGTAACGTGTCGTAAAACTGTTTTTCACCCTTCAATTGTTTTGTTTACTTCGGTTTTTGGACAGACAAAGACGACGTGGCACTGCACTCAAGTATTTATAACTTATATTAACAGTTCCACGTAAAGATAACAACATACCCATTTTTATTTTTATACACCTGGGCGAAGTGAGGAAAGTCGTGTAAAGTGCCTTTCCCATGCCAAGGTCACAACATTGGTGGCGGCAGGGGGATTCGAACTCGGGACCTCTTGGTTCTGAGTCGAACACCCTGCCGCTACGCCACACGAACCTCCATTTCGGAACAACGACGCATCCCACAAGTACAAAAAACAATCAAAAATCCGTATGCTTATTCGTACAAAGAACACTGATCCGGATGAACATACCGATCTTCAAACAACCACATCCAGACAATCAAGACAACCATGTAAAACTGTTTGTCACACTGCATTGCGGACCAGCTACCCAAAGCACGCATCCTACAAGTACAAAGAATAAGTATGAAAGAACAAAAATCCATGTGCTCAGTAGGAGGTCAAAGAACACTGATCTGGATGAATAAACTACGCTTCAAACAATTAGATCCAGACAATCAACACAACCATGTCCAACATAACAAGGAAACTTGTTTGTCACACTGCATTGCAGCACAACCACCCGAAGCACGTATCCTACAAGCACTGCGACCACGTGAGGACAAGAGCTCCGTCGAGCCGTCCTAACAAGAAGGAGCAGACTGACTACATCCTGACAAGATTCGAGGGTAAGTTTTGGTAAACTTTGAAGGTAAGTCTATCCCCTAGATCGCATAATGACCATTGCAGGACCCCCCCCCCCTTGCAGTGCTTCTCGCAGAGTAATTTTGAGGTTTGTCATGTATCACATGTACAAGGGCGAGGGTTTGTATGACAGCTGACGTCTTGTTCTAAATCAAGACAGTCCAAAAGCAGTTCCGATGATGGGGCCATAGGCTGAGGGGTACTGTGATTATGCCCCTGTCACACCTGGAAAATTGATCTGCCGACGAGTCTGCGAGTTCTAAATGACACTGTTCACAATTCAATGCCGAGCCCCGTTCATTGTGATAGGGTAAATATTCAGGCACAAAAAACTCACTAAATTGTAAGATTCAACTACCTTCTGGCTATAAAGATATCTGACGAAGCTCGTCGACGGTGTGACAGGGGCATTGCGGAGCACTTCGAGTTGTTTGAAGAGCCGACCTCCATACTTCAGCGGTAAGAGAAGGGGCACACCCCGGTGTCAGTGGGTGAAATTAGTCTGGCGGGATTCGCGACTTGTAATACCAAGTCTTGGCCTGGTGTCTTACGTCATGAGGCGGTGTACAGGGTATGTGATAAACACAAGAGGTAAAAAACAACAACAAAAAACACAGAAAAAAACCCCCACAGAAAACAAACTGCCGTTACCCGACAATTCTGGTTTCTGTGTTCCAAGGGGAAAAATCAGGATAAGAGTGCGTACTTGAGCACGATATCAGATATATATTAGATATAGTATATCATGGGTCTGTACCTCAAGAATGCTATATAGTACTATTGGTTGGTGAAGAGCGCTTACAAATTCTACGGGCAAAAGTAGGGTTTGGCAGGCAACGTCTAGAGCACTTAACCTGTATGTTGGCCATTATGTAGCCGCCTCTGGTAATGGCATATTTTGATTCATGAATGTTGGTTACAAACATCGCATTGCATCGCAAATATAGCTTTTTTGCCGGGGAAGATTTTGGCCTTCTAGCCATACATGTATAATCATATTCTGCAGTTATTACAAACGACCCGTTGCCTGGCCTTGAGGGTGATCGGGGTAGGTATGAATAACTGTGTTACTCGACAACCGTAGAATAATGCATGCTGACAGCTGCATGTACGTATACATGTATATACACAGAGAAGGCTATATTCTGAGACTATCTATACCTCATTTGCAAGAGTACGTATCAAAATACTGTTATTTCAGGATGGTTAGATCTCGCTTGGATGCATACTTGAAGGTAAGTTAATACCTTTCTCTGCAGAATTTGTTGTGGACTTGGAGGGTGATATCGATGTGTTTATATTAACCGACCCAACCTACATCAATCTGAATAAGAATCTGAAAATAAGAAAAAAGAAAGCTTGTATCCGTTGAAAAAACGCTTATTATAGTTGTTCCCAAAAATTTCAGTGAAGGCCAGCAGGGAGTAAACAATTGCAACCTGATATAGATGAATATTCAAAGTCCAAGACTCAGACAATCTAACAACATACCTGAATAGGTATGAGTCGGGGCACCACAAGAGAAGTGTATTTAAAGAAAAGCAAGTTGATTTCAATTCGATCATATTCAGATTTAACTTAGAATTTGCAATTATCACTTGCCAAATGTCTAGACAGCTGCTATCAGAGGCGAAACAACTTCAAAAATTGTCAATTGTATTATCATCTGGGGTTTGGTATAATTAGAGGATCGATGACAAGAAAATGATTTTAGCAAGTTTCCAGGCCTTTCATCGGACATGAGAAAAAAGAATATGATTATTTTGGCATAGTTTTGGCATAGTTAAAGAATAAATAAAATAAATAAATAAATGAATAAATAGTTGTCAGTTAGAAAAACAATATCTAAAAGAATAGCATTACTTAGATATACAAAAGATCTTTATATTCTTATAGCTTAAAAGAATAGAAAATAATCAACTCCAACTAAACATTGAAGAGCTCCAACATTAAGAAGAAGAAGATTAGCTGATTCTAGTACATGAAATTACATGCGTTACTTTTTATCATTGCCAAACAGTCATCGTCATAATTGCTTATAGAATAAGATTAAGATTTGCAACTCGTTTTCTTAGGTGACAGAACATCATGGGAGGAATTCTACGACACATGCTGATTTTCTTACTCATCATCCTGAAGGAACCTGCCTTGCTAGAAGCTGGCTGCAATGCTAGGCGTTCCTCGTCATTCTCTTGTAGATGCACCAAGATGGACCTCACTCGTATCCCTCAGAACCTGCCGATATCCATCACTTATCTGAGTTTGAGAAGTAATCAGATTACAAAATTGCGCCGGTCAGAGCTCGCAGGATATTGGAAGTTGGAAGAGTTAAACTTAGACGAAAATAGTATCAGCGTCCTTGGTTGCCTCTCATTTCCTAGCCGGCTCAGAGATTTGACCTTGAGCTCCAACAAGATAACAAACATTCAGTCTTGTGCATTCTCAAATCTCCACCAGCTTCAAATGTTGTACTTATACTTCAACCAGATAGCTAACCTTCTTCCCGGCACATTCTCTAATCTACCCAGGCTCCGACATTTGGACTTGTCCCACAACCGTATCACTGACATCCAGTATGGTACCTTTTATAAGCTACCCAGGCTCAAATGTTTGCACCTGTCCGATAACAATATAATTGGCATTCAGCCTGGTGCATTCTCCCATCTTCCCAGCCTCCATGCTTTGGATTTGTCCTCAAACCAGATGACTGTCTTTCCCCTGTCAACATATAGCATGTTAGCATGTATTCCTATTGTAAAGATTGACAACAATCCCTGGCGGTGTGACTGTAGGATGATTCCCTTCGTCAGGCTGACCATGATTGTGCCTACTACATGTTTATTTGAGCCCAAGATGAAATGTGCCAAACCTGCCAACTTGGCCGGATATAAGCTGAGGAGTAAGTACCCGATCTGTGAAGACCCAACCATATCAGCGCTGCCTGAGAAGACTATAGCTCCATTCACTTCATCAGAACTGCCCATACATTTTCCATTCGGCCACACAGAAAGCAACACTGATTCAAGTAACAGCAAAGTCCCATACACTTCATCGGAAGTGTCGATACCCTCTTCATTTGGCAACCCTGAAAGTAAACCCGGCCGGACAGCTCGTCCCGTTGCCTCCACATTCACCACACTGCCTGGTAATATCCAAACCCCATTCACCTCATCTGTAGAGTCGGCATCTTCGCTTGGCAACACAGAAATTTATCCTGATCCAACAGTAAGCACCGTAAGCTCCAGATTCGACAAACTGCCCGTTGATAGCCAAAGGGAAGCGATAGAAACGTCATCTTTTCCTACCACTGCCGGTACTTCAGACAAACCAGAAAGCATCATCTCCGGTGAGTCTGTTCCCATCTTCCCCCTTCCTGTTCTCATCGGCTCAGTCTGTGGTTCAATAGCTGGCACTGTCCTAATTGGTTCCATCATTTTTGCAATCTGTCGGAAAATAAAGAGGAAAGAACATTCCGATTCAGGCCCAGCCCCAGCCCCAAAAGTCATTTTCAGCATCATAGACACCACAGCTACTGCTATAGCCATCAGTCATGATCAGGCAGGGCAGGGCCAGTCTCAGAACATCACTGAATCCAACACAAACACCACAGAAGCTGTAGCGACCAGCGATCATGATCAGTCAAGGCAGGGCCAGTCTCAGGCCATCACTGAATCCAACACAAACGCCACAATAGCAGTAGTGACCCATAGCCATGATCAGGCAGGGCACCGCCAGTCTCAGGCCATCACTGAATCCGACACAAACACCACAGCTACTACAGTGACAAGTGGTCAAGATTATACAGGGCAGGGCCAGTCTCAGGCTACCGCTGACTTTAACACCACAGTAGCTATAGTGGCCGACGGTCATGATAAGACAGGCCAGGTCCAGATTCGGGATATCAGAGAAGCCATTAAATCATTCAATGCCAGAAATCCGCCACATATCGTGATCACGAGGCCAGCTTCCTCCGAACTTCACGTATGTGTGGAACCATTCCCAATGAACACACCATCTCTAGGGGCAGGTCCACGCCTACAAGCTCCCACACTTTCCCCATGTCGCATTGGTACTGATCACGAGTCCCTGTACGAGCAGCCGGCAGATGGCATGTTCGCAAAAACGGTAGATGACATTTATGAGAAGCCAGCAGATGGCTTGTATGAGAGGCCAGCAGACAGTACATGTGAGAAACCAGCAGATTGTATATATGTAGAGCCTTCAGATGGCATGTATGTTGAGCCTGCAAATGGTCTGTATGAGAAGCCAGCAGATGGCCTATGCCAGGAGCCTGCAGATGATATGTATTCAGAGCCAGCAGATGGCATGTATGTAGAGCCAGCAGATGGCATGTATGTAGAGCCAGCAGATGGCATGTATGTAGAGCCAGTAGATGGCCTATATGAGAAGCCTCCAAATGGCCTACATGAGAGGCCAGCAGATGGTCTGCATAAGAAGCCGACAGATGGCCTGTATGCAGAGCCTGCAGATGACATGTATGTACAGTCAGCAGATGACATGTACGTAGAGTCAACAGATGGCAAGTATGCACAGAATCCAGCAGATGGCATATTTGAGAAGCCATCTGATGGCTTTCATGAGAGTCCAGCAGATAGTACATTAGAGAAACCAGCAGATCGCACGTATGTAGAGCCTGTAGATGGCATGTATGTGAAGCCAGCAGAATGCTTGTATGAGAAGCCAGCAGATGGTCTATATGGAGCCTGTAGATGGCATGTATGTAGAGCCTGCAGATGGCCTGTATGAGGAGCCTGCAGATGGCATGTATGAGGAGCCTGCAGATGGCATGTATGTAGAGCCTGCAGATGGCATGTATGAGGAGCCTGCAGATGGCATGTATGTAGAGCCTGCAGATGGCATGTATGTAGAGCCATCAGATGGCATGTATGAGAAGCCTGCAGATGGCCCATATAAGAAGCCAGTATATGGCCTATATGAGAAGCCTGCAGATGCTGTTGATAATCTTCACGACTACTCCAAAGTCTAATAAAGACGGAGAATGGGCCCAACAATTCCCATGACGCCTCACACAGATACAAAGGCCTCTAATGACCTAGGAGCTGTAGAAAAGCCATGCTAAGATTTATCTTAAATTTAACTTAAATTTACAACATTGTGGCTTAACACACTATTAGTGTTTTGTTTGATTCCATGTCCCCTGGCCTTGGCTAAATACATACCAATGTACAACTGTTACAGTGGTTAGGCAGCTGATATCTGAATTTTACGTTTGATTTGGTTGGATGCGAGGTTAAAGAGCACCGCTACCGGCACTGTCTCCTTCATAAGGAAACCCTGGGAATGACTAGCAGACCATTACAGAGCACACACTGACCCTGAACTCTTGCTGTACTTACTATTAATATACAGTTATGCGTAATAGACCGAATGTACTTAGAAAAATGTAATAGATCGTTATCCTGTTCAGGTCAAAACCTCAATTCCACTTGTATTATTTTGTCTTGTTAGCAGGGCTAGCTCCTTTTAATAGCTGCAGGCTAGTTGGGCAGCCCTGGCTGTGTCCTGAACAGCCAAACCAATAAATGAATAAATCAGTCAATAAAGAGCACAGGCATGTATTTACTTTCACAGAGGAAAATTTCCAGACATTCCCTCGTGTTTGAAACTTGCAAGACTGATTAAAAGGATATCTCTCTTTTATTATAATTTCTTGTATATATCATGTTATAAGGGTACTAAAAATGAGTACATATTGTGCATTATTGTGTGTCATGAACAGCCGAACCGAATGAATGAATCAGTAAATAAAGAGCACAGGCGCGTATTTACTTTCACAGAGGAAAATTTCCAGACATTAACTCATGTCTCAAACTTGCAAGACTGATTAAAATAATTTCTTTTATACTTTCTTGTATATATCATGTTATATATAGGGGCACTAAAAATTATTACACAATGTGAATCATTGCATCAACAGTACAATTTATATGTATATGCTAAAAGATAAATGATAAAGATCTTTAAAACAAATGATTTATAATCTATGCTGTTGTGGCTGAGTAAACATATTATACTATGTGTTCTATGTCATAATTTTACTATCATCATAATCATGGCTGTTTAAATGAAAAGATTAATGCAGTTTTAGGGAGTGATCAAAATTATCATCATAGGATCATTAAATTAAGCAAAATTTCTAGTAACAAATGGTGCTGTGACGTTTGCAAAACAGGCGTTTGGCCAAAAAGCTTTGTCTTAAGAGTTCATGAATGTAAATAAGTTGTGACAACCTAGTACATACTACACTATCAATAATGATAATAACAATTTATTTTGATTTTAGCATCTTTTGTTTTATAGTTGAAGGCTGGTTATGGCTAAAGATGAGAGTTCAGAGTTACAATAGATTTACGTAATGTATTCTGTACTTGTGCAATGCTGCCTGATCTCGTACAGAAGAAAATGTAGTTTGTATCAAAGAGTGGGAAATATGGTTGTGTGTGCTTGACGTCTTTACACGTTCACTATGAAACTGCAGTAGTGTGGTGCATAATAAAATACAAGAACTATACATTTGCATTTCATTTCATCTTGTATATGGTTTGTAAACTTTTGTCCTTTATTGCACTAGATTCAAGATTACATAGTTGGTGTCAAATGTTCCTGTTGCCCCTAAAACCTTCTTCAATCCTTAAAAAACATTAAACAGTTTGGAAGATCTTGCTGAAAAAACTCCTTGGGTTTATGCCCAGTGTAAACACAGAGAGGAAGAGTGTGCGCACACACACACACATGCATACAGGTAGTACATGTACATGTATTTTCAGTTGAAACGACACGTATATCGGGTATCACATTGTACTGTTAATGGTAAAACAGTTTCAGTGGCCCTTTCAAACCTTTTCATTGCATATGCATATGCACAGTTCTCGATAAGTGTGCTGGGTTCTTTTACGTAGAGAGGATTGATGCCGAAGGCTTATGCCTGAATCTCCCACATACACGGCCGCCGGCTTTACGTCACCATCCGAAATTACAAATGCAATACCTAATAACATGTCCACATCTGGAATAGATGCCCCCCCCCCCACAGATCCAAGGATTTTGATCCATATGGCTAAGCAGTTGGCTGGCTAAACACTTGTGCCAAGAACATACATGTACTGAAATCTAACTATCCACCCCTATTCTAGTACACAGGTGGAGAGGGGGTTAGAGCAAAAATGTAGCTTATAATTGTTTGAAATTGAAAAACAAAGAAAAGAAAGATTCCACATTTCGGTGCTACTTCTACGAAGGCACCTGGTGCTAGAAGCTACCTTTTAAAAAGATTGTGGACCTATATTACCAACTATGCAGCTACTGTACAAAGTAAATTATATTACATACTTCATATGGTATAATGAATACAGAACATATAATTTGCTATGATACACTGGCTAAGAATGAAACATTGCACATAACTGCTTCAAAAACTTTGGCTTTAGAATATGAAGCGAACTAGCAGCAACAGTTTAGAAAGCTACGTTGGGAAGTATAACAAACAAATTTGTCTCAACTTCAAGCGACTACTTAAAATTCTATATGTACAAAGTTTTACGCCACAGCTACCCCTAAAATATGCTTCTAAACATATCATTAAGCATCTTAAAAATATCTACAGGAACCTATTCAATCTCTTCCAGCAAAGCAACTAAATCATCAGTTTCTCTATGCAATGAATTGTTGCTATGTTTCCTTTGAATTTGCTATATGCAACCATGATACAATGTGCCTACAGAAAAAAATAACGTACATTGTCACCATCTTCACAGAACTGTTTTATACTTGGCCTACATGTAGGTGGCAACTCTTTTCTTTCCTTTAACATGTACAGGAGTATAAATGATTAGATACACAGCTTTACCTTAAAGTTTTAAGCTGAAGAAAGAATGTAACCTTACCAAGTGTCCACTACCTAAACCTTCTCCCTGTTGGTTAACCCTGTATCAAATACACATTTCGTGCCCAAAGACTAACCTTAGCAGGAAAGGGTTAAACCCTCAAATGCATTCAAAGTGCTTTGAAAATGTGCCGATTAAAGCTATTACTATATGATCTTTCTCCAATAGTAATAAACCAAAGAACTTGATTGTCATTCAATATTCCACAAAATGTAGTTAAATCTTTACATCAGTCATCAAAGAGTATTGTTCTACTGTGGCTATTTTAAAATCAGGATCTTTATGGAGGTTACCACTGAATTTTTATGTGTTTTTGGAGGTGCTTCATACAATGTAGATTAAACAAAAAGTGGTCAAATCTTATCCCCTTACGAGGTTTAGTTCAAACTACAAATTGCCTGTACAGTCTATATAGGAAACTGTGCTTGGAGTTTTGCTATCAAAGAGTGCTTTTTTGACAGTTCAACTTTCATCATTTAATTTTCTAATCTTAAGTCAACTGCAGTCAGTTATTTACAGAAAACCTCAACCTTCCAGTTACCAATAATCCTTATATACAGAATCTTTTTGGGGGCTAAAGGGAATGAGACGCTCAGGATGTGGCTCTCCCTAAACACAGTTCAACATTCCCCAATGTAAATGAATGGTGGGTGCCTATAGTAAGGGAACATGGAACATCTAATAATGCTAAGTCAGTAGTGGACTTGAAATCACATTGAATAATAAAGTACTTGGTACAAAACCAGAGAGTTGATACCTACGCCAAAAAAGCAATTACTCAAACAACTGGATATGATTTTGGAAACGGTCAGACGTTTCAAGTAGCATCCACTACTTTTCGTCAGTGACTGTTGATACCTAAGCAAACATTTTTGTGACCATCTGTCACCTTTCGCAGGGTAATACTGACTAGATCTATATCAGCTAGGTGTTGCTGCTGTAGTGTGAAGAATGCGTCACCAAACGTGACTTAACTGCAGTGCAAAGTAGAGCCAGTCAGTAATGCCCTGAAGAAGGTGAAAGTCGGTCACCAAAACATTGGCAAGGCATCAGCTCTCTAGTTGTATAAAACGAACTTTGTTCTCCAATGATCTACCAACCTGATGAAACTATTCACAAGTCACTATTCACAAGTCAAAATCACATTGTTTGTACACCATTAATGGCAGGTGGGGACAAGGGAGGTCCTTGTGTTGTTCCTTGTGTTAATCCTTCGGGGGAGACTTGAAACGGTACTTGAGGAGGCGCGATGTCTGGAGACTTGGGTGGGGTGGTCGGTGGAGAGACGGCCATCTTCAAACCATGGACTTGAGTCTCAACGTGCCTGAATGAGAAAAGGAAAATGTTGAACTCGATGTTGCATCTTTGAACTTTGATCTTAACTTCCCAAGCCACCACATACTGATGTATCTGTTAGCTTGTGAGCTTTTAATCCCCTCTTTGTATGATACCTTGCAAAACTGTTAGTTGTTAGTACATCGTATCATGTACATGTAACTTTACTTTTTGCCAGCGTGATCTTCTTCCTCTAGAGCTCCTTCTTCATTTGTCCTTTAAAGAATATGGCAAAAATAATTTTGATCAGTCTTATATTTGAGATGGCAAAAGTATATAATATGTGTGTTCATAATCCCTTCAAATGGGGCTTGGGTTGACTTTGTTCAGATTTGAATGTATATGTACCAGTACCCAATACATTCTAATGTATCTGCATCTACATGTATATAGCCAGTATAACCGCCCTATACTACACTGAATGACCAGCCACACCTACATGTAACCTTTGCACATCTGACAGCAAACATTTTCAAAGCTATGCCCATATTGTACTTGGTGATAAAGATAACGAATTCCACTCCAAGACAATCCTAGGAAAAACTTTAAAATGTGTCCAATGTTCAGAGTTATACCTCTAAAGATGTGTACAATGTTCAAAGTGACTCTTATTGTACCTCCATGCCTGAGTAGAGTTGATGACGGTGGCTGTTGGTTAAACTGGCTATACACTCAGATACAGAAGCTGGTGTGTTACACTAAAGGGTGGTTATACCAGCTACATGTATACAGATACAGATACAGAAGCTAGTGTGTCACACTGAAGGGCAGTTTTACCGGCTATACAGATACAGAAGCTAGTGTGTCACACTGAAGGGTGGTTATACCGGCTATACAGATACAGATACAGAAGCTGGTGTGTTACACTAAAGGGTGGTTATACCAGCTACATGTATACAGATACAGATACAGAAGCTAGTGTGTCACACTGAAGGGCAGTTTTACCGGCTATACAGATACAGAAGCTAGTGTGTCACACTGAAGGGTGGTTATACCGGCTATACAGATACACGTAACAGAAGCTAGTGTGTCACACTAAAGGGCAGTTTTACCGGCTATACAGATACAGAAGCTAGTGTGTCACACTGAAGGGTGGTTATACCGGCTATACAGATACACGTAACAGAAGCTAGTGTGTCACACTAAAGGGCAGTTTTACCGGCTATACAGATACAGAAGCTAGTGTGTTTCGCCGAAGGGCAGAAACAAATACTTTCTAATGTGTATAGTGTTAAAATTTGCGGTGATTATGCCTACCTCCATGCCTGAGTAGAGTTGATGACGGTGGCTGTGTGCTCGTCCATCTGTTTCTGTAAGGCACTCATCTCACCACGCAGGGTCGTCAGGCAGGACTGCAGGATGCTAAGGGGCCTTGGGAAAACATCATGGGATGTATGAGTTAATAAAAATCCTCTACTGCAAATGTTCAAAAGTTCATAAAAAAGTAAAATGTCTTGATAAAGTCAAATGTTTCAATAAATGTTACTACAGAAATATGATAAAGGGTACTGAAATGAGGAGAATAGAAAGCAAATATTATTAAAACAGTTGCCACCAAAGACACAAAGATACTCAAATCACCAAAAAAGTTCTGAGTTTAAATATGATACCTTAGGACAGATTGCATCAATAGAATAACCATACTTAGATAGCACAAATAGCATAAATCTCTTCCATATGACAGAATGTGATAGTCCTAAGCTTCCATCATATTGAATTTGAAATCTGAAAAATAAGCCCAAAGAAAAGAGTGGGCAAAAAATTGGAATGCCAGGAATCGAACCTGTGACCTCTCTATCTCCTGTCTGCTATTACACCCCGACCAATCAAACCACGTGAATTGCATTGAAACAGATTCGTATCAGCCATGACCCGACAAATTGCTTTCTAACTTGCTTTAACGACTACATCTGACCAAACAAACTAGCCAGTGAGATGGCGGAAGGTGTCAGCTTTCAAAAGATGTTTTCAGATTGACAATTTTGGCATTTTGGAAGCAATTGAATCCACCCGCGATTCAACGTTTAGAGAAAAGTAGTAGAAACTTTGATTAGTCGGGGTGTATTAGTGCTAGCTTAGCCACTCAGCCATTGGATGCCACAAGAGAGGAGTGCTGTAAGATGAACCTACTTGCTGTCCTGAGTGAAGGAAGGTGGGTTCAGCAGAGTCTCGTCCACTTTGACCTCCAGACTGACCCCCGCCATGATGGCCTCCAGCGACGACAGGGCCTTCACAGACGCCTGGTCCTCCACCGACGTCTTGTCCGTCTCACTTCTCTTGGCAAGACGCGCTTTGATTGTCTGGGGAGAGGGAGTTAGGGGTTAAGACTCGCTTGCAGACTGGGAACAAAGTTTGCAGAGTTTCACATCTCTCTTTTTTATTCACATATAAACTGTATGAATGATTAGCCCATAACATAACATAACATAACAGCACATTAATTTCAAAAATCTACACAATTACAACAAAATCATTGTTACACAGGGACCATATGATTGTCTGGGGAAAAGGAGTTTTCAGTTAAGACTCAGCATGTCATGGGAACAAAGCTTGCAGAAATTCTTGAATCTCTCTCTCTCTCTCTTTCTGACTTGATACATACATACAATTTATCACATAATGTAATACAATAATTGTACAGATTTACAAAATGGCATATACTGACAGGGGCCCTTCCCACTGGCTTTTTGGACTAGGATTTGCTCCCAAGGACTTTTTTCACATGGATGATTTATCCCCCTGGATTTTCTGTGTTACCTGGCTTCTGTGCAGGGTTTTCTTTCCCTGTTGCTTAAATTCATGACATATTGATTCTGTGTTTTCCTTACACATCTTACAAAGTTTACACGGCCTGGCTGATGGTACATGTATTGACCTCATTTTTACACCACTTCCTTACACAATGTTCTATATCCATTTGACCTTGAGCCTTTCTCAATCGGTGTGGCTGTATACGACAGAGACATTGACACAATTTGAACATCAAAGCCCTGTATGAACAGAACCACCAAACGAACCAGCAAACCCACCTGGTTCTGTTTGAGGGAGGACTTGAGCGCCGCACGCATCTCGGACATCTTGGCCTGCATGATGAACTTCTCCTTCCTGGCTGACGACAGCTCCAGCCTCAAGGAGTCCAGGTCCTTCTGAGACACCTGCGGTTCAAAGTCACATTATGGGTCAGTTCTGTATTTACAAGTCTTAAAGTCTGCACGTAAAATATCAAAACTTGAAGGGAAAAGATCATATTTGAGAAGAAGTTGTAGTCATGTAGAAAAATAGTAATTATAGTGCTCGAAAAAGGAAAGAAAATTCATGACCGTACATCTAAATACAAAATGTATCTCTTTTTAATCACTAGTCTTGTTTTTTAGGTCAAGGCTACCCATGCCACACCATTAATGAATTATAGAGATCACAAATCAACAACCAATTCCTGGTTCTAAATACAAACCTCCTTTAAGATAGTTTGGTACAAGATTAAGAAGGGACTTGAAGCCGGAAGTTTCATGTTTGAGGAGAGCCACACATTGAGTAAGGTAAAGAACCCGCCACACTTATAGAAAAGAATAGGGGTCCATCCTGGTGTAAGCGTATCAAAGCTTACAGTCCGGTTATACACAGCTTGTACCTACTGTACAAAACTGAATGTGTTATGCCTAAAGGCAGTTAACTGGTCATGTAGAACAAATGAAAGTATCACTATTGATAGAAAATGTTGTGCTGTTTCCTGACCTGGCAGGCCGCCCTCATGTTGTCCATCTCCAGGGCGTGGCGCTTCTCCCTCAGCTGCAGCTTCTCCTTCAGGGCCGCAGCCTCCTTCTCACGCTGCTCCACCTGCCACTGAAGGTTCTACAGGTGAGACAACAGGTGAGACAACAGGTGAGACAAACAGGTATGAGTACCTCATTACCTAGATGTCTAACCTTCATTTATGCTGTACATTTTGTATTCTTTACATTGGGAATCACAGAAGCACACACACACCTACATTCACTCACTCACACATACACACATACAGTGAAACACACACACATCAACAAGGAAACACACACAACAGAACAATGCTTCACATCCTTGGGAGGAAGAAACAAGCAGATCCTTGATCTGGATAGTGTACATTGATAATCCCAGAAACACACACACACACACACATACAGACAGACAGACACACCCAGAACAATACATCACATCCTTGACATGGAGTAATAATAAGATTCTAGTACCTTGATCTGGTCGGTGATGACGGGTTCCTTGTCGTCCTTGTCGTTCAGCTGCCTCTGCAGCCGCTCCACGTGTCGCCTGGACTCCAGCAGACGCGTCCGCAGCTGACGGGAATCTGTAATCAATCAATTATATATCAATCAATCAATCAATCAATCAATCAATCAATAATTAATTAGCCTAACGGTAGCAAGGTTCTTGCAATTTACACATGCATACATTTACATGCAATCCATTCATATAGAAGTACCTGACTACAAAGCCGAGTGCACAGCTGACGGGCATCTAACATTCAATGAACACCAGATAAACCTTCTACAGCTTAGTACAAAGTGTTCCTTTGACTTGTGTTTCTGTAGTACAATCCTTACTGGCAGTATACAATCATGTAGTATTTCAGCAAATGGTCAGGACTGAAAACAGCAAACTTTCAGATGAAAGCATGTCTCCGACATGAACATTCACAGCAAAAAGTCATGATTGTGACTCGTGCAAAAATTCTGTACCTTCCGCCTGTTGTGCCTCGGCCTGCCTGGCCTGTCCCAGCTCCTGCTGTAGCCTCTCCACCTCCCCATCCTTCCCCCTGAAGGTCTGGACCAGCTCCTCCTTCTCCTGATGCATCGTCTGCAGCTTCACCTCCACTCGCTTCATCTCGGAGTGTTTGGCTGCAACCTGGAGAAAAGCAACAGACAAAATAAATTCAAATTTGATTTTACTACTTACTGGGATATCTGATAAATTCAATGTAGTCTTTTGAACTAAGGAAAAATGATAGCTTGGAAGTTCATCTGTGTTGGTAAGAATTATCTTGAAGTAAATTTTTTTTCCAAAATTTCCAACACAAAAATTTCATCTGGCATATATTCACAGAAGCGGTGGATTAAGTAAGTGGATTGCTCATTCTTTGACAAAGACTAGGGTTGGACAGTCGAAAATTTGTTTAAGTCCAATTTTTGTGTTGGAAATGATAGTTGAACTTTGTTTCAGGAGGAGGAACGATGTATTACAATGCTCCCTACTTGGTCACCTTTAGTTACTGCAAAATGACTCCAGCTGTTACACCTGGCCTATGACACGAAACCTTTCTTCTTCTTTAAGGCATTGAATATCACATCCTAAGACCTACCTGTTTCCTGAGGTCCTTGCTGGTCGCCCTCTCCTGTTTCAGAGCGGCCTCCAGCTCCTGTACCCTCTCGCTGGTGCGCCTGTCCTCCACCTCCTTCACCTCCAGGGCCTGTCTGGCCTGGGCACTCAGCTCCTTCAGAGACGTCTCCCGCCGCGCCAAGACAGCCTCCAGGTGCGAGGCATGCTGCTTCAGACTGGTGTGGCTCTGCGTCACTCCTGGAGAGAGTAGATGTGATTAAACACTTCAACATGTAACAAAAAGTATGTAACTGTAAGTACAAGCCGCGTAAGTACAGACTGATAGGTTTGACCCACTCGCTTTTTCTGTTAACATGTGTGATGAGTTAAAGAAATGAATGATTGAAAAAAATAAAACAAGTGTGATGGGTTCTTTAACAAGCTTGCAAAATCTTACAACTGTTACAGTGAGTTAGGACTTTCTTTAAGGTATAGTGGGTCAGAGATATAACCATGGCAAGCAAATTGGTAACTGAATTATTTGTTAATCACAAACAGCACAGGAGAAAACAAGACCTTTCTGGTGGAGATAATATAGAGAAAAAGTTGACAGCCACCTGCAAGTCTGCCGCGTTCCCTCTCCAGCTGGAGCAGGAGTTCCTGGTTCTGTTCCTCCGTCCTGCGCAGCTCCGTCGTGTGCTCCCGCGTCGTCTGCAGATCCCTTTCGAGAATCACGATGCGCTGACGGTACGTCTCGATCTCGCTGTGTGTGCTGGCCTGGAGGGAAAGAAGGGTGGATCAGAACTTTTTAAAAATAACATACCTTAGTAACAAATAGCCAGTGAAGGTCCAGGACTAAAATAAGATACAAAGCCTTGTTACAGTACTCTAAATCAATTGATAATGAATGAATCAAAACTGCAAAATATGTACAGTGTATTGCTTCTTGCCTGGAGGAGGGGGGAGGGGGGGTTGGGGGGATATTACCGTTTTTTTTTTCTTAATCGACAAAAATCATGTCTTCTTTGTTGACTCAGTCAGCTCATCTTCAGAAGCACATGTGTACTGTACAATCAATCGTACTTGGACTTGAAGAAAAATGGTAATAGTAGCCACTTCTAGATTCTTGATGCTTGTGTCAATGGGAAAATTATCTAAGGGACCACCAAAAGTGGCCAGGTCCTTACAGTATGTACAGTTGGTCACTTATACACAAGACTGTGTTCCCCACCTGCAGCTGAAGCATCTGTTTCTCGATGCCGTCCTTCCTCTACCTGACATGCAGCTTGTACTGTTCAGTACAAACCTGGTGTGTTACACCATGAGGCAGTTGACCAGGTATACAACACAAACAGGCTTAGGTAGCAAGGTGTTAGGACGCCCTGTCTAGAAATCCTAGCTAAAAGCCTGACAACTGATAAGAATGGTTTAAGTCCTGCTTCCCACCTGCAGCTGCAGCATCTGTTTCTTGTTGTCCTCCTTCCTCTGAGTACCTAGATTTAGCTAGGAAAGTCCCTTCGATAGTGCGTCAAATAGAGGTCCCGCATTTGAGGAGAGACAGACTTCGAGCACGTAAAAGAACCCACCACACTTATCGAAACAAAGAACAATCATTTGTGTTCCTCACCTGCAGCTGCAGCATCTGTTTCTCGATGCCGTCCTTCCTCTGCCTGACCAGGTCCAGCTCATGGTGCACCTGCTGCAGCTGAGTGGTCAGCTGGCCCTGCTGTTCCACCGTCTCCTGCTCAAATTGACCTTGTAACAGCCGCAGCTGCTGTTCAACCTGCTCCTTCTCGTGGACAGCATTCTGCAGCTTACTGTGAAAGAAACAAACATTACGAGCTGTTTTAAACAAAGACGTGTAAGAATTACGACAACTGTTAAAGATATAGTCCTTTCTCTTGCAGTAGAAAAAGCTGTTCTTAATCTGTTCCTTCTCTCTCCTGGACAGCATTCTGGAGCTTACTGTGAAAAGAGATGTTTAGGGCAAAGAAATGCAAGGATTATGACAACCAGCCATCTTTTGAAATTGTCCTTGCTGTAGGAACAACTGCTGTTCCACCTGCTCCTTCTCATAGACAGCATTCTGCAGCTTGCTGTGAACAAACACATAAAGAGGTGTAAGATACAGCTGTCCCTGCTGTTTCACCGTCTCCTGCTCAAACTGGCCCTGCAAGAGGCGCAGCTGCTGTTAAACCTGCTCCTTCTCCTGAACAGCATTCTGAAGCTCGCTATGTATGGAAAAAACACAAAGAGCTGTATTAAACAATGTTTGGTAAGAACTATGACAAAGGTACAGTCCCAGTTGACAAGTCCCTGTTTAAGACAAAAAAGTGTAAAGCCCAGGGCCTGTAAAACAAATTGTTACTGCTGTTGGAACAGCTGAAGTTCCACCTGCTCCTTCTCATGGACAGCATTCTGCAGCTTACTGTGGAAACACAACATAAAGAGCTGTATTAAACAAAGAGGTGTAAGATACAGCTGTCCCTGCTGTTTCACCGTCTCCTGCTCAAACTGTCCCTGCAACAGCCGCAGCTGCTGTTCCACCTGCTCCTTCTCCTGGACAGCATTCTGCAGTTTACTGTGAAAACAAACAACAACATGAGAACTGTTTTAAACAAAGACATGTGAATTGTCCTTGCTGTAGGTACAGCTGCTGTTCCACCTGTTCCTTTTCCTGGACAGCATTCTGGAGCTTACTGTGAAAAACAAACATGATAAGGAGCTATTTGGGACAAAGATGTGTAAGAATTATTAAAGATACAGTCCTATCCTTCCTGATACCCGGCTTCCTGCTCAAATTGTTCTTGCAGCCCACTGTCTTCGACAGAACATCTAAATTACTATAATTCTAGAGGTCTGGATTTTCCTATTGAAGCAGAAGATACATTTTTTACAAAGAATTTGTCAGGTAATTCACTAATGAAATAAGAAACAACAGTTACCGATTTATTCAAACCTTTATCATGTTCTTCTACTTGCAACTCTGGCATAAATTTTCAGTCCATAATCAACTAGCAGCAGACTGCAAGACACTTGTACACAAACAACTTACAGTATCACTGCAACACCATACCTGGACAGTAGACTGACGGTGTTCTCGTATGAAGTCTGCCGCGCCTGCAGCTCCTGGTGTGCAGTGTTCAGCTCCGTCCCCAGCTTCAGCACTTTAGCCTTCTGCTTACCCAGCTCCTGGTGACTGGACGTCTGCAGGTCCGCGATCTTCTGCTTCAGCGAGGAGTTTTCCTGGGGAAAAATGTTTGCTTTGCTTCATTTCCTCAAGTTTTTGATTATATTTCTTAAACTTTTCTCCTGGCTATCCAATTCTAAAAGGCACTTAACACTCAACTCAGGTGAAAATGAGTGCCCATAGCTATGGTAAGGGATGTCTTCTTGTAAAGTTTGAGAGCCCGTGTTTTATATAATAACTTAATTGCACAACAATTGTACAAGGTACAGAGTATGGCATTCACTGGGAGCAACACCTCAAGCTCATACAAATCTCACCACGCCTATCGAAAGGAGTGGGGGTCCATCGCAGTGTGAGTGGATCAAACATCATACAGTCTAGGCTTACACAGCATGTACCTATTTCTTCCCCCATTCATCGGCAAGGTTGATAAACAGGATTCTTGGACATTTTGACATAAAATTTAACACACATTTAAATCTATCCCAAACTGATAGAAGAAACTTCAGCATAACTGTCTGTTACAACTAAAGGTGGTTTACCGGTTATGAGAAAAGGAAAGTAAAGAAATGTAATCTTGATCCAGTTTAGCTCACTGAAGAGCTATTCTTCCACTGCTTGTGACAGAGAAGACAGAAGCTATGTACAGAATTTACAGGTTCATTGTACCAGGGAAATTCCCCTAGCAAGCACAATGAACAATGGACCACGGCTTAACGTCCCGTCCTAAGGACTGCAACCCTTTCCAGTAGCGTACATGTCGTGTGAGCAACAACGGCCGGGATCGAACTCACGACTTCTAGTTCCAGAGGCAAGATAGCTAACCACTAGACTACGCACTCTATGAAGAGAAACAAAGACAAACAAACCCTGCCAGTTAGTTTATACCTGTGTGGTGGCCGTCTGGTCGTGTTGTTTGTTCTGCATGTCCCTCAGCTGTTCCTCCAGGTGTGACCTCTCCTGTATCACACCTTCCAGCTGCAGCTGTAGCTGAGAGAACTGCAGCCTGGTTGAGCTAAGCTCACCGGACAGGGCTGTCTTCTCTTCCTTCACTCTCTCATAGGACACCTGTGAGGAAAAGTAATATTTCATTTTACTAAATTGCTTTCTTATGCTGTTAAACTGTAGCTGTGAGACCTGCAGCCCGGTCGAGTTCAGCTCACCAGATAGAGCTGACTTCTCTTCTTTAACTCTCTCATAGGACACCTGAGGGGAAAATTGATTGTTATTTACCGATTTGTTTCTTTATTTGTCTCTAAATATCAGCTGTAGCTGAGAGAACTGCAGCCTGGTCGAGCTTAGCTCGCCTGACAGGGCTATCTTCTCTTCCTTAACTCTCTCGTAGGACACCTGTGAAATAAATTGTCAATTTATTTAGCAATTTGTTTCTGCTAGTATGTGTAGTTGTGGATAACTGTCTTCTCAGTCTCTTTCATAGGAAACCTGTGAGTAAAATTAATATTTGACTAGCCAATTGCAATTGGTTAAGATCATTATTTGTATCTGATACCAGCTGCTAAGCTATAAGAACTGCAGCCTGGTCGAGCTCAGCTCTCCGGACAGGGCTGTCTTCTCTTCTTTCACTCTCTCATAGGACACCTCATGATGGTTCATGAAATTTGGAACGTAACAAAAAATGGCAACATAGTTTCCGTAGGCACACAAGCTTACATTTTGTATACACAATGTTGGTAGAGAAGTAAAATATGTTGACAATATATAATGTGTATCTATTTTTAGCTGTTCACCTGCAGTTTGTGCAGCTGCTGCTTCAGGCCGCCCAGTTCTCCCTCCAACATCACTCTGCTGTCATTCATTCATTCATATACAAGCTTACAGTTACACAATCATCTGTAGAGAGAAATAAGGGTGAATGTGTACTATCTATTAGTAAGAAATCTAAGTAGATTCTGTTTACCTGCAGCTCGTGCAGCTGCTGCTTGAGGCCCCCTAGCTCCCCCTCCAGAACCACTCGGCTTGCCCGGATCTCCTCCACCAGCTGGTCCTTGTCTGCTGCAGTACTGTTGTAGGTCTCTAGGTGGTGCTGCTGCTCTGACAGCTCTTCCTGAAGGGCTGACAACTCTGCCTGGAGCTGGGATAGGAGAAAAAAAGGGAGAGACATGATTGTTATTTTCCTGTTGAAAGTTAAATCAAACAGAAGTTGAAGACATAGTTACCAGTCTAGGTGCAGCCACTTAATGATATCTACAGTTGGATCTAAATTTTCTTGAATAGACTTGCATTTCATTCTAAACAGATACTACGTCATGTCCAACATTAACCACTTTTCCTCAATTCATTAGCAATGTTGACAAATTGTGTCAAAATTCACAAATATTTTGGGTGGACAATGAACTGTCAGCAATACCCTAACTGTTTTTCTTCAAAACATTAATCTTCTAAAATTCTAGCATTATAACAAAATTCTAAACAAATTAGACAACAAGCTTAATCGTTTTCTTAACAAATAGTCAACAATATACTTTATACTAGACTAAGTGCACAATACTACTTTTACATGTACGTACCAAACCCTTCACAAGCACTGGAGCACCCAAAGTAAAAAATAAGGATCACGGCTCAAATTTTGGGTGTACAACATAATGATTACAGTCATGCACAGTCTGACTTAAAGTTTATACTTAAGTCTACAATGTACAATACTTCCTTTACGTACCTATTACGTATACCCTCCACAAGCACTGGAGAGCCCACAGAAAAAAAACTAGGTACACAGCTCCAATTTTGGGTGACACTATACAAAAGTGCACAAGCACCCAGTATTCCGGCCCTGCCACAAACGTACCTTGTTCTTCTCCTGTTGGACCAGTTCCAGCTGTTCTGCTTTTATGGACACCTCCTGTTTCATCTGACGGAACCTCACGTCCACCTTCCCCATGTCCTCCTGTACGTATATTCAGTACAAAACAACATCATTAGCAAAAAATAACAGCTTTAGGTCTGAAAAATAACCGGCAACATAAATGGAGCACTTAAAAGAGGAGCTGGCTTAAATGAATGTGCTTAAGATGAGTGGTGCTATTCAAGCTAAGGACTCATTCCGTGTTAATTTATGTAAATGTGTTATCCTGAATACTACTGTAACAGAAGTTATCATAATAAATTCATAAGTACAACATTATACAAAACACCATCATTGATAATAAACACCATGTCATAGTTTGTTTAGAATCTGATGTAAAAACAACCACCAACATATCATTCTTCTTCTTCTTCTGTGTCGCTAGAATGAACAGGCAGAACAAACCAAAACTGGTGCAAAACATGTAACTGGAAAAACAGGTTCTGCCAGTCCATTGTAGCGATGCAGAAGAAAGAGTGATGGATGCCGCTCGGATCGTTTGGAAGTACTCTCCCTATCTTATCCGGTTGTAGAGATTGATTTGTCTTTAAATCTTCATGTTTAACATTCATCAATGAACCACTAACATAAAATTGAGCACCTGGAAATTGTTCTGGCTGAAAAGAACCATGCTTGTTGTACCCGGTAAGTGCTATAGCTAGAGGGGTTTATGTACATGTATGTTGTGTATTGTGATTGCCTAGGTGCTACACCTGTCATTGTGATGATCATAAACTCACGTTTTTCAACATTTAAAATACTTTGAAATTCTTTACTACAGATCCTGTAGTGCAAACATACATAGTCTTGCTGTACAAGGTCCGTGTACTAGTACTCTAGTAGTAGTTTTATGGATGTCAAACTTACATTTTGAGTAGGGAAAGAACAACTTCAAACAAAAGCTAAACAACAACAACAACAAAAAACAGCCACTCTTTTTCTTTTCAGTGTGAGTACAAACTTTTAAGATAGATGTTTGGTTTTTGCTTGTTGAGGTTTAAGCAAAGCAACAAAACAGAAGCATGATAAGAAAGTTCAAGAAAGCATAATAATAATAATAATCCTACCTGTAGCTGTTTAGTTGCTGTGTCGAAGCTTCTTTTCTCCTCCTGTATGGCCGCCATCGCCACCTCCACCGCTGTCTTCTCCTCCCGGAGGGCTTGGATCTCGTTCTCCTTGGAGCGTACGTCGCTCTGCGCCGCCTGTAGTTTCATCTCCGCTTCCACAGACTTCCCCTGCAGGGACTCGATGGACTTGTCTCGCTCTGCGAGGCACTCCTGGGTCAGCGTCAGTCTCTTTACGAGCTCCCTCTGCTCCCGTTCAAGCACGTTCACAGCCGCAACTTTCCTGCGCAGCTCCTGTTTCGCGTTCTCTAACTCATGCTGAAGCTCGCTCACCGTAGACACGATGCTTGAAAGCTGTGCCTTCTCGCCTTGTATGGATTCCAGCCGCTCCGAGAACGTGTCTTCGATCGCTGTCTTCTCCCGTTGAAGCTGTTCGAACGCCGCCTCCCTCGAGAGCATCTCGGCTTCTATCATCTCCAGGTGTTTTGCGAGGTCTTCCTTCCCCTTCATGGCGGCCTGCTGGGTATCCAGCACCTGCTGGCGTAGGTTCGCGTTGTCGCTTTTCAGTTGCTCCACGACCGCCGCCTGCGAGACGTAGCTCGTTTGGAACGTTGTCAGCTCGCCCTGAAGCTGTGCCCTCGCTTCTTGCGTGAACTTGAGCTGTTCTTGGAACCAGTCCTTGGCGCTCACCAGTGATTCCACGTCCCCTTGTGCTACGTTAAGTTCGCTTTGCGATTGGAGTCTCTCCTGCTGGACATCCTTAAGTTGGACCTGCAGTCCCGACAGCTGGACCTTGATTTCTTCAAGGTTTGTCTCTTTACCTTCGAGTTCTCTCTTCAGCTCTTCCGCTTTTTCGAGAAGCTTGGAGTTTGACTCGTGAGCTGCGTGCAGTTCGTCGTTGAGTACCTGTATCGTCTGCGCCTTGTTTTCCAGCTGCAGCTGCAAGTCTTGTAACATTTTCTCCAGGTGTTCCTTGTTTTGTTTTGCAACTTGCAGCTCGTTTGAGAGAGCCCTTGTGTCTTTCGTCTCTCCCTGACCGCTTGCTCGGAGTTCCTCCAGTTTCTTTTGTAACGCAGCCAGTTGTGTCTGCAGCTCAGCCCTATCCCGTATAACAGTCTCAGCCTCAGTAGACAGCATTTCCAGCTGGCCTTCCAGCTTGGCTTTTTCCATTAGGGCCTTCTGGAGTTTGGCTGCCCCCTCTCTCAGCATGGCAGTGGTTTCTTCCATTAACCTGTTGTGGGTGGTACTAGTAGTAGTGTGTTCCTCTACGGTTTCCTGGTGGGTGGTGTACACGACCTGTTCATACTCCGTGTCCTGCTGTAGCATCACCGGAACAAGGTATCCGACGTTATTCGCGGCAGGAATGGCTGCGAGGCCGTTCTGATTGGTTGGCGCAAACCTCGAGGGAGTAGAACTACCGATTGGCTGGAACACTGCCATGCCGTCAACCGGAATGTCGATGCCGGAATCCGTGCTCTTGGAGGGTTCAGGCTGTGGTGTCTTGTCTCCGTCGATTTCGTCGTCCGGACCGTGGGAGTTTGTTTCCGCCCTGCCCCACTGAGCCACCTTCTGGACATAGCTGGTCTCCTGGCTCACCTGGGAAGCCAGAAGTGACTGACCCAGGGTGGCCATCTCCGAGTCTGTGCTTGTCTCGCTTTCTCTCCTCTTGGGCGCCGACCTGCTTACTTCTTCGCTCGAGTCCCCTCCGCCGTCTTCCTGCCCCGTCAGCGTGCTAGAGCTCGCCGTGGTCGTGGTGCTAATGTCGCTAGCCTGGCTGCTAAACGACGACCGCCTCACGCGCTCGCTCGTCTGACTGCTTGCCTGGCTTCCCGATGACGACCGCCGGCTTTCGTGGTACCTGGTACTGGACTTAGGCGGCTTCTTCTTGGTCACGGACCTTCCGACGTTCTTACTCTTGTGGCGAGGCTTGTCAGTGCTGACTGTAGGAGACGGTGTGGTCCTTCTTACTGTGGTTACAGATTCCACGGGACTACGGAAGAGTTTGACCCCTCCAAAGTACGCGACGTCACCGTTTTCCGCAGGTGAGGGCGACTGGGGTTCCACCATCGTTTCCGTTGTTGTTATTGTTGTTGACATGTTGTTGGCTGAGTGTTCTCTGTTGGGTGCGGGCAGCTTGGTAGGAGGTTCGAACATGTACGGGGACTTTCTGACGACTGGTGGGCTGGTCTGTAACATTTAGAAGGAAGGACTTAATGTTAGACTGCATACAGACAATTACCCATCAATCAAACACAATGAAGGTTAGACCTGTTCTAAAAATTAAAATACCAAATCAAACTGGTGTGCAGCCAAGATACATGTACATGTAGCTTGGTTTGCTGCATTTTTTTAGACCACCTTTAAGTCCTTGATTAGCCCATTGGGACCACACAGAAACTACGCAGGCATTCTAACAAACAGTGCCTGAATCATTTGCATTCCTGCATTCTTGTATATTGTTGTAATGGCCTTGGGCAACTAATTTTTCCAGACTTTAAGTATATGTTTCGATATTGTACCAATGTGGTCTTACTGAGAATCAAGTTTGATACTGTCTTTGCTCTGCTTGGATGTGAATTTGAAGATTCTCTCAGTCCTGTTATTCCTAATAACTTATAAACCTGATATATCTTAAATCTGGATAAAAGTACCACATGGGAATACAATTCTTCTACTTATGTCAAACCCGAGGTGTACTAGTAATGCTCAGCAAAGCGTACTAGCTGATTGTGCAATACGGCTTCACTAAACAGGGCTCCAGACTAACTTTTAGGTCTAGGAGCACTGTGCCCCTAACCCAAAAAAGTTAGGGGCACCAGCAAAAATCTAGGAGCACCACTACAAAAAGTTGGAAGAACATAAAAGTCTTGGCCATACCAAGTAATACTCCTATCAATCAATGTTAACAACCTGGAATAAAGTATTTGAATAGATCATAAAATAACTGGCAATGTGTGGTATATAATCTAGTTGGTTCTTGGGGAAGAATGATATCTGTGTAGAGGGATTTTAGAAAAATTGGGCATAGGTTCCCCGGCTGGCCCCTATCCGGGGGCCACGGTGCCTCAAGTTCAACAAGTTGAAAAAAACACAATGGTATTTTCAACTTGGAACAAGGCAAGCAATGATTCACATGACCATTTGCGATGACATTAAAAATTACATAAGCTTGAGTGATGTATTGAGATTTTCGAAAAAATTGGGCATAGGTTCCCCGGCTGGCCCCTATCCGGGGGCCACGGTGCCTCAAGTTCAACAAGTTGAAAAATACACAATGGCATTTTTTTACTTGGAACAAGGCAAGTAATGATTCACATATCCCTGAATGACCACCCTCTGTCTACAAACAATCAAAAATGCTTTAATATTCTAACGTTGAAATTCTTGCTCAATAGTATCAAAAATGATCTGTTTGTGTCAGCCCAGTCAAATATCTAGTCCAAATTTCGCGCGTCAGGACCGCGCGGCGCGACCATCCAATCACAGGGCCACCTCCATCGGGAAAAGGAGCGCCACCTCGCCGGTGTGCATGATATAAACATGTCGATCACATCAAAACGTAGCCCTGTTTCTTGCCGTCATTTTGACACCAAGAACAAGAAGAAGAAAAATTAAGGTGGTAATTTTTATCATCAAAGAGTTCGTTACAATCGAATTTCAATGCTCAAAAAATTAATTCTCCCTTTGTTCTAGGTACCAATTTAAAGCTCGTAATCGGCTCATTCTGCTGCGGTCTAAGACGTAGGCGGAAGTGAAATTGGCCATGTTTTGAATCATGGCCGCGCGCGCTACGCCGCGCCGTTTTCATCGGTAAATTTCTGGCGTTTGAAACATTTTACAAGATAAACAAACACATCACGAGAAAGAGAAAGTTATATTCTTTATTTTCATGGGTGACTTTGCCTGTAGAAACGAATAGTTTTTGTATCGCGGGTGTGGGAAGATGGTAGAAGTTTACCGATCGCCATGCGGTAGTTGGCCGATTTTCGCGGTAGCGTCGTTGGAATACCTACTTGGAACGGACATTTTTTGTACCGCGGGTACGGGTGTGGGAACAAGATGGAAAATTCACCGGCGATTTTCGCGGTAGCTTTTGAATACCTAATGTTTATTTTTCAGCTTACCGCTTAGTTCTGCACCTATTATCTAGGTGCAGGTCTTAATTTGATAGTCGCACCGTGCGACCGTGATTTTAAATCTAGTCGCATTCTCAAAAAACTGGTCGCATACATATTGTGTGCGAGTCGCACTCACGAGCGCTGCTAAATAAATTAATGTACCGGTCACCCACATACATGTTTACCCCTGGTATTCTGAAGTTGTTTATTGTAATTGTTAACTAAATTCTTTAATTGTATACCAGTCCCGTTCAGTGTGCTCCTGACCCCCGGTTTGGTAGAGCTTTTGCTGCATCTGCCTCCGTCTGTACTGTCTTTCCTTTGTATGTATTACAACAGTCATACTTTTTTATTTGGTCACTGGGAATACCCTTGGTGTTTTGTAGCTACTGTAGCTATGATATTGTTGGTGAATAGCTAATGTTAGATTGTATACCTGTGGACTACTACTACTACTACTATACCTGTTCAGTCTGTTCCTGACCCCAGGTTTGGTAGAGCCGTTGCTGTGTCTGCCTCTCTGTACCGTCTTTCCTATGTATGTATTACATACTTTTAAATTTGGTCCCTGGGAGTACCCTTGGTGTTTTGTAGCTACTGTATATTGTGACATTGCTGATGAACAGCAAATGTTAGATTATACACCTGTTGACTACTACTACTATACCTGTTCAGTCTGCTCCTGACCCCAGGTTTGGTACAGCCGTTGCTGTGTCTGAATGTGGATCTGAAGCCTCTCTCTGTACTGTCTCTCTGCCTCAGCTATCGTCTGATCAGTGGACTGAGAAGGGAGGTCACCAGTGGGACTACCTGAAAGACAAGTGGTACACTGTCGTCAAACTGCTGAACTGTACGTACAAAATTATCAATAATTACTGGTACATACGTGGCAGAAGGGATTGTACAGATCTTTAATTGTAGCTATTCATAATTATTCAAAACTAGCAAAATATAGAAGCGTTCAAACGGTTCAATCAATGACAAACATTAAATATTGCTGAAAAAAATACCTTTGTCCCAACACACAAAATCTCCTGATAAAATGCATTGGCAAATTATGATCCATTTTTGCTCCTTGACTGAGATTTCATATATACGTACCTACGGGTAAAAACTGTGAAATTCCAAAAGTTCTAAAAGTCACTGAAAAGCCTTGACAAAAAGAAAAGCTACGATAGCATGAAACACAATGGAGATATTATGCAGCAAGAATACCTGAAGGCAAGTTATTTTAAGTGGTATGAGTATGACTCAATACCTAACTGAGCCGGTATATGACGTCAGTACGTAATTATACACTGTTTGTAGCGACCTTGACTAAAGGCTTCCCCAAATGGTTTCCCTAAAGGTTAAGTTGCAACTTTTGACTAGTTTTCCAAATCTGATTTGATTTTTCTACATGTACATGGCCACATAAATTAATTTCTCTGGTTCAGGGATAATTTCAGAAAGGCCTAAAGACAAAAGCAGAGGTTGCAAAGTTGCATCATGCATGACTACGTTCATTTCCTGAAACTGTACGTACAGACTTTTCTTTCAAAATCAAATTCTGTTTTCGATTTGAAATTCAAAAAATCCTGTACATGTGAGGATCCCACTCCGTATACACTCGTGTATATATTTATTTGTACTTAAATAATGTAATTTATATCGTGTTGTCATATTTTGTCTGTGAGTGTCCAGGACTCCCTTGTCTCTTCCCACATGACCTCCATAAAAAGGAGCCTGCAGGCTGTTTGAAGCTTTTCACAAATAAAGAAAGCTTCAAACAAATCTAAGAAAAACTGTAACCTTAAAGACAAAACTTACCAGTAAGAGTAGACTCTGGTAACTGGAGAGTCTCAGCGAAGGACCTCAGCATTTCATTTCCGCGAGCCGCGGCCTGGAACCTCGCGCCTCGTGACCCGCCCAGCGACCTTGCTGACGTCAGCTGCTCACCTGGTAGATTCAGTTTGGAAGGGTAAATGTCAGGAGAGTCCATATCAGAGGTCACCGCGGGGAGGGGTAGGGCGGATGGTTCTTTATAATCCTGATGCTGCTTAAAGGAAAACTCTTGTTTCTTACCTGCGAATAAGTCTAGGTCTGAGGGTTCTAAGGGATTTGAATAAGTCTTGCATAAGAAAGAATGTGGGAAGGAGGTTCTCCCAGAGTCAGTCGAGGAAAGGTTGATTGGACGATCTATCTCTTCTCTTGGGTCAAACAGACTGCTGCGAAAGTCTTCAAGAGGTTCTTGTGGAAACGTGTCACACGTTTTGATTCTTACAGTATCAGATCTGGCGCATTCTCCAATCACGGAGTCCTTTTGCCCGATTAGAGAGCCTGCTGCATAAGCTGATTGGTTGCGATTGGCTACAAGTCCTTTACACAATTCACTCTCCTTTACTTCAGATTGATTGCTTCTTACACTTACGTGTGCGGACGGATTATAACAAAGTGCAGCCGAGTCTAAGACGGATTTCTCCACAGTTTCACAACGTACCAGTTCCTGTAACGAGTGAATCTCCCCCGCAAAAGTCTTCAACTCCTCCTGTGTTTCTGCCCTAGCCTGTCCTCGTAGCAAGCGGCCGATGTAGTCCAAGTCGGAGTCGTAGGAGACCAGGTTACAGAAGGGTTTGCGACAGGCCTCCGTCAGCGACTGGTCTGTGTTGTGTGTGCTTGTGTTGTTGATCCAGCTCTTGTCGTCCATAGGTCAATGACTCCATATCACGTCAGAATGCCTGGGGGTAGGGAGGGGGGTGAAGAATGATGACGTCAGTACTGTGGGCATTAACAAATGTATTTGTTGGTTCTAGGATTTTAAATAAAACATGAAGTTACATTTGTACGGTTAGCAGGGAAAAGCCTGTACCTTGGTTCACAATTAGTATTAACATGGAGTGACTCTTATGTATATATACCATATCCTTTTTAGGTAGCCTCTAGGAGGCTCCAAAGGCCACTGAAATGAGTAGAAACTGGCCACATAGACAACTCCCTTAGCATATACTATCCACTACATTTGGCCAATTTCTACTATTTTTCCAGCCATCCGCGGAGCCTGGTAGAGGCTACTATATACTTATATATTAGGCAGTTTGTTTTCAAATTAACCTCTTACCAAACTTTTTACCTTGAAATGTCTAGAGAACCACACAGGCCCCCTTACTGCCAGAATACCAGCCAAGGCTTCTTTCCACCTGCCTGGAGCTTTTGACCTTTCCCCAGAACAAGACTTGTTTGACCAGTTCTTTTTTAAATTCTTTAAAATTGCCTATAAATAACAAATAGCTTTTGCAGGGTTTAATTCTTTTTCAAACAGCATATTTATGAAAAATACCTCAAAGTAAACTGTTTGGATGATATCTATACTGCGGCTTAATTAAACTTGCTGAAATCACACCAGAATGTACCGGTCGTGCTCAACATGCACCTTTGTTGTTGTGGCTTGTGCAGTTGCCTCTCACAAAATCCCAGGTTGTTAGGTAAGACTTTCCAGCCTTGATTTCTACATTAATGACTGCAGAAAGCCCTACATTGAATCTTCAGGTCCAGCCATTAAGTGATTAACAGCTGAATTTCTTACACTTTCTCAACAAAAAGAGGTGCATGCAGAATGGTGGTTTCTGCAGCCACCTTTGGGGGCCCAAAGGCAGAAAAATGGGAAATTTGATGCCCAGACACCCTTACTATCTAGCAGTGTTCTCGCCAGGGCATTTGAGCGTAGGACCCCCCTATGCTGTGATTTGGATCCCCATGCTGTGATTTTGGCCCCTACGCTGTGTTTCAACCAGCGTAGGGGGGATTTTCTGTTGTTTTGATGCAAAAGCATAAAAATTTGGCTTTATTTCTCAAACTTTAGCCCTCAAAGTGCAGGAAATAGTGTCTTTGAGAGTTTTAAAGTTCAAAATTTCCAGGGGGAGGATGCCCCAGACCCCCCTAAAATATTCCTGCCTCATCTTCACACCTGTAGTGCTCGCCATGTGGCTTTGCCGCGCAAAGATGCCCCTTCGCTGTGAAAAATCCTGGTGAGAACACTGAAGTCTAGTACTGTGAATAGTAGGCTAAAACACTGGTCAAGGGGTATCCCTATTACTGCTGGTAATTATGCTAATTACAACTGACAGGTGACACCACCAGACACCTGTAGGCACTGTTTTGGTCAATTGGTCACCGATTACAGGTGACAACAACTGATGGATATCTGATACCCTCCAGACAAGGAAATGCCAGGGCAGCTATTTAACGGAGTCTCTACTTAAATACCTTACAATTACGCACTAGATAGATAATGTACCGCTATCATGGAATCGCTCTTACCATTACCTTAACATGGCTGTAACACCATACCTTAAATAATACAGACTTGGGGCATTTACCTAGGCTACTTGTACACACACATACATGTGTAAAAATACTAAACAATTTGCATTGCAAATAGACAGACAACAAACAATTTGGGGTATCTCCACTGGGACAGCCATGCCAAAAACATAAGGACTATATAAATTATATAATGGAATAAACACACAAAATCTATAATATCTATGTCTTTAAGCAGATTTAAGGAAAAAGCACACCTATCAAACAAGACAATTTTCACCTTAGTCTGGATAGATTTTACAAAAAAAGTTACCAAATTACACAGACCTTATTCTTTCCTACAGAAAACATTCCATAACTCAGCCAGCCCCCCCTGAAAAGTATCAACTATCAACCTTCAAAAACACTCCGGTCAACTTTGCCTGAATAGCTCCATTCACACTAATGCAAACAGGATGACAAAAAACCTCCCCAAAACTGTTTTTCATACAGTCTGGGCTTTAAGACTGAGTATACAGGTGACCACATGATGTTCAAAGTGAAACATGATTCACTGGCTGTTGAAAATAATAGGCATAGCAATTTAATACACCATAGGCATTCAGCTACTGTGGTAGGACATACAATGTACATTTACACTGTAGGACCAATGTGTGTTTACTCAAAGTGAAAGTAGACTCAGTTCTATTCTAGCAGCTGCCAAAACATCCTGGCATTGAGTAAATAACCCAGGGCAGCCCTAACTGTGGAATACATATAGCTAGTACTTAGCATGTAGCAAGCTATTATTGACAGTGGTATGATTTAAAAACAAATCAAGGGTTTGATACAAAGGGAAGGATTATACAAATGTGCAATTAGTTTGAGACAGCCACTCCCACATTAACTGGTAACATGATCCCTTGTTACACCTAGATTGTTGTGATCATATGTATGCTACGTGTATATTTATGATATCTAATCCATTGATAGTCTGTCTTCTTAACATTATTTGCCAGAAAATCAGCATGCATAGCAAGTCGTGTGTATGTAACGTTAGATAATAGCATATCACAATTTATATGCAAGTGAAATGTGTCTGCAACGAATTACAATAGGAATATCAAAACATGAATATAAATTACTGACAGGGCGAAACTGCTTATTCTCTTTCCGTAATATCTTGCAAACGCTCTGAAAATTTGGGACCGACCAAACTGCTCGTGGTTTTTTAAAAACTGTTCGTGAAGACGACATTGGCGACAAAGGTAAACATACTGTGTTATGGCGTCTATGCGCCCCTCCCCTTCCAGTTCTAGATCTGAATTTTCTACATAAACCAAGACGTGAGACGCATCTTGATCAGCTCACAATTGACTTCAAGATATAAAGCATGTATACTAGAAAAAAAACAGTCAGTTTGTCTTCTTTCTGTACTCTACGCAACCCGGTAACAGGTCAACTCGCCCCAAGTCCAACTCGCCCCAATTATTTACGACCAACTCGCCCCAGTTTAGGGCTTATGAAACTTGGTTTTATATGCATATCTCTGGCTTCTAAATATTACTTAACATGCTGACAAAGCTTCGTTACTCAATATCTCAACATTCTCTTCTCTGTTTTAACGCCGATTGATGCCGAGGGCGCCGGCGGGCTATGTTACATGTCAGCCCGCCGGGTTCACCGGGACCTGCGCCCGCTCGCGATCGCTCGCTGTAATCTCAAGCATGGCTGATGACTGCTGACTCAAATTATTCTTCAAGTACATGCTCCAAGAAGCTTTATATAATACTTAAAGTTTCCTAGCACATAAGGTAAGCAACAGTATTTCGGATCGCCATGCTTGAGACTAGAGCTAGCGGCCGTACACTGTGACACGGCGGGCCGACGTGCTGACCGGGCCCGCCAGTGAATCCCGAGTTCGTTGCTAAATACGTGCCCAGCTAAGAAAACAAATGTTAAATTAGAGTCACGAGGTTTATTGACATGTAAAGTAATATTTAGAAGTAGGATTTATGGATGTAAAACCGGTATAAAACCAGGTTTGATAAGCCCTAATTTGGGGCGAGTTGGTAGTAAATAGTTGGGGCGAGTTGGACTTGGGGCGAGTTGTCTAGGATTCCGCAACCCTCTGCCCCCCTCCCCCATCATAAAAATTCACTGCCACAGAAATCTTATATCATATTTGACTTGACTTTAAATTTGCTGAATTTGGAGCAGTTTTCAGTCCCAACATCACCAAATAAATGCGTCAAACCCTTCCTCTGAATATACAAGGTTCACAGATATCTTCTGGATGACATACAAAGCCCTAAGAGGGATCAAAACGGGTGATATTAGCGCCTAACTTACCTTGACCCGCGGCAAGAATTCCTCCGGCCATCCAAGCCAGCTTGGCATATGGATCCCATACCGGAAGTCTCGCGCGCACTTCTCGCGAGGTTTGCAACTTGCGAGACTTCAGGAGGATGAAGTTCATCAGTTTTTTATTCCAGCGAATATAATACATTTGTGTATTGGCATTCAATATTAAACGATCTGAAGACAGATAAATAGGAAAAAATCACCCCACCCCAAATGATAATTTGGCAGCAAAGCCTGAAGGAAAGAATTACAAATCAAACTTTTTCTTGCTTTTTACAGGTGGTCGCCGTGAAAAGGTGGTCGCCTAGGCAGGTTTGACTGTATTTATTTTTCATTCACTGGAAACAATTAAGCCACATGGCCCAATATATCTCACTTGAACTTTTTGACCATTTTACTAAAACTTTGGACAATTATGATATCTGACCCTGCAAAATATTATTATTTTTTATTTATTTTTTATTTGTTCAGCTGCGTATAATGTACAATATTATTTTTCTGCTGATAAAGTTCTTTTCCCGTTATTACATTAAGTTATACACCCAGTAAAAGACGGAGACAAATTGTATAACGAAGAAGAAGAAGAAGGCGACAGTGGTCGTCGAAAATTCGATCCGTGAATACCTTAGTGTTGGAAGAAAGTTTAGCATTGTATTATAAAATTGTATAACCGTTAAAGTTGAAATGACCTTTAATGCATAAATGGTTAGAGTTTAACATCCAACATAAATGTCTCATAAACGTGGACAGGCACATTTTTCCAACACACTCCTTAGTGAGATGCTATCAACTCCATAAAATTATACTTAGTCTAACACTCTGATTGTTAAAATCCTTGTGTGAGAAAAAAATATCATAATCATTTTAAGTTATTCAAGTGACTGTTAGTCAATATCAATAAATTGGCACCTAATACATTGCATAATATATCAACATTGAATGAGGTTACAAATTCATGTTCCATAATCCATGCACTTATATGACAAAACCTATATATTGCCTTTAAAAGTATAACATTAGATAGTCCAGACTAAATCATGGAAATGCATGTCATTTATAAGCCAGTATTCTGGTGAGAAATGGCAAAAAACATGCAAAAAAAGAAACATGAGAAGCTCTGATCTGTGACATGCTGGAATCAACAAAAACTTAAAGAACGATGGGGGGGGGGGTGTAAATGGGGATGAATTGCAACAGCAGGCTTGATCACAAAACAACTAAATTGCACAAAACACTTGAAAGCAAAAAAAGGCGAACAGAATTCTGCTATGATTTTTGTCCCCCCAAAATAAGCTCACTCATTTTTTCCATTACAGTCAAACCTGTATTAGCGGTCACCTTTGCATAACGGCCACCTGCCCATAGTGGTCACTTTTTGTCGGTCCCTTGGATTTTTCCCATTGACGTAAGCATTAAGAATTCGTCTATAGCGGTCACTGTCCAACGCGGTCGCGGCCACACGGTTTTCGGTCCCGCGGGTCTGGAAACACTGCCGATAACGGTCCCGGCGCATGGTCGCCGCAAGATTTCTTTCAAATCTCGGCAGAAAAATATTGTCATTATACTTTTTTTATAGCAGTGTTACCCATGAAAATGTTGCCTATGGTTTTATTTTGCCCCTGGTGAGGGTTTTGAATTTCCAAAACCGCTAAGACGCCAGAAATTTACAGACAAAGAGAGTCTCTTGTGCGCGGTACATGTTGCCGACGCTTTGTTTACTTGGGTTACTTCACTAGTAGTAGCATGGGCGAGCAGTTTGTTATAAATTATACAGACGCATTTTATCCTCTACAAAAAGGTTTTAAAGTCATCAATTCTTTGTTTATGTGTTCTCTCCATTCAAAGAACTTCTTTGACGAAATATGTTTACATACAGTACTATTTAAACGTAGAGTAAAATCATAACCCACACCTACATTACAGTAGTATATTGTATGCTTGTGGAAAAATCGAGACCGACCGAAAGCAGTCATCTTGTCGGCGATCGTCGTCTTGTGGAAGTGGTCGGTAGACCAAGTTTGACTGTACACTGTACATGTATAGCATGTGAATAAATTGTTTCTCAGTGTGGCACTTATTGCTGTGGTCAAAATCAACCGTTTCTATAGAGCGGCCACCTGTCCATAGCGGTCGATTTTGGCCAGTCCCTTGAGTGACCGCTATAGGCAGGTTTGACTGTACACAGTTTCCAGTTAAATTTTGAGGTAGCTTTTGCAACAGTAACTATACTAAGGTATGCCAGATTTGAACATTCGGCTACGAATTATGTGGATTGAAACAGCTGATTACATGTACGACATGTACATATGAAAGGGCATGCTGGCCAACAAATATCACCACAAGCCTGTCTCTAACTGTTTGGCTGGGCCTGACCAGTGCGAGCATGATTTAGCAAGGCTACTACTGCTACTACTACCTTAATATTACATAATTTATCTCGAATAAGTGCTTATTCATATAAAAGTCTAGTCTTTTCCACAATCTCACATGGTCGTATTGGACCATACCATTGCAATCTGTAGGGACAACATGATGCTAATGAGAAGTAAATTTTGCTAATACAACTTTTTTCACCGACAACTTTTGCTGTAAGGTTACATACAAAATAAACAATATCACATATCTAGAAACTTCTTTGTCCATTTAACATACTGGACTGTGTACTACTCTATACATGTGACACATGAAGGGGTAACAATAAGAACAAAGAAATTGTAGGTAAGTTTAACTTTTCCATATCTTGATAGGATAAAGATCAATCACTCAATTAGTTTGTAGAGCCATTGTGGATACAAAATTCTGTAGAAATGTTGTTAATCAGTACAAATGATTGTGTAACAGTATCAAAATCTAGCTTTGGCTGCAGGAAACTCTAGCCAGTGCTACAAACACGCACCTACAGTTCTGAAGTGCAAAAGTGTTTTAAAAACTTGTCAGTAGTAATAGGTGACTGTCTGCTACAAATCTAAACCATTTAAAAAGACATTTTAAGGATTCACATTTGGTCTTCCATAGATTAGACGGCCAAAACTACACTAGACTTACTCCATTTTGACACATATTCAGAGAAGCTCTTATGCTGAAAATTAAAGTCAGAGGCTCTCTGAAAATCTGTTGTTCTCTGCTTTAAACAGGTACAAGCAAACTTGTAACGATGACCACCTCTCGTGAAGACCACCTGGAAAATTTGTGCCGGTCCCTTATCTAGATTGACCATGGTATGACCAGCCTCCTTTCTATGGTGACCACCTGTCTATAGTAACCACCTGTTTATTTAGTGATGTTGAATGGGTGGTTGCTATACAAGTCTGTCTGTATACCAGGGCTGCCTCCAGCTTTAAATTTTCTTCCTTCCCACTCATTGTTTGGGAGTCCATGATGCTAGCTTATGATTTTAATCCTTCATTTCAAAACTTACAACTTTTTTATCAATTTCTTGTCATGAAGTTTACATTTTCGGATGGATGGCATAAATTTTTTGTCCATCAGAATAGAACAAGCTAAAAAGTGGTGGGCTATTAGCTAGCTGGGCGTTCCGGCATCTTTTGGATGTACTACACTTAGAAAACAAGGAATTAGACACCCTAATTTTTCAGGGGACTCCCAGAAGATGCCCTGTTTCCATGGTAATTACATACATATGCACATATGTACCCCTAATACACACACTGGCTACTGTATTTTTGCCCTCATAAAAGACAGTGGGACTGCATGTAAATTGACTGACATGTAACACTACCAGGTAATTTTCAATCCATAGAGCACATTAGGGAGCGCTGGTTCCGATTGGTTCCCCCTTGCTCCAAATTTTGCCCTGTCTATAAATTCTAGCTAAAAGCCGGTCCTGGAGACAGCCCTGCTGTATGCTGTTCTTAAAGGAAAGCTACACAAAAAATTGAAATTTTTTAAAATCCTTCTATGCTATGCTTAATATATTCCAAAGTCAAATTCTTACTTCAAGTTGTTTCGCATAAGTCCGTCATAGTTCTGGGATTTCCACAGTTTGCAACTTATGCCGTGCTGACGCCTTCTCGACTGGTAATTGAGTTATATGACGTCAGTGTTTCAGATTTTTCACCTGATGATTGAAATTTAGAACAGTGACGTCATATAATACAATCATCAGGTGAAAAATTCGAAACACTGACGTCATATAATTCAATTATCAGGTGAGAAGGCGTCAGCACGGCATAAGTTGCAAACTGTGGAAAATCCCAGAGCTATGACGAACTTATGTGAAACAACTTGAAGTAAGAATTTGACTTTGGAATATATTAAGCATAGCATAGAAGGATTTTCAATTTTTTATGTAGCTCTCCTTTAATTTGCTTAGACTGGAGGGTGGTTGCTCCAGTCGTAGTATGTGTACTTAGGAGCGAAGTCCATGTTGCCCATGGTGTACTCCGAGTCTTCACTGTCCTTGATGTTGGCCTTCCCTGTTTGGCACTCGGCGTAGGAGGGAGGAGCTAGAAAATAAAGAAGACAGGCTGTGAGGATTTTGTGCTGAATCTAGACACGGCTTTAAACATTCTGCAGTTTAATTGCTTTGCTAGCGGAACTTTTTACTTACAATCATCTCTTAGTTGGTTAGTGCAGATTAACGTATTGAAAATTTATTTTTAAGATTTGCTTTTATGCTGCTCGTAGATTTTTGTTGCTTGCCTAAGTTTATCTTTAACATATGGCAATATGACTATTAAAAATATCTAACAACTTAGTAGTACTAAAATGTTATAATCAGAACTTGTCCTTTTGGCTTTTGATGAAAGTTCACTTAAAATGTCTGAGAAGTGAGAACTAAAACAAATTGGTGTGGCCTTTAATAGCTGAAAGATAACTTAGGCAATAAACAAAAGATGAAAGATGATGATCTAATTGAAAGTATACAGTAACTTACGCAGGCCAGGTGCCCCTGCCATTGGCATTACAGGAGGAGGGGCTGACGGCATCACCCCTACAGGGGGGGCTGAAGGGTACCCTCCAGCAGGGGGGTATGCTGCATCACCCGCTGGGGGGTATGGCATCCCGGCAGCAGGGGGGTAGGCGGCATCAGCTCCAGGGGGGTAGGGGGCAGCCGGGGCTGCAGGGGGGGCGGGGAAGGAGGGGGCGGAGGGGTAGTAGCTGCGGAGGGGGATGAAGCCGATCTTGATGGGGAAGGTCATGTCCATGCTGGTGTGGGCGCCGTCGATGTGCCCAGAGATCTGAAGAAAAAAAAGCATTAATTTGTAAAAAGAAAGCACAAACAGCAATGGCCTGTTTTTGTTGGAAACTTTGAAAATTGAAAAAATAGAAAGAACTCAACACACTTATCACTTAAACAGAGTCATTAAGAGTAAATTACAAGTGGATCAACCCTATCTCATAGAATAGTCTTATGCAACCCTAGTGGATCACAAGTGGATCAACCCTATCTCATTGAATAGTCTTATGCAACCCTAGTGGATCACAAGTGGATCAACCCTATCTCATTGAATAGTCTTATGCAACCCTAGTGGATCACAAGTGGATCAACCCTATCTCATTGAATAGTCTTATGCAGCTTTTAAGTACTTACGTAGCCTGTGTTACACAATCTCTAGCTACCACAAGCCAATTGACCCGCTTCCTTAGGGGGTCGGTCAGTCAGGTTAGTTGCTGACTAGGACCGCAATTTAGTCAGGCTAGCTTGTATATACTGATATACCAAAGCCTTCAGGCAGTTAACCGGTATACAATACAAGCAAGTTCCTAATCTCCAAGCAGATCTATCGGTGGCAAGGCAGTATCAAAAGGGCTAAGCAGAGGCTTTTAAAACTTGTTAGCCCTTTTGACAATGCCTTGCCACCGATAGATCTGCTTGGAGATTAGCAAGTTCTTTAATACTGACCTCCAACGCGTAGTCAATGTCGATGATACTGCAGTAGCGTAAGGACGAGGGAGGGATGGCCGGGACGGTCAGTGACATCTGCACCTGCGAGGACTGGCCTTCTGCGCATCCCTGGCACTCCGTCTTACTCAGGGTACCGGAGGAGGACCTGGTCTTACTGGTCGCATGGAACGAGACAACCTAGGAAAAGAAAAACAGAAGAAACCGTGAAAATGTATCTAAATTTGCCTGGTTTCAATTTCTCATTTTCACATTGAGTGCTTGTGGTGGTTTTAAGTTCGCATTTGACACAATAGTAGACAAGGAGCTAAGAGGGAAAAAATTTGCGGTGGTTGTCAGTTTGCTTACTGCAAATATAAAACACTACCTGAATCAGCTTGGCGGTGACATGAGTGACCTTCTCGTTGGCGTTGTTCTCAATGTTCCCGCGCATCTGCACGGTTTCCCCGGGACAGTACGCGGTCCTGTCGGTCTGAACCTGCAGCTCAATTGGCCCGGAGGCGCAGCACAGGCAGCACAGCATCTTAGACTTCTGGCCAGCCATCGGGGTCTGGAAAAAAAATCAACATGAAAACCGAACCGTTCTTGGGGTGTTGATGGTGTACATGTAACTCAGCAGCCCTTCTGTGTAACACCAGCTTTGCAGGTATGCAGCTGGTTATATACATGCAATCTGCCACACCTAATGTTTGCAAATCTCACTGCAAGCATTGTTTAAAGCCATCTAGTGAGTACGCCCCTATTGTACACCCCTACTGTACTTGGTGGTTCGACTTCTTTGATAGTTCTGGGAACTAGTGTTCATCCACCATCCCCAGTGCTACCCTGCAGTTTTCACCAATCCTGCTAGATGGGGATGCTTCACATACTAGTAGATTTTCCCCAGACCAGATGGAAGCTGCTTGATATGATTATGAAAGTTTCATCATCATATCAAATTCACTGACGAGACATAGGCAGATGTTACAGAATAAGATATATTGTTTAGCATAAACACAATAATATACTAGGGAAACTGTTCTGTTCCACAATGGTTTCATGTTTTTAGCTTTTTTGTGTGTTGCAAATTGCTCAACTTTCACACAAATAAATCTAAGGCTGTCGGTATATACCAATTGAAACTAAATGAACTTAATGATAAGGCAATGTCATTTTGGGTTGAAATTTAAAGATTACCAGAGCGGTGGGTTCTTGGTTCAGATTGTACATGTCCAGCACAGTGATGGCTCTCTTAACCGTGTGGTCAAACTTCCATGGTTTGTCGATGGTTCCTTTATGTAGTACCACACATAGCCATCATAACACTTCTTTTACATTTTTCAAATCAATTAATATTACTGAACTTTAACTTACCAGAGCAGTCGGTTCTTGGTTCAGATCGTACATGTCCAGCACAGTGAAGGCCCTCTTAACCGTATGGTCGAACTTCCATGGCTTGTCGATGGTTCCCTTGATGTAGTATCGGACGTAACCGTGAGCCCCCTCAAACGAGCAGGGCAGGCCCTGCTGAGGCAGCTGGTACTGGAAGGGGAAGACATGGCGACCGGCGGGGAGGGTGGGGTTGTCACCGGATTGACCCTCCGCTATGGCAAAAATCGAATCTGGTTAGAAACTTTCATTTCTTTCAACTAGGGGATGATGCCTGAGCGACAAAAAGTATGTGAAAGTATGATTTAAAAGACAGCAGAATGTAAAAATGTTCTTTATGAAATTCACTGAATGATCTGTCAAATATGTGGTCTCTCAGTGGTTGCAGCCTCTAGTGGACAGGGCGTGTTACCAGATTTTCAAACCACCTTGTGGCCCCGTCAGCCCAGTCCACACAATGCAACAGAACATATTAGCCTGGAGTCCAGCCTTCTTAGCTTAAGTCCACTACCTAAGATCTGCTCCTCGCCAAGAGCTTGGGTAGCAGACTAAAGCTAAGAAGGCTGGACTCCAGGCTAAGAACATATAGGATAACAAAGTTCCTAGCACACAACCAAGTGTATATACCTAGTAGCTGACATTCCTTCCTCAGGGCAATACTAACTGGTTCTACTTCACACTGCAGCTTAGTCTGGATACCAGACCATTCAGGCAATGCGAGGCGATAACCCCTTTTGGCTGGGGAAGGCCAAGTAGGGGATAAGAGTTGGCACCCGGGCGCTCTTGGCAGCCGATCTCTAATTTCTATCACGCTTAGTTATTCGGTGCACGTGTGCTATCTGTTGCGGCGGCGCAAGTTGCTTTGCCGGCTGAAGAAGTAACAAGTGGAGTGCGGTGGTCTGGCATCCAGGCTAACTGCAGCTACATGTAGGTGTTGCTGCTGCAGTGTGAAGAATGCAACCCAAACATGACTAAGTACATGTACATATAGAACCGCCAATTTACAAATCTGATAAAATGATTCAGTCACAGAGAACAGAACAGAACATAATCAACACAAATGTCAAGTGAAACACTACGCACTGAAGTAAAAACTTTTTTTATATCTTCACACAAAAGTCAAGCACACTTGATTAATGGCTAACAACTCTGAAGCATCACATGACAGGGTGGGGAAAAATTTCTTCATTTTGAAACGTGTGTCCATTTCATCAAGTAATTTATGTTGAGAATTAGGTTCTGTTGAAACAGGTGTAAACTAGTATGATAAGTGAGTAAGGACAGGGTAGCAACATTTGATCAAATTGCCAACAACGTGGATCATATGATAATGAATACAAAATATCCTCATCCATTCATTCATTGTTAAATTAAACATTCAGATTTCCCATGCTGGAGTTAACATTCAGCCCCCATGTGCATGTTGAATCGTAGGGTCATTCCTTGTGCATTTCTCGAATTTTCAAGTGCAAGGTTAGTGAAGAGAGAGGGTTCTGAGCAATCATTAGATTAATGTTAGAGAATTATCCAAAGAGAAAGAGAGAGAACAAACAGCAGTGGCGGGGGAGCACACGGTTTTGTACACGGTTTTGTACCTTTCCCAAAAAGCGTCACTTTATGCTGAAAGTAGGTCTCAGAGGCGGAGTAGTGCCTGGTCGTCGTGCGGCGATTCTTTCCCGACCCCGTCGAGTGACGTTCAGTCCAGTGAACATACGCATGCCCGTGGAATTTGAGGCGCACCCCTATATGAATAACCCATGCAGGCAAAAAGTGAAAGAATTAAGTCACAACATAAAGAAAAATAAAACAAGTGTAAGTTAAGGACCTTACCCTTCCCATACATAGTCACCTTGTGTTCGAAGTATGTTTCGGATGCAGAATAAGACTCTGTATGTCGGTTATCCCCTGAACCGTGCGTCTCTGTCCAGTGCACGTTAGCATGCCCATAAAATTTGAGACGGATACCTGAGGGAAGAGAACACATAGGAAAACAGATCTGAAGGAGTTACAGTGATCTAAGACAGTTGTACAGCAGTTTGAGATAATACAGGATGATTGATAAAGGAAGAAAGATTTAAAATTCGCATTAGCCCTGACATCTGACTTAAGCTTGTTGACTGTCCAATGTTCTAATTTGGAAATATTTTAGCTGGAACTAAAAGGGGAACTCTTAGGTGAGCAGGAGAGCTGAAAATAATGGATTCTAAAAGCTCTGCAGTAATATCAATAAAGAACAGGTAGACATGTACATCAAAAACACATGCACAGTTCTAATTTTAGCTGCACTAACCTGCAAATGCAGGCGGTATTTCAAACAGGCTACTAGTATAAGCTTGTTCATCATGTTTAGATTATGCATGTGCAGAGAGATTGCACTGTTGGTAATTTGTCGAGGGTGAAGGCCTCTAACAGGCAAGCAGCTCTTGACTTGATGAGTGCTAGTTGTTTACCAGAGTCTGCCTCAGTGGACTTCAACTTATTAGTGGGGTCGTGTGGCGCAACGGCAGAGCGTTCGGCTCAGATCCAAGAGGTCCCGAGTTCGAATCCTGTCATGTCACCGATCTTGTGCCCTTGGGAAAGGCACTTTTACACGACTTTCCTCACTCCACCCAGGTGTAAATGGGTACCTGACTTCGGTTGGGGAAGGTTGCATTGAGGTCACCTGGTGGCGCCGAATGGCAGCCTCCTCACCCTTGCGACAATTCCACAAAATGCAAGTGTGGATATATATGTATATGTTGTGTATTACAATGTATGTGAAACCTGTAAAACCCTGCTATTCATATTGAATTATATATTCAGCGCTAGAAAGGCTGCCATTGCGGGTAATTTCTGACCAATAAAAAAACAAAACATTTTTTGACATATTGCCCATAAAGTATCTTGCTGTGCATGTGCCGTTCAAACAAATGAACAAGCTTATCATATACTAGTATACGTCTGTGAAAGACATGTACAAAAATGTATAATTATATCTTTACCTCTCATTTTCATCCCTTCGTTCAGGTTGACCACCACCTGACCGCAGACCCACTGTCCGTTCTGGAACACGTCTACGTTGTTGTTGAACATCACGCTGAACTCCTGAAGTTTCCCCATTCTCAACGCTTCTTTCCTCCACCGCACAGATTCAGTCAACTACTTTAGGCTGCGGAAAATATGGAAATTCAATTGCAATTTATTATTACATATACATGGTGCATCTGGTGGCACCCTGAACTTTACATGCAAATCTAAAAATCAATACTAATACTATTGTCTAGTCCAAGTTAGTAGCTGGACTAGTCCTCTTTCCCCAATCATAACGTTACTGAGTGCTATATTCGCTATTATATAAAGCAGAGTAAACAAGAGTTCTACGACCTCATACCTTCGCGAAATGATTTTGACCTTTATGACTGACGTATTAGGAGTGTTTTTCATCAATCAAAAATCATACCAGTTGATCCTCCTCACCCAAATAACATAAGTTGTCCAAACCTCCTTGTTATGATTATGAGCTTAACAAAGAAGGTTATGCTAACATTTTTCATCAATAATGCAAATAAGCTCCTTATTAGCATAATTTGATTCAATGGTGTTCACATTCACACAACTTCTAAATGCAACAAGTATGAAATTGCCGTTATTTACTAGTATGGAATGATAGTAGTTTCTCATGAATTATGCAAATTAGGCCTACATTTGCATAATTTCTATCTATTGACATTCCTCTCTTCCTCAGTTACAAATGTCACATATTTGAATAGTCATATCATGGAACACAGCAGGTTTTTAAAATTGCCTCATTAATTATAATCTGATTTGCATAATTATCATCCAATCATACAAAGCATCACATAAGCTATCTACATACCAAAAATCATGACCATCCATCAAGCCCATCTCGAGTTATATTATTTTCTCATTAATTATGTAAATGAGGTTCTCATTTGCATAGCTGATATCTATTAATATTTCTCTCTTCCTCAGTTACATATGTCACATGTTTGCGAGTCCTATCATGGAAATTGATGAATGTATAAACTTTCCTCATTAATTATGCAAATTAGTTACTGATTTGCATAATAAGTATCCAATCATGTACATCATCGCTCAAGCTATGTACATGCAAAAAATCATGACCTTCCATCAAGCCCTTCTTGAGTTATTCCCTTTCAAAGTCTGAAGCAAAACCTACCCCTGCAGTTCCAAAAAAGTTGCTAGGGGGCCCAAACCTATACCACTTACTCTCTGCCCAACGAGCTATCTACCACTCAAAAATCAGTTCCATAGCAATTTAGCATGTCCACAACACGAGATATCATAACAGGAAGTTCCGCTGCAGTACTGTAACAAGCCGATAGGGGGCCCAAAATCTAATCATTTTCAGGTTTCATCGAGACCTACCAACATACCAAATACCAAGACAATCCTTCCAAGAATTCTCGACTTATCGTGTTCACTAACAGACACACAGACATGCTCGGTATTCCCATGCTGTGGCACTGCATTAATGACTGTTCTTACTCATATAAGGCCGTGTATATCCAACTTTGGTCAAAATTTGTATGTTTCAGTCTTTTAATTGGTGTAAGGAGATATCTTTGTGGTTTGGTTTCACATGCTCCGAGTGGACTCTTCCAGGCTGGGAGTAGGTCAAAGTTGACGATTGTTTTCGTCTGTCAGCTGTTACGAGAGAACGAGCTGGTCAACTGTCTATTTTCTTTGCATGATTCTAAAGTAGACAGATGTGGCTTTCTGGTGCATAAGAATTTTGGGGGCTTGCAATTAAGGTGAATCCTTTTCTGAGCCCTTGTTTTAGTGCTTTAAAGCATTACTGCCTATATGGGCAAGTCTATCTCTTGTATCTGCCCTACAGCTGGCTGATAGCCAATTTGTCCCTGGCAGTAACTGACGTTTCCTGCCTGCCTCATGACCCCTCATGACCAACTTTGCACCCATTTACCCGTGTCAATATCCCCTGAAACAATACAGCCCACACGTCGCAACCAGAAAGCATAGTATGAGCATACAATCTAACACATTTTTACACTTTTCTCGTTAATTATGCAAAACACTTCGCCCAAAATCTAATCATCTTGAGATTTCCCACATACACACCGACACACCAAATACGACAACAAACCATCCAGGCGTTCTCGACTTATTCTGTTCACTAACAGACACACAGACAAGCATCATCGAATAACCTACTCGACGAAACCATTCGTCGCGAAGGTAATTATACACCATTTTTAATTAATATGCAATTTATTTATTTCATTTCAAGAGAGATGGATTGCCCCTCCAACTTTAAGGTATGACTCAGCAAGTGAATGCAAGTCAAACACTTGGGCCATAGCAACAGTACCAACGATATAACTTATATTAAAGGTCTCCTATAGGATCCTGCCATCTAAAAATACATCATTTTCTGCCCCTCCCCTTCCACGCTAGCTGGCCTTGCCATGCCAGTTGCCTTAGAGAATACCGAAGGCTTTTAAACGCTTCCCGCACCTTACCTGCTACTGATGCTTCGCTCTGGCGTTCAAAAGTTTCCCTGGTGACCGCTAAAGGCGCGAATAACTTTGCAACCTTTCCTTCATATTACAAATATTTACACGTTCACTCCCGTCACTTCCGCCTTCTGCCACTCCCAGTCTCGTCTCGTGCCACTTCTCGCGAGACTTGAAAATATATATGGCAACTTATGGCAACTTGGTGAACGCGTTGGTGAGTCTCCAAGTGGATTTTAGCGTGGAAAAATCTTATCTGCGGGTCAAGACGCTGTCCATAGGCCACGGACGATACGACTTGGCTACGGGAAGATCTATTAGGAGATTATAAAGCTTGGTATCGTTGTTGTTTTGCCGGTGCATGGTGTGCTGCAAGTGAGTTTCCAAAGAGCATGCTTGGTAACTTCCAACATGGCGGCGCCCATAAGAAAATAAAGTCCTCCGTCCACTTTCCTATATCCAGAGTCGTGAAACATGGTAGGGTAATGTGTTGTTCCCCATACGTCGCATTGTAAGTATATTTCATACTTCCGAGTTCCATAAAAAGCGAGACTGTGAGTTGTCTACCTTGTAATACTCGGGTTTTCGGTGTCGAAAGTGAATGCAGCCCCCCTCCCCATTCTCACCTCGATCCCCCCAGGCTAGGCCCCCTCCCCTCCTGAATATACATGTGCTTATTAGTGTGTAAGCCCGATCGAAATGTTTTCCCAAAGATACCTTTCAGTTGAACATGTTAGTCAACAGTTAAACCGGTATTCAGCACAATTCACCGGCTTTCCCGGCACGCTGTACACAGGAACATGCATGTAACATAATTATTTTTGTATCATAATATTCATACCGCAAGAAGTGAAGAACTTAGAAAGACATCTAAGCAGCAAGACCATCTCCAAGCTTTGTTCACTTCAAAAATGAAATGACAAGTACATTAAAGGAAAGAAACCTAATATAGGCTTGTACTTTGGTGTTTCCTTTGAAAGTTTGATAGATACATGTATTACATTTTGGAATGCAACGTTGTTGTTGTAATGGAGGTCACCTGTACAAAGACTTACAGTTGTTTTACACTTGACAAATTCATACTTATAAATTACATTTTTTTTCTAAACACAGCAGTTTGCTCAAATTCTAGGTTATTTGATCATATGCTATATCAAATATTTGAAATGGTAAAATGAAAATGAAATGAAAGAGAGTATGTAACGTTACAATGTTTGGCCAAGGAGGTTTTACACATAAAACCTCCTTGGTTTGGCAGAAATTAAACATTTATGTCTAATTCCCATGTATGCCCTTCCAGCCTTCCAAGGATATTTCTAGACTATTGAACTGATCATGACACATGTATTCAAATAAACATTAGTATAAAGTCATGTACTAGTACTCTCATCTCCCAAATAAACATACCCCCCGGAATAAACATACCCCCCGGACAAATCTTCAAAATCTAATAAACGTACCCTCCGGAATAAACGTACCCCCTGCAAAATGACCAAATTGACACAAACTGTGTCCATGCTAGTGATGCTACTAATCTGTCCTCGGGAAAGTAGATGATAAGCAGGTAGGTTCTTTTTATACGTTTATGCCTGATTTACTTATTGAGATTTACCACATTTGTGGAAAGATTGACATAACAGGTGACTATCACGTTTTCTTGGAAATTGAAGCAAGTGATCAAGGAAAATTGTATAAAGTGACATAATCAAACACAAGTAGTCGCCAAACTTCTCAGTTCCCTTCACACATTCAGAGTCTACTCTTTTTTCAGATATTTATCAACATCTAGAACTTGAACAGAAAATTACAATATCCTGAATATGTGCTCAGTGAAAGTATTACTTATTTGTAAAAGCCATACAGAAAAGGAGGAACTTGCCATTTATTGTGTCATGCATTGCATATAGAACAAAATCACATTATTATATATTGTTAAGGATATTATCATATATTGTCCTTGGTTCAGTGTTGTTGCATTCCAAATAATTTCAAATCCAAAAATTACCATTGTGTGTAGAAAAAAACTTTCATTTTGAGAGACTAAATTGTCAACAAATTTGTTCATTAGATGCCTCAGGCCTGTACAATGTTGCAACATAGAGATTTGGTGGCAACAAACCACAGGGTTCTCATGTTACACATCAAAGGGCCTGTGAAAGGGTGAGCCAGACAGTAACCATGGTAGCGGCACCAACACAGTAAGGGGCGGGGCTTACACCCAAAATTCTTGGAAAGCCTGGGCACTCTCTCTGTAGGGGAGTGATCTTTTTAAACGTATTTTTATGTGATAATAACGGTGACGAGATTGCAATCTAATTTTGTGTATAGACTTTACTATGAAAACTTATTGTTGTTAAATTGTCATGCACATTTTCGACTGAGGCAAAGGAGTTTTAATTATAATTCAAAAAAAAATTGTTTCCCCTTCTTCGAGGTGAGCTCTGCCTTGCATGACAAACATTCCCACCGACTATCACTGCCATGCGTCTTTACTGTGGCGATTTTCGAGGGACTAAATGTACATGTTCGTGGAAGAATTTGGTAGGATTGAAATGTTCTAGTATATTTTTAAAGTGATTATACAGTTTCTAATGCTAAGACATAATTTTTACAAGGTGTTGTTTGTAGCTTTTCAAAGTTTTTGGGAAAGGCTGTATTTTAACCTCCTTGATCTCACGTGCGTAATCTTACATGTGTACTTGAAACATTGTGTGCCGCTGGCATATAACGTTACATGTAATTTGTTTTCTGATCAGCGTGCCTTGGTTTACGATCTAAACAGAGACTGTCAAAGTTGTTTATATGAAAAATACATTTCAAAACTTCAGTGTACCGTCTTATTTTCTCCTAATAACAACGTTACTTTGTAGCGAGATCGACCGATATGTTAGTACCGCCAGGGTTTCACAAATGCCGGGTCATTGTATCGGCGGGGAAATCCACGTCATTTGGTCGAAAAATAGCGATTTAGGAGCAAAAATATCGGGGAAATATGGAAAAAAAACTAAACTTTAGACATAAGGGGGATCTCTGGTAAGCAAAGCCCCGATGGATTTTGAAAAAATCAATAAACGTACTGTCCAAAATAAGAACGTACTGGGTGGATTTTGAGGCTGAAAAAAATAAACGTACCGGTACGTTTATTTGGGAGATGAGAGTACTATACATTTAGAAATAATCAGGCATGTTTTCTTTTAACATACATGTAACGCCCTGACCTGTTAATTGTTACTTAGTAATATAGGCTATACATTCACATTGTGGTTAACGTTAACTCAAGCAGGTGTCCATGATAATGATCAAAAGTAGGTTCAGTGTTGACATGAATTATTCACACATGTACAATCAAGCTAGATTTAGCACTTCATCACTTCTTAAACAGTAACAACCACCTGTACTCTCTAGTCTCTCTACAATATAACATGTTCTCTGCTAAACAAGTCAATTGCAACATAGCCTCATGATCAGTACAGCAAAATTATAGGTAAACAAGGAAACAAATATTATCTAAAGGTAAACTAATTCTGGTTCAAAGTTAAATAGAAAATAACATTTCTGTCTCACACAATGGATTCTCAAAACCTTGAAAATTATTCAAATGCAGCGGTAGTTCGTTCTGTGTGTTATCTGAATCTTGAAGGGAATGTGGTGAATCAAAGAACATTGTCCTAAAAGCTACACCAATCCCAGCACACAGTATTGAGCCTATGACCATGACCACTAAGGTAAAGATGTCCTGTCCTTCCTTCAGGGTGTACCACAAAGTCACCATTGCAATGTTGCCTATCAATGTCAGCACAGTGTTCAGCCAGAATGTGATACCATATCTCAAAGAGAGTGTTATGCTGAACAAACCCACAATCATATGTAACATGCCAACAAATATCCCATTGAATGAGACTGTGTCTGTTTCCAGACATGTGAAAGAAATTGCCATTATTATCCAGTGTACCAAAATGTAACAGACAAAATACATGATATAGTCAGCCCGGTGCTGAAAGCCGGAGGTGTACAGCCCTACAGCTACTACACGAATAGTCAATTCAACTGCCTTCCACAGTGTGAAGTACATTATGATGATTATCCTTACCACAGTCCTAGTCCTACCACAAAATCTCTTATCTACATGTATCTTTTTGTTACCAAAGTACCAAAATTTGACCACAGCCTTGACTGTTGCTAACATTGATATCACCATGGTGACGACCTTCAGGACGCTGACCTGTTGACTTGTAGAGAAGGAGATGTAGACCTGTAGACACAGTTGAGGGATGCTCTCCAACATGGCTTCTAACAGATCAAGATAAGAAATCCCAAACTCCACATGGTCACCCAGGCCTTTGCCCCTCCATACCAGATGAAGAAGATTAGAATACTGCAGAAACATTCCTAACTGGAAGAAATGTAGCAGATACTGAATTCGAAAACCTATATATACATATAGTGTGCTGTCTCTGTCATTGAAATATCTGAATATTATTGCTGAGAAAATATTCACAAATAAAGATGGACCAATCACAAAAACAATTGTCCACCAGAACCAGTCATAATCCCCACTGTTGTGATACTCAAATGCCAGCATAATGTCAGTAACAATGTCCGCAACATACAAGATCCATGGGATCACTACAAGACGTATGATCTGTATGGCCTTGTGATTCCAGGCTTGTTGTAGGCAGTTGTACACTCTGGTCCTACAATCACGCTGGTCCATGGTCCTCTGATCTTTCTGCAGTGGCAAGACAAAGATGGAGCAGAACAAAATGTTGTGAATGTATTGTTGTATTAGTAGCCAACCTGAATGGTGAGTTTAAGAGACTTTTATTTGATTGCAAAATTAAAACTATTTGGACACAATGATTTTTGTAGATTTTACCACTGTAATGTAGTGAGACCCATGTTTTAGCTTTACATGTGTCCATTGAACCTGTCATTTCTAGAATGGGAAGTGCAACTGAAATGATGTCGGAAAGACAATAGATCTGTTAGAAATTTTCACAAAGCAAAACTTTTCATTACTTACATGAACTCAATAGCAGCAAAAGTGCGTTTATTAGGTCTCAACTTGGCAAGTGCACAGGCTGAAAAAAAAAGTGTTCAAGACAGTGTAAAGATTCTACAGCAAATATCATTACCAATGATACCTCAAAAGATGGTGGGAAATATGAAAGAAAAGGGAATTTTGAAGAAAAAAACAAACTCACCTAATCGCTGAATCAAACAGGTGTTGAGACATACATGTAGCACTGTCACCTTAGATTCATGTGTGACGTTTGCCATCACGTCTTTGTCACAAGACCTAGGTCTCACGTGGTCCTTATCACAAGACCTAGAGTCTGACGTAATTTGTTTCTCTTTGCAGCAATGATACCTAAGGTAATATTATCCTTGAAGTTGAATAACACAAGTTCCCAGTTGTAATTAGAAACCCATGCACCTGAATGAACTATTGTCTCCAATGTTTGTGGTGTAAGGTTCACAGTGTCTGAATCACAGGGCATTCAAAATCATACAATAGAGGGGTGAAATGTGTGTATACATCTTTATATCTGGACAATATGTATTTGCAAGACGTTCCCCATGGCTTTGTCAGGGCTTGACATGGGTTTTTCTGTTACCATACTTGCAGTACTGCAGGTTGTCAACAATTATACCTGAAATATCTTCTGCAAGTACCAATGCCACTAGCACTTTTCCTGCCTACCTGAGCCATACCAGCATGTTGAAGCCAGTAACATCATTGCACATATCTTTAATTTGTGAACTTAGACAAATATCCTGAAAGATTATTAATGAATGAGGTTCTCCATGGGGCCTGCTTAGCAGTATAAATCTAGGTGGGCTAATAGGGAAAGTCAACTCCAGTTTTGGTTTTACTAGTGATTTTTCTGAATCCAAAAATAATTGTATTGGGAACTTGACATTAGACTTGGACTAGTTAGCAATTGCATTTTACAGCACCGATATTCTGATCCACCCCCCACCCCCCGAGTACCCTCCAAATGAATTAGTCAGGTGTAAAATATTATATTGCAAATGGCCATTAGATAAACTTCAACTGAGGCGCTGTTGAAAAATCTTGAGATGAGGTTAGAAATTACTTTTAACCTCATTCTAGTCTTTTGGAAAATAACACCCACTTCTGGAGTTGACCCTTTAACAGTAAATTGAAACGCATTCACATGATATTAAACACATCATGCTAGATTTGGTAATGAAAATAGCATTTATTTAATATACAACTCAAGACCCAAGCGTGATGTCCTACATGCATGTATCATGTAGACATGATCTCATAAGGTTTGGGACCGGAGTTTTTTTTACGATTTCGTATGTAGGCCGACACTCTCAGGCTGAGGTGCTACAATTCCGCCAAGAAAAGTAGGACCGAAAATCTAAAACTTTCTTCTATTCTGGGCCGCCCTTTCATCTTGCCAATGGCCATGGGGTAGGTTGCATGATGATTAACGTCATGAAGAATATGGGTAAACATAGACCATGGGGTGTGGTGCGGAAGCCATGACCTTTCAGGTGTATCAAGTGTCGCCGGACAATGGGAACGAGAGTCAACCGGGCGTAGCCAGGTGCTCGAGTTTTCTCGGGTAAAGTCGTGAATACTCGCCTAACGTCGGCTGGCAATACATCAACGTCATGTAACTGATCTTATAATGATTCATGTTTGTGTTGTTTTTATTCTACTTCACTCTAAGGGAATGAATGAGGTATTGTTTCTGGCTTGTCTATGTGTGTGTGTGTGTTGTGTTTGTTGTGTGTGTGTTTGTGTGAATTTTTTACAGATGGTGTTTCGCCTTCTAGAGAATGAAGTTTGCCAAGTGTAATTGCCTTGTTTCTTATGTTGCAAGTTATTATGATAGGATAGGTTCATGTATAGAAACGTATAGATAAGAAAGTTTGAAGAATAATATTTAGCATACATGTGTAAGATAACAAACACACATGGCAAGCCCACAGCAAAAAAACTGGGTGGGTGTTCTGCTATCTATAGGAGGGTAATTTCAGTCAGAACACATTATCCCTATTGCTGATGCCAAAAATTAAGTCAGTACCCTGCTTTTCGCTGATAACTTATGGATGATGAAAACAAAACCCAGCCTTTGAATTTTTACTCAAGATTAGCTATTTATTCAAGTAAAAAGTGAATTGAATGGTTCGCAGAAAAAAATTTTGCTCATCACATCGTGTAGCATTTTTATAAGATAAAAAAGATCTTTACTAATTATATACTAAGTTGAAAAATAGATGTATTCTAATTACATGCTGTTATGTCGTTCACTTCCCACTAATCTCTACATGCCCTGTTGAATGACAATTTGTGTACAAAACTTACAATTCCAGCAATATTTCCAAAGTAATGGCTGGTAGGTAACACTTAAGTGAAGTTTAACGCAAGGTAAGACATTTAACACAACTTAAATGATAACGACAAGCTTCTAGTGCTTATCGTGGTTCCGTACTCATGTGTAGGATTTGTTTTCACACAGTAGCGGTTAGAAGTCAAGAGTTCAGAAGTGAAAGATAAGGCCTGTGATATCCAACACAATTTATCACTACAGCAAATTTCCAGTGGCTACTACAGAACATTGCTAATAGTCATCAGGAATACGCTAACAACAATGTATATATATCGAAATGGCAAACACCCACATGGACTCTTTCAAGCTATACTTGAACACTCACGATTTGTATTTATTTAAACAGTGATGATTAGATGTTAGCAGGTCAAAATTCAAATAAGTTGTCAAAGGTGAAAGATAAGGCCAGTAATATCTGATAAAGATATAGCGTTTCAACAATGCTGTACTCCTTTGTGGACATGGAATTTTCTACACAGTGTCTTAGACTCTATAGATGTCCCATGATTTGGAACATGTTGTTTTAAAACTCTGTACGGTATGTTGATTTGAAGGCTGTTCACAACACAACATAAAGGGGGACTCTAGCTTTCCAATGAACACCATTTCAATAAACCCTAACCCCGCAGAGACTAAAGACCCACCCACTACACCCACCAGGGCCGGGACGTCGTACCAGTCCTGTCCAGTCTTCAGGGTGTACCACACCGTTACCATGGTGATGTTACCTAGCAACGTCAGCACGGTGTTCAGCCAGAATGCCCGCTTGTGTGCCATAGAGGTGGTCAGGCTGAAGGTGTCCACGGCCATAGCTAGAGCTCCTATAACCATACCTGGGCAGGCTCTACAGTCCTCGTGCACCCATATGAACGTAAATGTCATCACCAGCCATGAATGTCCTGTCTTCTTCTTTAATGCTGTAGTACCAAAATGTGACCACAGCCTTGACTGCTGCCAGCAGTGATATCACCATGGTGATGACCTTCAGGACGCTGACCTATGTAGAGCTGTAGACACAGCTGAGGGATGCTCTCCAACATGGCTTCCACCAGGTGTAGGATGGGAAGATAAAACTCCACATGGTTTTCCAGGTCCTCATCTTTTCTTAAGAGACGGAGGAGGTCAAAGTACTCCAGAAATACACCTAACTGCAGGAAATGAAGCAAGTACACAGCATACTTGCTACTCTTTTTGATATAGTATTCCTCAGAGTATTCATATACTGCTGAGAGTATATTTGTTATAAGTGTTGGCCCCAACACGAATCCCAGCGTTAGGCCAAACCAAGTAGAGTCCCCGCTGTTGTAGTACTGAACTGCCAGTGACAGGTCAGTGATGACGTCAAACATGTACAGTCCCAGCGGGAACACCACAAGGAACAGGATCTTCCTCGGCAGGGAGTCTTAGACTGATTCTAGACAACCTTTGGTTTTTTGAATCGGCTTGGAGTCGCAGATTGGTCCCAGACAACCCATGATGGTTTCCTGACTCTATTGTGGTGGGTGGGCAACAATGAAGCTGAACTCTGGTTTACCAAGTTGACTATCTAGACTCTACCAGAAACCGAAGAGCCAACTAATACACACAGGCACCACAGGTAGTAGTCGACCTAAAAGGTTTTTTGGGGTGGAGTAAACAAGTCAGGAACAACATTACGACAACAGAGTTCCACGTGAATTAGGAGATACTTCTAATTGCTATAAATTGCGACAAGGTGCAGGTAGAAATTCTAACTTTCACCTTTTGAAACCCATACCATACACTCTTTTACTTAGTTGGATAGATTAGTCCTTTTATATAGATACATGTATATATAGAACTGTACCAACCATACTTTGTACCTTGTACAATTGTTGCGAAATAAAGTTATCAATATAGTTTGGACAGGTTTCCATGACTTTTCTTCTTCAAGTCTCTACTGATTGTACAAAATTAGACAAAACCTTACACAACTGAGAATTATGTTAAAAAGAACTATCTTACCACACTTACAGAAGATAAAGTATAGCTGCAGACGACAGGAAGAAACGTTGTTGGGTTAGGTCAGACGTAAAGTCCTCAGTGCCACGTCGACAGAAATTTCTGGACAAACGGGAGTTATTACTAAAGCTTGTGTTCTGAAACTTTAGGGAGCATGCGCGGTCATATGACTTTGATTGTTTAACCTGTCGACATCACAAAGTCTGCGTTACCGTGTGTTTGTTCGAATATGAACCTTGTCCGGTTGCTATCATCAAGATCGGTGTTGTCAAATATTTTCGTGCAAGCTGACGCGAGTGACCGATGACATCCCTTGACTGAGGATGGTCAATCATTAGCCAAATGTACAAAACGTCATATCTGATAAAATCTTGCTTTCATTCCAACCTTTAAAGCTTCAATAGAATTGTATCCAACTTTTCAGAGATTATGTCGAATGCCGATTTTCTCAATTCTTATTTTTTCAGCCATGGAGCATGTTCGGTAGTAAAACTTCTAACATGGCGGCGCAAACCTGAATGTTTCCATCCGGTGTTTATAGATATAACTCAGACTTTATTTTCATATCCCCCCTCCCCCGTCCCAGGATGACAAAAAAGTTCGGTCTGAATAAGATATAGAATGTACGAAACAAACAAATATAAGAAAATTTCACTTTTAAGACTTAGTCGAAAGAAATCACTAATGAAGTACGCTGAAAGCCTGCCTTCTTCAAGGCATCCAGAGTATTTTATGAGGCTTGAAACTTGAGTAAAAAAAGTCAAATTTCTAGTCATTCCTACACATAGTAAGTTTCAATAACACTATACCATTACATATCGACATTAAAGGAGCAAAGATACGATGTCGTTGTGTGGTGAAAACTGATAGAAAATCCAAGCCCTAATAGACTGATCCTGACTGTCCATCAGAATTAGGGGTTCGACCAATGAGAGAGTGACTGCATGTCAGTCAAATATTTGCATTTTTATGTTTTAATTTTGCATTTCTACGTTTTGACGGAGGTGGGCGGGGCTATGGTATCGGTCTATTTACACTAGGCGCGTGAAACTAAAAGATCACCATGTAGCTTATGTTTGTGCCGCTTTTGAGCACTTTTGATAAGAAATCCGTAGGCAAATGTGGTAAACAGTGGCATTAAATGTCAATTTCATAAAGATTACAGCAACTAGAATGTTTCCAGTTTTCAAGCCTCATAGAATGCTCTTGGTGCCTTTAACTGAATATAGTTGCGCAAAATGACAATTGTAAGAAGCATGCATGTCGGGCAAGCCACACATTCGGCATTTGAAGTCACGTCCGCTAGGTACAAAGTTAGGGTCACTAACCTCTGGACTATGTACGTTACTTCGGGAATCATTTACGAATGGAATGGTTTTCGAATGTCCGATTTATCCGGAGTACGTTCGTAGACCAATTAATCAGCAGACTGCTTCATTCGGACCAGACGGACGAATGAAGCTTGGCTAGAAATTGGATTAGAAAGGTTAAAGACTTTGTGGTACACTTAAGTGTACGAATAAGGGAAAAGTAAGCAAATCTTACGTCTTAAGATGTACTCAGAAGAAATCACTAATATATATATATATACGCTCAAACCGTGCCTTTACTGAACATTGTATCACTATGGTGCCGTTTCATTCACCAGGTGTCGAGACAAATAAATAAAAGCATAATCTATGTATTTGGGTTATTCTGTTCCAAGACACCATAGCCTTTCTTTTTTTCACCAGAACAACTGATTTAGGAGAACAGTGAATAAAGAAGCATAATCTTCACATTCCATCGTTATCATCACAAGAAAGTTGCAGCGTCCAGGCGATGCTGAACTTCAAACGAACTTCAAAAGAAAGTTCCTAATATTTCTGTTGACTTGGTACAAAAATTGATAGTAGTGCTATGGGGGCTTTATGACGAAATGTCGCTATAGTATAAATCCCGCGGCCGTTTCAAATATTCCAGCATCAGAACATCCTAAACACTCACGTAGGGCCCGGGGCATCGATCCCAGCAGTGGTATTTTCCAATTTGATTTCCTCTCTTTTTGATCACCATGGCGTTTTCCAAAGCCATTCTTCTCGTTGTGATCACCGTTGGTTTCCCTTCAATCCGGGCACAAACTGACCAACCGACCGCCGCCCAGCTTAACGGCTCTTTCCCCGGGGTGGGTCGGTACCTGTTCCCCGGGGTGGGTCGGTACGTGTTCCCCGGGGTGGGTCGGTACGTGTTCCCTGCATGGCTGTCCGGGGTGGTCGTCACGCCTATGGAGACGGTGGAAGTCCTGCAGGAGAGTTATGCCCGCGCTGTAGGCATAAGGAAACCCGTGGTCACCGATTTCGGTAAGACAAAGTTTGTTTGTATTGCATACCCAGTAAACCGCATCAAGGCGTAACACACCAGGTTTGTACAATCAAGCTGCATATCTGGACATGAAGAGTGCAAGCTGCATATACGGACAGATTTATATGATCCACTCACACCGGGAAGGACCCCTACTCTTTTTGATAAGTGTGTTGGATTCTTTAACGTGCTTTGAGGTGTGGCTCTCCTCAAACATGTCCTATCCGAGGGACGTGTTATTCTTTTATTCTTTTCATCTTTGAGGAAGACGTATACAAAGAATGGACACACGACAAGGTGAGGATGCTTTCAAGTAAAGAAAATATACAAGCACCTTAGCCCAACAAAAGTTACACTGTTAACAGAAGATATTTTGTAGATAAAACCTCAAGTCCCTGATGGAAGATAGGGTGCAGTGGAAGATAGCTTTAAGTTTGTTTCGTGCGGGAGCTCGTCCCAAGTAAAGTAAGTAAGTAAGCATTTTGTTGGTCTTAAGCGGACTATTTTGTTTCTACGTCAACACATGTCTGCTGCTGTATATTTCGTACTTGTCGGTTCATAGATACAAGTGCGTAGTGTGTACTTCTAGCCTCCATAACAGGCTTTGAAACGGCTTCTTTGGGGGCCAAATAACACACTTTTTTCAGCCAGCCCGAAACTATCACCCCGTAACCATCTCGCCGGTAAAGCCTGCACGATAACGGCGAGTCAAAGCGAAATGGTTACATTACCGGCGAGATAGTTACGGGCTGGCTGCAAAAAGTGTATTATTTAGCCCCAAAAAAGCCGGTTCAAAGCCTGCTATGGAGGCTATGCGTAGTGTGTACTTCATCCTTTCTTTTATTTTTCTGCAGAAGTTGCGGACTGCAGCACCGCTGGTGACGCCATGGAGAAGGAAACGACTACGTAAGTACAGTACTAACAGTTACTGCCTGTGGCACAGATAAAGTCGCTGTGTCTGGGATTTCAGACATAGCTATACTTTGCTGCCACTTAGGTTAAACCAGGCTACGTATAACGATTGCATCTACATATCATAACATGTCATCGATGTCATGAAATGAAATCTACCATCTTCAGGCAACAATATATTTATTGCATTGTTGCATTCGACAGGAAATCCAATTCTCTTTCAGACGTAACTTTCAAGCAACAACTTGGACAATATCTAAAAACTGCCTGAAAATACCATGTGAGTCTATGACAAAAACGAAATAACGCCACTATAGTGCTCAAGACCCCTATCTAATGCGCAAACAAGATGTCGAAAAAAGTTCATGATAAAAGAATTTCTTAAAGTTGTTTAAGAAATTCAAACCATGTTGAACATGTTTTAGCGTGTACTGCCCGGCCGGTTGTGCCGCCCACCGCAAAGCCACTGTGTGGGGAACTGGAGTCTACAAAGGGGTAAGCACACAAAAATACTGGATTCCTAAAAGTAACTTCTGTTCGATTCCTTTAAGAGGTAGTCCCTTTTTTCTCTTGATAGTGTCTTTTATATTGTCACGTATTGATTACTTTATATGTCAGCGGACCTTTCTTGGTATTTTTGTTACAACTGGAACCTTGACAATAGCCTAATATCATACTCCTTGAAGCCCGTGCGTGATTGCGTTGTGATAAGTTTGGTTGATTGATTGATTGATTGATTGATCGTTGGATGTATTAATTACTTCTGATAGGATTCATCCGGATTCGTATGCAATTTTGCTGCTATAAGTTTTATTGATCAATAGGTTGATTGGTTGCTTGTTTGTTTATTTGATCGATCGATCGATTTATCTGAAACCTGCCAGGACTCGTCCATTTGCCGTGTAGCCATCCGCAGAGGAAAGCTGATTGATTCATTGGTAGATTGATTTATTGATTGATCTATCTAGATAATCATGAAAAATGGTTGATTGATCAGTAGATCGGTCGATAGATGAATGGATGGATCGATTGATTGATTGATAGATATATCTAAATTCTGGCAGGATTCGTTGCTGTGCCATGCGGCCATCCATATCGAAAATGATTGATTGATCAGTAGATCTATCGATGGATTTATGGATGGATGGATGGACGGATCGATTAATTTATTAATAGATATATTTAGATTTTATCCGGACTCGTCCCTGTGCCGTGCTACCATCTACAGCGGGAAGCTGATTGATTGATTGATATATCTAAATTGCATCAGGACTCGTCCCTGTGCCGTGCGGCCATCCACAGCGGGAAGCTGATTGATTGATTGATATATCTAAATTGCATCAGGACTCGTCCCTGTGCCGTGCTACCATCCACAGCGGGAAGCTGATTGATTGATTGATATATCTAAATTGCATCAGGACTCGTCCCTGTGCCGTGCTACCATCTACAGCGGGAAGCTGATTGATTGATTGATATATCTAAATTGCATCAGGACTCGTCCCTGTGCCGTGCTACCATCTACAGCGGGAAGCTGATTGATTGATTGATATATCTAAATTCCATCAGGACTCGTCCCTGTGCCGTGCGGCCATCCACAGCGGGAAGCTGATTGATTGATTGATTGATTGATAGATATATCTAAATTCCATCAGGACTCGTCCCTGTGCCGTGCGGCCATCCACAGCGGGAAGCTGCAGGACGTTTCCGGCGGGTTCGTCACGGTGAGCAAGCGGCCGATGGGGATGATGTTCCCCGGGTCCACCCGGAACCGCGTCAAGTCCACCTTCATCGTCATCAACTCCAAGTAGGAGACAATGACGTTCTCTTCGTAGTCATAGCATATAGATTATACACATTGTTTCTATCTACAATGTAAATCGCTTATCAGTAAGCCCTCGATCATTCTTACGATCCCTCGAAAATTCTCAAGTTGAAATGACCAAAGTCTATGTCACGTGACCGGCTATCGGAATCAGTTTCTATATTTCACCATCAACAGTTTCCATAGATTCCATCGTGTCTCTCAGATAAATGATTACCATTGACCCATGTATTGGATCATTTCTGTAGTGTTTGAACGTTCACTAAGCAATCAGTATGGTAAGCTTTGACGCATTCTCATGCACGTCTGAAAAGTCTAACCGTTCAAAAAACGTATTCGGTTGCTTGAGTAGATTTCGTATTGATTGATATAGATCTAAAGTTTACTTAATCAATGTTATATACTAGTATTTAGATGATTTACATTAGATTCTTGCGATCCTCATAATATCATGTGTGTCATCCATTTTGTTAGCCGAAAATTTAATTCCCAATTCTTCCTAGTTTTGGTTGTGTAAAGTTCAGCCTTTATTCATTATATTATTTCAATGTTCCTTTGTTACGACTTTTTCCTTGGTCTGCAGGAGCTTCCCGAAATTAGACATGAAGTCGTTCGTCGTGAGGCGTTATGAAATCGGCAAGTGAGAGATGTTACGTGAGGCAAATCCGTGAGGCAAATCCGTGAGGCAAATCCGTGAGGCTCTGTACCAATCGTCGCACAACATAGGCATTCTTGAGACTTTCGCGAAAGTGTCGTGTAAAATTCGCCATTCTTGCCGTAGATCCTTGTCGACATATCAATAGTAAGTTCTGAGGCAGTCATAGATTTGCCTAACATCCTAGGACACTTATCTGTTTTTCTCAGTAAAGTGTATTAAGCTACCCGATGTTACGCCACCTTGTCACAGTCTTCGTATAATATTGAGACAGTCGACGTTAATGTGCCGTACAAATTTCTCCTGTTTCGTGAAAAAAATGTTATCATTGATCCTTGCCTACTGTTGGTTCTGTCATTGTCTTGCTAAACATCCCGCGACGAAAACGATCGTGCAACAAATGTGGCCGCACCTTAAAATTGCAGTAACTTTGTCGGGTGTCTACTTTCTAACACAAGCAGTTTTATATGACTATCCAGGTTTTGAAAATCCTCTTTTTTTCCTGAGATATCAGTTAAAAGCATAACATTTCATCAACGTATGAACATCTTAGCTGGGGAAATGTATCCAAATGTTATGTTTAAATGTAACCACAAATCCATTTCTTTAAGTTTCCTTTGTTTAAAATATGACCTAAATTAAGTATTCTAACAATCGTTGGAAAGCAATTTTCATACATAGTTTATCCGTTTTGAGGTTTTAGAAATACCCTTTACCCGGCTTTGAGCATTAATGTGTTCGAGATTTTAGACTGCCTCTGCTAGCATTGAATGGCGTGAAAATTGAGAAAAAGTTGTAAGCGATGAACATGTATATAATATATATGCGCTGATAGATCTAGAAACTGTCGTCACCAGCAAATGTAAAGTAATGAATTATGAATAAATGGATGGTGCGTTTCCAGACTAATTTTAACACTGAATACAAACATGAAGACGGATATTAATCTAAGACCGATCTATTGTGCTAGGTTTTTTTCATGAATCAGTCTAGGGGGCAACCAGGCATACTTTTCGGGTGTAGAGAACAAATGTGAGAAATGTTTTTACAATGTGCAAAAAAACTATCACGTCATTTTTCACCTAGAAGGTGTATATTTCCAAATATACACGATAAAACACACACACAGAAGAACACCCACACACCGAGAGAAGAAATACATTCAAACTCACTCACATTACAGACATACAAGCCCAAAGGAAAATCACGAGTGGTAAAATCAAAATGTGTATTTCAAAATCATTTAGTCCCCTTTGTACTATGTTGTACTGCTTCGTTCTCACTCAAATTTTAATGATATACTGTGTTCCACAAAAGTCCCAAAATTTAACCTATGTCTATACAAAATGCTTTATGTACATGTCAAATATAAGAGGGAACATTGCCTTATAGGTATATTTCATAAAACGATATTCGTCCTATCATTTTTGATATGTTAATAGACATCTTTATAGTGTAATATGAATTATAGTTTCCATTTTTATAAGCCACAGGATGTCTTCAGTGGCGGTTCTTTCTCTTGAAATTCTTTGTCGAGTAATGGGTGTTTACAGTCACGTGGCTATGACGTAAGCTGGCTTCCATGAATGACGTCGTTTGTGACAAAAAAATCCTTTGCACGATTAGCTCCAGTTCAATTCAAAAACAGTAATAGCTTATGAATGATTTTCTATCTAGAAGCATTTCTGTTTAATCTAAATGGCTACTCGCCATATTGGATGGTCGCCAAGTTGGATCCAACCGATTAACCAACATGGCGGCGATGATATCTATGACAACGTTTGTATCTGCAAGCTGTGACTCCACGACGCGTAAACACCCTATTGCCCTTTCTGTCTTCCAGCCTGGGCTCTCAGAACATCTCTCAATATCCACGCTTACCTGAAAAATACAATGCACAAAATTAAGTTAAAGGAGGTAACTGCTTTTAACTATGATAGCAACAACAGTAATGGAAAATTATAAGAGTAATATCTACCCCCATAGTAATACAAATACATGTATAGCAAAAATGTCAAAAATAAGTCTCACCAGAAGCCATATTTGCCAGGGCTTTGACGTCTTCCATGCCGAACCCGTCACTCAAGTCAAAGCGAGGCTGACCGTGACCATGGTGACCTCCATGATGACCTCCGTAGCCGCCATATTGGCCGCCATATTGGCCGCCGTATCCACCGCCTTGATGGCCGCCATACCCGCCGTGGTGGCCGCCTTGATGGCCGCCATGATGACCCCCGCCCCCTAGCAGCCCTCCAAGGCTCTGCAGCATGCCCATTTTACCCTTCTTGTGATGACCGTGCCCGTGACCTGAAAACACAGGGTTTGATCAGTAAATCTACTCCTCAAGAAAATACCTAATGAAACGCAAGAAACTACGATGTATAGCACCGAACACTTCCAACAAAAACAACGATACTTATTAGGATGAATATTCAACAAAATATCATAAGAACATATAACACATACAGGACAAACTCTTTTTTCTTAAATTTAAGTCAACTGCAGCCGCATAGTTCCCGTTTAGAACTTTAATTCAGACTGTCATATACCACTTTCGTCGATGTGGGTACTGCAGTGGTTTAGGTCTAAAGCGAGCACTGGGTTAACGACTTCCCTGACTATAGTTTCTTATCATTATAATAACGTCATTTTTAAGTACTTAAAAAAAACAGTAAAGAGGAGATGTTTACCTCCGGATCCCTTCCCCAAGGCGCCCATCCCCAGACTAGCCAGTGACCCCAGGTTGAACCCGCCCTTCTTGTGTCCACCGCCATGTCCGCCGCCGTGCCCGCCGCCATGTCCCCCCAGCATTCCTAGGACCTGTGGCATACATATCGTTTTATTCATTTCATATTCAAAACATCTTGGTAGCCCCTACAACAAAATTGTTGATTTCAAAGAAAGCATAGGACAAATGGTACAAAAATCACATAGCTTAAATTGAACGTATATACAGAAAATGATGATGAAATCATAGTACGGAACAAATACTACAACATACATAAATGAATAAACAAAAGAAATATGATATGCAAATAATTAAGTGAAATAAACGTCCATGAGCAATATTTCAATAGCGTTTTCAAACTTTGCAGAGAGTTTTCGTTTGTTTGAATCTTTTTTTTTTACGAGAAGCTAAAATCGGCCGGCAGGCTATTTCCTCGATCTATTCCGATTAGTTTCGCTTACTCGCTTTTGACAATTCTCTGATATTTGTCAAGTTGAAATACGGTCATAAACTACCAACCAACCTTAGGAAACTATTTGGAGGATACTATAAAATGGGAACAAAACGAATATCCGAATGCCTTTTAAAATTCTTGTGCTACCTAGAAAACTTAAAGTCGTGTGTACCAGTCTGAATTCTCTATGTTAAACGTTATATACTAGTAATAGCACGTTAGCTATCAAACAATTATTATCATTGGCTGAAGTATGCCACAAATTAAGGAAACGTCGCCTTTCCTGGTTGCCATGCCCTCCGTGGTGTCCGTGACCGCCGTGATGTTTCCCGCCCCCTGCGTACGCCATGGATCCCATGACCTGCCAGTTAGAGGGGTAGTAGGTTAAAAGGTTAATAAGTTAGACGGTTAACAGGTTAATTAAAATTGACTAAGTCCTGGTTATCAATACTCGATGACTCATCAGATTTGCGTCAGACATTTACCAAGCACCAGAACCCACTACTTTTGTGTTATAATTAGATTTTTTCAGATTTGGAACAATTGTCACAAACATACCAACCGCTCGTGCATAGTCCTTTGACTTACTAGTATTGTCATTTTAGACTTTTTTAAAACTTAATTTCACGTGGTATTGCCATCTGTTAGCTTTAATATCTAGTATTTCATAATATCTGAACAAAAATCGAACTTGAATTAAAACTTTAACTTTTCTGTCAACTGATTGTTCTAATCATGTCGTTTCTATGCTCATCATAGTTCTAACTATGACGAAATTAGACACTGGAATCGAGAAGCCTAAACTGAACAGTAAAACTATAATGTAAACTGAATAAAAGACTATTCTTACACAACCAAGTGATCTATTCAGCCGACGTTTCGGTGACCATCTTCAGGGCAATTTGTCACCTTCTTCAGGGCAATAATGGCTGGTTGACATTGCACTGCAGCACAGGTGTCGCTGCTTATAGATTCGTTGCCAAACGCAAAGTATTTCTATACTACACTTGAAAGTTCATCTGTGTTGGTAGAAGTCATTCTGAATCAAAGTTGAACTACAATTTCCCAACACAAAAATTGGACTTACCAAAATTTTCGACCGATCAGCTACAGTCTTTTTCAAGGAGTGAACAATCCACTGCTTCTATGACGTCACGTTATGCAGATAAGACACGTGACTCGGTGAGCAGTGGATCATATGACGTCACAGAAGCAGTGGATTGCTCATTCCTTGACAAAGACTGTAGCTGATCAGTCGAAAATTTGGGTAAGTCCAATTTGTTGTGTTGGCAGTTTGCAGTTCAACTTTGATTCAGCATTTCTATACTAGTATATACAGAGATGTAAACTGTTGTACTGACCAGTCCTAGCGGCCCCAGTTTCTTGAGCAGGCCGTACTTCCTGAGCGTGTTGATGTTCTGCGGCGTGGCCAGGTCCGTCAGTCGGTCCGTGATGCCGTGGGGATCATCATACTCCTGGTCTGGAAGGCAAGTTCACATAGAGCCATCAAGCATGTACATATATCATACTCCTGGTCTGGAAGGCATGCCATTCTCGTATAGGGCTGTTTAGCCATTGTCGACAGTTATTCTATTTACTATAACCGAATGATGCACAGCTGCAGACTTTCAACTACCTGAGTGTACAGACGTTCGAGAAGCCAACAAAACTGCACTGGACTGGGTGGAGAGTAACAGCTAATGATGCTACAGGAATGATGCTACAGGAATAGAAGACTCCTCAGAACACCATAGTAATCTTAAGTTATCATCTATTAAACGGCAATATTAAGCCGTATTCTGAAAAGGAAGGAGGGGTGATATTGCAGGATGTTTAAAATGCATACAGCAGAAAAGTAATACATTATGTAAGACTATTAGAAATGTACTTGACTTGATATTGGTAAAACAATACGATCGCTTTTTAATAATTAAAGAAACTTAGAAAGACTGTTGAAACAGTAATCTCCAAGCAGATTTAACGGTGACCAAGGTCGTATCCCACTGGCAAAAGGAGTCTTATATGAAAGCTCCTTTTGCCAGTTGGATACGGCGTTGGTCACCGTTAGATCTGCTTGGGGATTACTGCAATAGAACAATGCAAACTGATGCGCTTACCGTGATACCTGCCCCGCTTACCCTGCTGGTAATACTGGTGCTGTTCTGAGGACACAAAAATTAGATTGATACAAATATTTGTAACACTGTGTGAAATATATAACAGCTATCTTCCATCATTTGCAGTTGAAATTCAAGACTTTTGCGTATATGTAAGCAGTTGCCAAAAAGACTGTTTCTTCGACAGATGCATTTGACTTATAAGCATGTTTTGTTTTCCTTTTATGCACAGCAAATGTTAGTATTGGAGATGGAAAATTCAAAGATGTTGTCTGCCCCGTTTTCAAACAAGAACACATTACGATTTTTCATCCCAACATCTGCTAAACAAATACGTGATTTCCATATCCCCCAGAACGTTTATGAATGTCTCTAGTAACCCAAGAAGTACAAGTGATTCTACTTATGATCCACTGCTCACGGAGTCACGTGTGCCCTCTGCATAACGTGACGTCATCTCAGCGGTGGATTGCTCACTCCTTGACAAATACTGGCGTTGTACAGTCGAAAATTTGGGTAAGTCCAATTCGTGTGTTGGAAATTATAGTTAAAACTGGTTTCAGAATTATTTATACCAACACAGATGAACTTTCAAGCTAAGAAGTACTAGTATCTCAATGTTACCTCCTCTGTCTGCTCGTTCCAACACGTTGTTCAGGTCCATCAGTTTCCCCAGCGTCTGCTGCTCCTCCGGGGACGCTCTCTGCATTACTGTGGATGATATATCATTGATTAAAAAGTGCTTTGTCTTCTCAAAACACAGTTCAACAAAAACTTCAGAAGAGTAGTTATGTAGTTATGTTTTAATTCAACAGGGCCATTACACAAGATATACATACTACAATCTACAATAAAAAAAAGCCGATGGATTTTTCAGTATTGATAAAGATCCCCGGTACTTCTTTCATGTTTTGTCTATGACATGACGTAGTTTGGTGATGTATTATGCATCAATGTAAATAATTTCTTTAGCTTTCTACTGGAGATTGAAGCTGATATATGCACTGCACTGTGTTTGAACCTCTAGAATAGTTAGTCCTGATATGCATCATAAGTCAAGTATGTTATTGGCGCATATATCAATAGGTCAATGGCTACGTACACATTGCCAACAACTTCCTTCCAGAACAAACATTAGAAATGTGTGGCCATGGCCAAGCATGCATGCTATGCACTACACGCCTACGCCAGCACACTAAAACATGCATGCATGTACTACTTTGTACGTACACTGCGCAGCATTTACACGTTATGCTATAGAGTTGAATAAGTGGTTTATATTCTAGATTTCTAACGATCTGTCGCCGTTTTTATCCGTCGTAACCAACCGTGGAAGAAGCAAAACATGTTGGCGTCAAAAGATTAAACCACCTAGCGAGAATCTACTACAATTGCAATGTAAACATCGAATTTCTTACTCGTCGGAATGTCGTCGCCATAGTCCATGGGGGGATCGGGACCGTAGAAGTCTGGGGGTAGACCGTAGGTTTCAGGTGAAGGGGTCGGGGCACCCCCTGGGTACCCCCCGGGATATCCCGGCGCTCCCCCGGGGTATGACGGCGCCCCGTACCCAGGGTAACCGGGCGCTCCCGGCGGCTGCGTCGGGCCGGTTCCAGGGTACCCCGGCCCGCCTGGCGGCTGTGGCCCGGTCCCGGGGAAACCACCGGGCGCCCCCGGATACCCCGTCGGTCCTGCAGGTGGATAGCCCCCGCCTGGCATCGGCGGGTACCCCGGGGCTCCTGTGGCTGGTGCGCCGAACCCCATCGGAGGTGGTTGCTGCTGCCCTGCGTTCGGTTGTGGCGGAAACGCACCAGGAAACCCTGCCCCTCCACTCGGAGGGTACCCTGCCCCACCAGCGGGCGGGTACCCGGGCCCTCCCGGGGGTGGGTAGCCTGCACCACCGCCGGGGGGATATCCTGCACCTGGGTAACTCATGCTGTACGTTCTGATCGTGGGGACTCGACTGTTTGTACGACGCTTGTGTACACAGACAACGTCTTCAATATGCGGTAAGTCAACAGATACTGAGAATAGCCTGTCGGACGAGTCGTCGCATTTGCATCGTCTGCGACCTCTCCTAGGTTCATCAAGCATTCACGCCCTAGGCAAGAAGGAGGCGCGGCGGTTACGCGTACACAGACTGGGTCGGGTCGATGACTCCTGTATCAAATCGTGCAGGTGTAACAATTTCCTTGCAGACGAGTACGCCTCGCAATTGTAGCCTCTACCAGGCTCCACGGGGCGCTGGAAAAATAGTAGAAATTGGCCAAATAGACGGATAAGTTGGTCGTCCAAAGAAGTTACAGTTTGCAACCTTTGGCGGACCATCTCCTCTGTCATGTTATCCGTCTATTTGGCCGATTTCTACTATTTTTCCAGCAACCTGTGGAGACTGGTAGAGGCTATTGCAATTGGTGCTCAGTCCCCAACTGTTCCTTAATTACCTTCGTCAAGAAAGGAAAGGAAAGGAAGGAAAGTGATCTCGAACCAGTTAGATATATATTTTAGATGCCGTCTGTTTGTGTCGGTCTGTGTATGATTGTGTTTTTGTCTGTGTGTCTGTTGACGGCATTACTCTACAAACTGTGGATGGATCCTTATGATATTTGGTATGTGGGTAGGGGTCGAATGAACAAAGATGAAGTTTGCTTATTGGCTTCGTAGTCTATCTATTCCTTTATTTATTTCTGTCATATGTAACAAGGATAGCCCAAACGTTAACCAACAATTATCGCCGGACCTTCAATTCTCAACATGGTTCAGGGCGCTTCAGTTGGTACATGAATTATTAATCTAGAGACATATAGTGGAACAGGGGTGTGGCATGGGTTTCATATGCTCTGTGAAAGGAAAGACCTGTATGATGATGCACGAGACGGAAAGGGAGCAAAGCCTCAGGGTAATTACTTGCTTTATATCCTTGGCTGTACTCTGCTCGCTATGTACTTCCGTGGCCTACGGAGAGAGCAGATTTAAGAAGGCTGCAGCTGGCACCCAGGCTATAACGTTAAGACTTCTTCTCGAAAGCTCCCCAGAGCAATTTTTTTTATGTTGTGTGTAATGATTAAATGTTTGTCAAAAGAACGTTGAGACTGGGAGCACTGAATTTTTATTTCACCAGGCAATATAGTCTACAGTATTTTTCAATGAATAAAAGTAAGATAAGTTCCGAACGTGTAAATTGATGAATTGAATGATTGTACTCATATCGATTCGTGGACACATGTTATACAAGAAGAAACATTGCACATGGATCGCAGCAGCTAATGAATCCCCTCGACCACAACAAAAATTTTATTTTACAGATTTCGAAATCATGCATGGCCCCGCGCATTTTACTTTATCTAGCCGAGATCGATCATTACGTTGTTTCGCTAGTTCTGTGTCGAAAGCGACAACGGTGTCTAGATTTCCCATTTAGACGTCACTGCCGTCCTTTGACCCTGCCTCCCCCCAGTAAGATGTAGTTAGTTGTCAGACTGCTTCAGAGTACAGTGAACTCAAACAGGGTGTAATACCATGAATCAAAGGTTAGAGGTAGGCTGACGATCGCGTGGCGAGGCGATTTCCGTGACAGCACCACTGATCGAGGACGTAGAAGACCGACAGACCAGGATATGCTATATGTATCACCTTTTTTTTATTTCAATTATTCTTTGAATTTTTTTCGCGCTCAACCAGTAGCGTATCAACAAAAGTTCTACTTGTATTCAACAAGCCACACCAGACTGGTTTGTTTAGAGCCATACCGTCATACTCTCTTCGACAATGGTGGCATTTCTATAAATCCCTCTTGAATGGGACACTAAATAGCTAGAACTCAAGCTTTAGTCCTTAACCCAAACGGTGTACAGAAAGCCCTTGTCGCGGGTGATTTTAAGGGTATACGTGTACATTGTTTTTCGTGGTAACGCCCTGCTGTCGTCGATTAAGGAACTAGCTCCTAAATTTAGAATGCCCAAGGGCACGGTAAATATCAAATACTAGTAATTAGGCCTGTTTGGCGGGAGATTCGTGCCATCCGAAGAGACTTAACCCGGCCACCCAACCCTGTAACAGATAGAGAATTGGCGCCAGAGCTACTGAAGGTTCAAGCAGGTTTGTAAACACACAATCACGCAGCAGGGAAAATGGAACTGGATTTAGTTCTAGCTTACAATATTTCCCGTTAATCGCCGCAAAACTGCCATAGTGTTTACACTATACAGTTTCAACGCGAGACATTGTCCGTTCTTGCTGTTTGCGATAATTGGACAGAGGACAGGGCTTGCAACGTTAATTTCAACCTGACGAGCACCTTTCAATTCAGTAGCCTGAAAGTCAACTGATCATGAAAACCAGCTAGAAGTTGGGCCTCCTACGAAGGGCTGTATCCACCAAACCACCACCAACAAAATACCACTGCAATGATAACGTTACGCCAAAGTAATTGTCTGAACCGAAGGCCAGTTTGACTGAACTTTCGGACAAAGCGGATTCCAACTGCAAAATGAGACAACCGCCCTACATGTACATGTACCTGTGGCGAGGGCTGACACTCGCCGTCGGAACCTCTATCGCCATCTCGGCGTATTACCTTTTCTCGTGCGTTGACCTGTCCAACAGCGTGAAGAACGCAGAGCTGTCGTCAAACGTCTCCAACAGGTGTGGGCAATTTTCTTTGTGTTTCTTCAACACGTATTCAAAGTACAAGGCTTGCCTGCTTTATTACCTTTGGCGAGTGGCTTATGTTTAGGAGCCGCCAGAGTGTGTGTGTGTGTTTGTCTGTGTCCGTCTGTGCGTGTGTGTATATGTCACGGTATGCGCGTGTGTGTGTGTGTGAGTGTGTGCCAGAGTGTGCGTGTGTGTGTGTGTAGGTAGCATAACTGGAGAACTTGGGATGATGTTTGGTTGATAGGGTGCGGCAAAATGAATGACACGAATGTGATTCCACACACCGAAACCAATCGGGTTTGAAACCTCCGCCGGCCCTCTACATCCACAGAATTGTATTTTTATGGCCAAAGCAACTGAACTGACGTTTCGTACGCGCAATGTTTGTCACCTTTCAAGCGGAATATCACTCATCTGTCGGTGGCGTCCATTTGAGCACCGACCCGTGGAGTTGATATCTGCTCGCGATGACGCCCCGAGGAAGACCTGCAGGAAGAAGACGAACTTCGTGTTCATCAAGGTGCACAAGGCGGGCGGGACGGCCATGTGTCAGCTGTTCTTCAGGTTCGGGCTGCGGCACAGCCTCAACTTCGTCCTGCCCAACGGCAGTAGCGACACCACGTGGTTCAACCTAGGTACTGTAAATGCAATTAAGTTCGCGTGGTTTTTATTTCGCGCTAAGGCGAAAAAGGAGTGTTCGCGGTGGTTTTAAGTTTGCGGCAGCACTATTGTCACATAATGATAATGCTACAGTATTGGACCAAAATGTACACGGTGGTTTAAAGTCGCTGTGAAACGGTCGCCGCAAAAACCGTGAACATGAAACCACCGTGAACATTTCTGCATTTACAGTATTATGATAAAGTTCCTCTTTTCCACTATTCCACTTTCCATTGTTCATGGTTTAAGCTGCGCATGCACAGTAAGATGCATCGTGGGTTGTATGTCAAAGTTGACGGACCCTTGAACGTAAAGAAGATATTAATACGTCTCCACATGTGTTAAGCACAGTGTAGAAGTTTGGGGTCTTAAGCTTTGGATACATATTGCCGATAATGCATATCGATGCGCATACGCACTTAAAACCGTGAGCCATCTTATAACTGTTTGTTGCTGCTCCAGGCTGGCCGAACCCGCTAAAGGAAGGGCAGTACATGAGGCGGGTCAACGGCGAGCCCTTCAACATCGTGACCAACCACGCCGTCTACAGCCGAGACGTCTTCCAGAGGATCATGCCGAACGACACGGCGTACCTGGCCATCTTACGGGAACCGTTCAGGTGAGAAGGCCGGTGAAGAACTGCACGTCGAAAAGTGGGATTTACCAATAATGATGCATTCCAGATAGGTCCGATATTGCCTGCTTTATCCAATGAACGGTACCGATGTCTTGAGAATGATTTTCCCGTGTGTGCATATCTTCAAGGCTTTCGTCATGACTTCCGTGTATGTCGACGCAATGCTTAAAAGCTACCACTGGAGGGGATGTGACTTGTTGTAGTTAAAGTTTGTTACATCTGGGGGCAAAATCAACGTACCTTTATGCAATCTTTTATATCTTTTGTCCTGAACATGGTTGTGACATTTTGGTGTTGCATTACGATCATTTTAGGATAAGGTTTGGTAGTTGTCTTTGGAACTGCAATTGAGATTTCATTTTTGAGAACACGCTTTTCAACATCGCTGGCTTTCACAACTCCTTACAATACGTGCATTTTAAACTTCGTGAAACATGACCCAGTAAAAATCTAGCGATTTTACTTTTGTCATTCATCTAGTCATTTGAAGTCGGCGATGAACTACTATAATTTACCGGGGAAATATAGGCTGCCCCGTAAAGATGCAATCACGGCGTTTCTAAGACAGCCAAGCTTCTACGAGGGTCCCTACCGAAGCAGAAGGAGGCAGCGGTTTTCGCACACGAACCTGATGGCTCATGACATGGGGATTAAATTTTCGACACGCCTAGATAGCAAGGTAAAGCCCTTTCAAACTTGTGCTTATATTCAAGAGCGCATGACTATGAGTCGCGCATTTCTTTTTTGGTTTACGTTAAGTTTGCGGGGACGAAGTTGTTTTCTACTTTGACCCACCGCTGAACAGTCTAGTTATCGAAACGAAGAAACTACACCTTTGGTTAAAACCTAAACCAAAAACATGTTAATCCGGAGCTCATGCAGACTTGTATATACGCACACTGAGTGTGTGTGTGTGGGGGGGGGGGGGGGGGAATGGTTAAGAGGGCAGTCACACTTGTGTACTTTTTAGGATTTGGTAAAGTTTACGGAGAAGAAGTTGTTTTTATTTTAGCCCACCGTTGTGCAGCATAGTTATCGAACCGCAAAAATGATTTCTTGCATTGCAAACTTCACCTAACCCTAAAAATCTCAATACGGAACTCATACGGACTTGAACCCCCAACGTTTTTAGAATCAACAAAGAATGTAACTTTTGAATCAAAATCAAGCTGTTATTTCCAACACAAAAATTGGACTGATCAGCTCCAGTCTTTGTCAAGGAATAAGCAATCCACCACTTCTGTGACGTCACGTTATAAAACGTTTATAGCGTTTTCACGTGATGTTCGACAGGGACACGAACATGGAGGCGCACGCAGCTTTACCTTATGCTTTTCAGTTCTGGCGCTGTCAGTGGAGTTATTGCACTTAAGTTCAGCGTTAAGCCGCCCTCTCACTGGACGCGCGGCACGCTGGCGGCGTCGCTGCGGCCGATCGAATTGACAAAGCACTCAACGAATTTCATCGACAATAAAACGACTCTTTTGAAGCTTTGTGTGTTTTGTTGTCTTTTTGGTCATACGTGTACGTTTCGGATGATATTCCCATTCTAAAGTCAAGGGAACACAAATCTAGTTTAACCCTATCTAGACCGGGCTTTTTTGAGACTTCTAGGACCGTTGGGGGGCTCTTTCGACCCCCCCCCCCTTCATAACTTCCGAACCGTATGCTCTATCATCACCAAATTTGCAGGGAGTGATAATCACGTGAAGTTTCATAATTCCTGTCATTTTGGTGACGTTATGACGTAATCTGACGTTATTATGACGTCATCGATGTGATTTTATTGGCAAAATAGGGAATTCCCATAATATCTAAAAGTATTAGACAAAATAGTGCGTATTATTGATTTAAAGGTATGCCAAGACATTTGACGTCAGTGGTGACTAAGTTGACGTCAAATTGACGTCGATGAATGACGTCATGTATTGTTAGCGACCCCTGGGATCCGCCATCTTGGATCGGCCATTTTGAAATTTTTTTAAATTCATTTTTTCCATGTATGACCCCAAATAACAATCAAAATAGACTTAAAACACTAATCTAAATGTTTCTGGCTAAGAAAATTCCAGGTTGTGACGAATTTAAAGACAACAAAGCCTGTTTATACCAAAAATGATGATCTTGTCCGCCATCTTGGATTTTGAGCGATGACGTCATCAAATTAGCATAATTTATGAATACTAAATCATGACAGTTACATTAAATCACATATGATGTTATAAATGTAGAAAACTAGTGTGGTTGAGCAAGAAAAAATTGGGAACAACTATGTTTAAATCGAAATTAGTGAAATTTGCACAAAATGCCGCTTCACAAACCCGTTGCCATGGCAACGAGAAAAATGATAAACTTATAATTTTATCATAATATTGTTGCCAACTAAATTTTAGGAAAAGTCACCAAGTTTGGTTGTCCTACCATACGTCGTTTGGCAGTTATACGATGTCAAAGTTGGCGCGGGCACTTTTAGCCCCCCCCCCCCGGTCTAGATAGGGTTAAGACGCAGCGACACCGCCAGCGTACCGCGGGTCCAGTGAGAGGGGGGCTTAAGCTATGTCCGCGTCACTGTCTATGTTTTATTTGAATTAGAAAAAAGAGGTGTCGTGAATCTAAAAAATATATCGTCTGATTAAGAAATATATCGCTGTATCTAAAAATGTACCGTTGAATTTCTAAATGTATCGTTCGCTCAGTATGTGGAGAGATATGTGACTCGGCTGGACCGAGAGTTCCTGCTGGTCCTAATCCTGGAGTACTTGGATGAGTCGCTAGTCCTGCTGAAGCGGTACATGTGCTGGGACATGGAGGACATCCTCTATAAGAAAATCTACTCTGGAAAGTAAGAACAAGGATAAAGATATTTACGACGTTTCTTTAACACGTAATCTTTTCAGACCATGTGTGGATGGTGCAGAAGTATACAGACAGAGCTCTATTGAGGATGTAGTGTGTTTGTCGAGATTGTCTTTGAAATAAATAAATTGTTTTAACAGCGAGCAGATTATTATTGGAATGAGCAGAGCACTTTGGACTAATGCTGACCGTTTACAGCTTAATTATAAAGGTACATATCCAATATTTTGTGAAACACTTCTCTGATACTCAACGGATCCTAATGACCCCCAGCGGGAGTCTTCACGCTTCGTTGAAAATGAAAAAATTCAAGATCTTTTCTGAAAATCTCAAGATTTTGTGATGAATCTTGAGATTTTATGAGACAATCTTGAGATTCTATGAGACAATCTTGAGATTCTATGAGACAATCTTGAAACTTTATGAGACAATTTTGATTTATTTTAACTGCAGCTATGATCTAAAACGCGTCATTGCCACCCCAGAACTGAGACAGAAACACGAGAAGTGGAGTAAAGCAGACTACATTCTGTACCGCCACTTCAACAGGTCGCTCTGGACGAAAATCAACCGGGAAGGACAGGCCTTCTGGGCAGAGGTACGGGGGTACACTGTAGCGTTATCCTTTGTTTGCTTGCATCGCCTAAAGGGTAAACCACAATCTCCAAGCAAATCTATCGGTGGCAAGGCAGTATCAAAAGTGCCAACCAGTATCCAAAGGGTTGGCATTTGGGATACGGGTTGGTCATTTTGATACTGCCTTGCCACCGATAGATCTGCTTGGAGATTAGTAAACCATGCTATGGTGTGATATACCAGTTTTGCATAGTCAAAGTACAAGTGCAAGCCTAGACTGTAAGGTTTGAGTAACTCACACCGGGATGGACCCCTACTCTTTTCGATATGTGTGATGGGTTCTTTACGTGCTCCTGTTGTGGCTCTTATCAAGTGCTCATGGGCAGGGTGAGGAAACTTGCGTAAAGCTCCTTTCCCAAGAGCACGATATTGGGACCTGTCAGGGATTCGTACCTAAAGTCTCTAGATACTAACTTAGTTATTACCTGTATGAATGCCCCAACCCTACCCACAAGGCATACGATGATGTAGGGTGACGTAGGCTGTTCCCAACCTTGTATTCGCCCTCTCCAGGTACGTACGTTCCGGGACATGCACGCGCGGACCACACGATTCTGCAGAACCGGCGAGGGGAGGGAAAACCAGACCGCTCGCCTGGTGTTCGACCAGACGCCGTGGAACCGGCGGGTCCACATCGACTTCGAGTTCTGTCGACTCCTCCGGTCTCGATATGCACCGATGAGGCACCAGGCTCACGTCATACGCAAAAGTAGACTACAAGGTCCTCGCAGTACCGGTATCTGAACTCTTGTATACCATACATGACCCGTATCATTTAACAGTATGGGCAGTGACCTGTTTTTCTGTAAATGTACAAGATACGCTGTTGTTAACTAATGTCTGTCTAACCTTTTTTAATATGCCAGATTTAAGGTTAAACGTACGATATCTGACGATATTACGCCGCCTATCGTAAATGGTTTTTATGATTGTACATTGCTTTTGAATTCAGTGGCAACACTTCGACATCCAATAAAGTGTAGTCAAAAAGTATATTTAGGAAGTCAGTTTGCATGTCCAGAATGTAACAGATGACGAATATCACCACTGTTTGATTGCATGTCCCAAATAGTTTGATATGCATAGCTCACCATATACATGTCTATCATCTTATATACCAAGTTTTCTCTGAAATGATTCGAATATCACATTCTAAAACATATGGACATATGACAACCCTTGTATTGAACATATTGGAAAATATCTGAAATAATGCCCAAAAGTTAGAAATCCCACCAATATTACACATGCCGCATCCCCTACGATTTTGTATAGTAGCTAAGCCTTTCCCTGTATCTTTTCATTGCAACCAGTACGGTCAGTTTAATTTCAATAATATTACATGCTATTCAGTATGTACTTTAAGCTATTGATACAGTATGCATTTCAATCACATGCTACTGATACAGTATGTACAGTACAGATACATTTCTTTACATATTGTTGATATATGTTGGCAATAAGATGCGTAATATAAGCCTGGTTGATATTGTCAGTAGCCAAAAGTAAGTCTGTGTTCACGTTAGTATAAAACAAGTCGAGTGAGCAATTTAGTGACGCCTTAAGTCTTTCGTGCTTAAAGCTTCATGCAGTTTGTACTGTTATACAATGATCTACTTGACAATGTAAATAAGAAAAAAAAATGTAAATGTTTTTATTGTTCACTCCTTCTACCCGGAAATCACAGCGCGGTACCGATGTTCTCTCAATACTGGGAGGGATTTACCCTGGGCGCCAGACTAGTACCGGGTCGCTAGCGATTTCCTACGGTGGCCAAAGGACAGTCAGCCCGCCCGGTCTTAATCAACGCTCCGGGGAGTTGAGCCCGTGGGAGTGACCCGGCTAGAAATCCCCCGGTGCGCTAACTAGGGTTCTGCGGGCTGGGGTCTCTGTGCCGCCGAAGGAACTGACTACAAGGTACCGGCTAAAGGGAACCGGCCAAAAGGCCCGATAAACAGTCTGGAACCCAGGGTAGGAGGGATTTGGAAAACACCATTGTGTAGAAAGCTGGTCTAAAATGTTAGCCTGGAGTCCCGCCTTATTATCTTCTGTCTGCTAGCTTGGGCAGCGGACTAAAGCTAACAAGGCTGGACTCCGATCCAGGATACTAAAATGTGTGGCCAGAGACGTTCCCATGTGTCACTGTGTAGCATTACGATGTAGGGAAGTTCAGACATGATTTGGCAATGTCAACTAACGTTACGTGTGGTGCCACTCAACAGTCGCCATTTTTGGGTGCTGCGGGACCACGCCTAGTTGACACGAAAACCATGTCGAACGTACCTAGCTCAGAAACGTTAGACAACCTAATGCTAGGGTCACATTTCCAATCCGGGGCCCGGCCGTGCAGTCTTTGGGAACGAAAAGTATGATATAAAACACAACAAAAGCACAAAATGTACCCTAAATTATCTAAGAGCACAGCTTGTGCAAATCTATTGACACACACCCACTTTGATTTTTCGTTTCCGCAAACAGCCCGGCCGGGCCCCGGTTAGGAAATGTGACCCTAGCATAAGACGGCTCCAATTTAGATTCTTTACCAACTTTCTACCAAATGGTGTTGAACAAATTCGACCCGTTTTAAAATCATCTCAGCACCGCGCCGTGCCTTAACTGACTGCTCATCAGTAAAAGGATGTTTAGTATAGAAGTCATCTTTAAGCTCTTTCACAGAAGACGAAGCTTTCCCTGTCCGGAGCTTGTATCATCCTGTTCTCTTGCTTCATGTCTTCTCCAGTCCATCTAACTTTGAAGTTCTGGACAATCTGCATAAAAATATCATCACCATCAACTTATTGATTAATTAGGAAGAGGGACGTAGCCGGCAGAACTAAAACGGTGATACATTTTCTGACGCTATACTTAAGATATGGTAGAATAAGATTAAAAAATAAGGGAAAGAAAAGAAATAAAAGGAAGGAAAAGACAAAATACACGTTATACACATACACGTTCACATCAGACGCTCAAGCTCTGACTTCATTCCCAACGAAACAGTCCGTTGCAGAACTAACCAACTGCCGGTTAGTTGTAAAATCACCTACTCAGGACGCCATCAAACTGCTTTCATCGGAACCCAACCCGTCATGGAAGCGATCTAGAGGTCGCCCTAGAGGAAGATAGGAAGACCAAATCTTCAACACGCTCCAGGAGCTGGGGATCACCAGAACCCACCGGAGGGTCTATGCTGAGAGCAGACCAGCCTGGCGAGCCCTATGCATGTCTGCAGCCGCCATGCATTAGACACTGATGCCTGCGAACGATTAATTGATTGCTCAAGCTCGTGTCATTAAAAGAACCTACCCTGATCAATCCAAGATGCAGTTCTTGTTCTGCAAAACGACGGCCTGTGGAGGAAATCAAGAATGACAAGATAAACACGATATTCAGTAAAATATTATCACTGAAATCTACTCAAGTGTTCTTACGTAACAAGATTCCGGGACAGTCCTGTATAAATTCCAGGAAAATTTCACCAAAATTCAGGAAAACTTTAAGAAAAGTCTAGGGAAATCCGTACCGATGCACATCCTCGGTCCGTAGCCGAACGGCAGCAGGGTGAACGGTTGGACGCCGCTCGACTCGTCATCACGGAGCCATCTTTCCGGTTTGAAGATTTCCGGTTCCGGATAGTATTCCGGAAGCGAGCTGATGACGTCATAAGCCATTAAGATAATCGTCTGAAGAAAGGTATATAGTACAGCATCGATTAGCAAGACATTTTGTTTAGAATGCCAAAATTCTTTTTTATTGTTGTTGTTGAATTTGTAGCTTATAGTACTGTAAATGCAGAAACTATCGCGGTGGTTTTATGTTCGCGGCGACATTTCACCGCGAACGTAAAACCACCGCGAACATTTTCTTTCAATACTGTAGCAGTATGTGACTATAGCGCTGCCGCAAACTTAGAAACACCGCAAACACTCCATTTCCACTTAACACGAAGTAGAAACAAACGAGTATTACCTGCAAGCGTGTTACAGTGATGATACGAGGGTGATTAAAAAACTAACGCAATTTCTATCAAAGAAGGTTGATTTTTGTATGAAACTTGTAAGAATGTGGATTCACACCAACTCAAGAAGAGATGTTATTTTATATTTGTGCAAAATTTCAACTCCATTCATACAAAAATGAACCTGCTATCATAGAAATTGCGTTAGCTTTTGAATCAACCTCGTAATGTCCTTGATTTTTAACACTAACCAATGGATCATGCCTATAAGGCCTACACCATTGGCCATACGAACGGATGAATGCCATCGTAGAAAGAGGTGGCCGGAAGTTGTTTTTTGTTTGTACCTTTTTCCTCGTTGTGTCGAAATATAGTTCGGTTGCAAACGCCATTAGCGTATTGCGTACCAAAACAGATGATATTTCACTTTGATACAGCCTTTTGCATTGAGAACGATGGTCAGAATTTACTTCTTTCAAAGTGACAGACACATTTCACATATTACATCTCTAGATCATTGATGTAGTTTAATGCTTCATCAGGCTGACATACCTTCGCAGGGACGACATACCCCGACAACACGATGTCCCGGTCCAGACTTCTAGTGTTGTTGGCAACAGTTGGATAAACCCTGAAAAAAATTCGAGACGAAACAAGGATTAAGGTGAATATACGGAAGCTAAGGAAGCTTGATTAATCGGACTAAGTGGAGAGGATTAAAGAAAGACTGATTGCGGCTGGAGGATGTTTTGGACTACTACAGCAGCAGAAAACAGTGTTCTGTTGCATTTAGATGTATCGACGTTTTCGCATAGTGATTTGTGCGTTTCACATAAAATTCAAAGGAATTTCATAAACTTCGTGCGAATGCTTACTAAAAGGCACCCTGTAGAAGGCCATTCAATGCAACGGGTTACATGTGAGTAAGCCCTGAACAACGCATCTCATCACCCAAACTACAGACCAGAAACATCACTGTGAGCGAGGACTAAAGAGGGTATCTCACTGGATTCGCGGCACGTTAGCTACCTTGCTGCGACCTAACTAGACCCTTCATTTTATATTGTCCTTTGAATAGAATAGAAGACGAATGTCATTTTGTGGTAGAATGTGGAGTATATACCAAAGGAAGAAATGAACTGTATAAGCTTGTAGAAAATCTATTTCCCTACTTCACACATTTAAGTACTGTACAAAAATTCATATTCCTAATGCGACTAGACAAACCTCCCATTGAAAAACACGTCTGTTCTTTTATATCTACTATAACCGAAAAGCGAGGAGAAGTAGAATTTATCTAATGATAGTCAAATTCTTTTTGTATCCGTTGACTGTACTTGTATTTTGTTTTGTTGTGACCTGTACTTAGCCAAGTGTGCCAGAAATGTGCAATAAAGGTCTGCATTCATTATAATGGAAATATCATGCAAAATATACAATTATAAGTATGACCAAAAAGACAACAAAACATACGAAGCATAAAAAGAATCGTTTTTTTTATCGATGGAATTCGCTGAGCCCTCTGTCAAACGGCTCGCGGTTGCAGCGAGGTCATCAACCTCTGGTGCAGGTCTTCTGAGACATTTGCTTAATCGATTTTTGGCGAATTTTTTTTTGTGTTATCAAAAAAAACAAATTCCCAAAAAATCGATATTTCAAAATATCCGCGTTGACACGCGTCATTCTTTAAGTATTAATAGCATGTACATTCCTGCAAAATTATATTGATGAACATCGAAGCACAAGCCAAGGAGAGCGTTTTTTCTAAAAAAGGGGCGTGGCCTTATAAATCTTGATGACGTAATCATGACATCATACTAATTTGCAAACATTATCACCTTGCTATAAGATACTACCTGGAAAAAAAATTAAGGTTGAGGAAGGTTTATAAAGCTTAAGAAAGGGCTTTTTCAAAAACATTCCAAAATTCCTCAGCCACCCTTCAACAATACCTTAACTTACCCGTTACGAGAAGCAAGAGTTACGTATGCGTACCTATGCGTTTCCTTCACCACGGCCCGGAGGTAGTGCATCTTGTTCAGCATCTTATCGTCTACGGGCTGTCCCGCTGGAACCACCTCCATGATCTCTTGGTACAGTTTCTCTTGCGCTTCGGGATTTTTTGCCAGGGAGAAGAGATTGAACATCAAGGTGTTCCCTGTCTGAAATAGATTGAATGAATAAACAGAGGAATTAATGAATGAATGAATGAATGAATAAATGAATGAATAAATGAATGAATGAATAGATGAGAGATAGATAAAGAAAATAGTTCAACATCTGAAAAAAACACGAGCTTTTGGCAGGTGATCAGTAGTTACAAGTTCTCAGCCTCACCCTAAAAATGAACATGATATGATTTTGGAACATAGCAATAAACTATAAAAAATTCCATCGATATCTACCATAACTTAAATTATTCTGATGATGTTGTCGCTGCAGCTGGCGAGTGACAAAAACGTTATTTACCCGCCAGGGCCCCTGTTTGCAAATGTAACCAAGGCATGAAATATGTCGTAAGATGTGTCAAAATAGAGATCGCGTCATCGCGATCTGTCAGAATCGGGGAGTTGCCTTTAGCAATCGCGTGTGGCAGAGCGTTCGGCTTAGAACCAGGTGGTCCCGGGTTCGAAGCCTGTCGTCATGTCACCGATATTGTGCCCTTGGCAATTGGGAAGGGCACTTTACACGAATTTCCCCCAGGTGTGAATGGGTACCTAACTTGGCCGAATAGCAGCCGTCCAGACCCTTGCGACAGTTCCACAAAATGCAAGTGTGGAGCAAATACGCATCTGTAGCCCATATGTATTATGTGATGGCAAATCTGCAACAATTAGGACTACAAAGCCTGCCATTGTACGAATAATTTCTGACCAATAAAAAAGACCAGGCACTTTGTCGACAGGGGTGGCGCTAAAGCCCCCCTCTCACGGGACCCGCGGCCCGCCAGCGGCGTCACTGCGGCCGATCGAATTGACAAAGCACTCAACGAATTTTATCGACAAAAAACGAATCTTTTTTAAGCTTTGTGTGTTTTGTTGTCTTTTTGGCCATACTTGTACGTTTTGAATGATATTCCCATTATAACGTCAAGGGAAACATAAATTCAGTTTAGGACGCAGCGGTCCAGTGAGAGGGGGACTTAAAACCCTAGTCCTGCTACGCCCGGCAATTGCCGGGTTGTACATTCTTGTCCTGTATGCTAGCCCAGACAATTGCTGGGTTGGGAATATTTCTACAATGCGCTAGTTGCACCCGCGCGGTTGTTGTACAGCGTGGTAACTAAAATTGAGCAATATCAAACGAGTACCCTTTCTTTCACATTTTTCTGCGCACTTCAGCAGTGGTGGTATATTTTTGCTCTGGAACTCCAGCAGGACAAGGGTTTTAAGAATTTCTGTGTACAGAAACTCGCGATCTCTACCATGATATATACCGTGTCTATTGCGCCAGCCAAGAGGCCCACGGCCATGCCCATGGCCTCCTCGAACGTGACGTCTTTCCTGGACAGGAGGCTCAGCATGAAGTCCGTGTCCGACGCGGCGGGCTTCCCGTCTTCTGTCTTGCATGTGTCAGCCAGTTTTTCCTTCAGCAGCTTGTTAGCAACACTGAGGTTTGACGCCAATTCAAATAAATCGAAACAAGGGTGAATGAAGTTGTAGTGAATGTTGTATGAAAATGTATTTCTCAATATTTATGAAGGCTCCAGCAAACAATTGCAAACAACAACAAAATTTACCTTCAGGTTTTGAGGGGTTGGTTACTACTTAAGCCTAACTAATGGACGGCATGCTGAAATCGTGATTTAGTCACTACGTATAGAATACAACACGGTACGTTAACATGCCGTATCGTCCAAGCGTGATGCGGAATACACCGTGTCGTATTTACGTCATTATGTCATACCCACCCGAAAAATGCACACATTTCAATGCGGAATGCACCAAATTGAAGCATCAATTCCAACGTCCGAATTTTCAAAATTTCGACAGCCACCCTCGACCACGGTTCAAGTTTTTTTTTTCTTTCTTTCTATGCATAGCCCAAGTCCTCAGCTTAGCAGCTGGGCTGTCAGTTATTACTTGACAGGACGCACTGAGGAGGGCGTACAGCACTGAGAAGGGCGTTATTGGGTTGGCCGACTGCTACCCGACGGGGCTGAATCGCTAGGGTCTGGAGGCTGCCATTTTGGCGCCAAGGTGACCTCAATACGACAATCGACAGGTGCGGCCATTGAATATGTCAGTGAACTGTATGATTTTGAACCACTCACACCGGGAAGAACTCCTACTCTTTTCGATAAGTGTGGTGGAATCTTTAACGTACTCGAGGTGTGGCTCTCCTCAAACACGGGACCTCCATTTAACGTCCTATCCGAGGGACGTCCCTAACCGAGGCTAGGTACTCATTTACACTTGAGTGAAGTGAGGAAAGTTGTTTAAAGTGCCTTTCCCAAGGGCACAGCATCGGGGCATATCGGTGGGTTCGAACCCGCAACCTCTCGGTTGTGGGCGAAACACCTTACCGATTGCGCCATACGATGCCACATAACAAGCTTAGTGAAGCGAGTCCGAATCAGTCGATGAAAGCCAGGGCAATATGACTTCCACGCCAGGGCAATACCGTGAATATAGGGCCCTTTCACACTTTTGCGTATATGCAAGTCCGCATGAGTTGCGTATGAACATGTTTTTGGTTTAGGTTAACTTTGCAGCCGGAGAAGTTATTTTCTTGGTTTGATAACAAGACTGCTCAACGTGGGTCAAAGTAGAAAACAACTTCCTCCCCACAAAATTTACTTAAACCAAAAAATGTTAATACACAACTCACACGGACATGTTATACGCACAAGTGTGACAGGGCCCTTACCCCGGCCCAAGTATGACATAAAGGCTAATACTTACAATCGGAACTGGTCAATGGCCTTCTCAAACTTCCTCCAAGTCGGTGTTCTGATGTACTTGTACAGACCGACTGCGGACTGCTCCAGCTTGACCAGTGACCTGAAGAAGTCGTTGACCCCGTCGATCATCATCTGTGCGTCGGAACCCGGTTCAAGGTCGTCCAAGGTCAGACAGCCGAGCCGCTTGTCCAGCACAACCACGCTAATCGCTGAAATAGGTCGGCGAAATGTAAATTTAGATAAAAACAAAAACAAAATTAGAGACAACATTTGCATGCAAATGCAAGATATGTCACCCCATCTCCCTCCCATGCAAAAATGAACTCTTCTAAAACCACCTCTGTGCAAAAAGGAGCATTCCAAAATAGCTAATGTCCGATTGTAAGTATTGAAAATTCATTAGAGTTGTCTCGATTCGACCAAATATACAAGAAAGGAACCCCCATGCATAATGACTCATTCTAAAAACACCTCCTTGTGCGCATATAATACAAACTTCCAGATACCAAATTTCAGGTTCGTTGGTTTAGATACTGCAGGCAAAAATGTAAATCTTTGGTCTACAACTGTTCCAAATAGCGCAAAATGAATCATTTTGAAGAAATGAATGGCAAAAGTGGCTATACGTCCACACCACGGTACTAAATTTCCTTACCTTTGGCATTGAGTGAAATGTGAAAATGATCTAATCAAAGAGTTGAAATACCCCCAAAAGTCGGTACGAAACTTGCCAAGAAGAACTACCTAGTTCACGAGGTAGTTCTTCTTGGCAAAAACGTTCTTTTTATACTCACACTCGAGCGCCCATCTGTACACGTAGTTGGTGAAGTTGTGAACTTGACCTCCACTCTCTTCCTTCTCTGCCAGAGCCCTGATGACGTCAACCAGGTCCCTACAGACGTCATCCTGCAGAGAGGCGTACGCACCGACAGTCTTGGGCCGCATCATGTCCTTCTGGACCGAGCTGCGCACACGATACCAATCTTTTCCGGTTCTGATGAATAGATAAAGAAAGAAAGAAAGAAAACCTGAGTTTGTTATCATTTCTACAAAGTCTCTCTCTCTCTCTCTCTCTCTCTCTCTCTCTCTCTCTCTCTCTCTCTCTCTCTCTCTCTCTCTCTCTCTCTCTCTCTCTCTCTCTCTCTCTCTCTCTCTTAGTGTAAAAAAACCCAGCCACAATTTCCCCCCCCCCATCGAAACCTCTGCTTGGATAATAGATCTAAGTCACATTATTTCAGCTTGTCGAAACAATTGGTAACGATGATGAGTCACGATAATAACATGATCACACCATAAACACACAAACACACACAGAGTCAGTTTGTGTGTGTGTGTGCATTCGTGTGTATGCGTGTGTGTGCGTGCGTGTGTGTGTGTGCGTATGTATGTGCGTTTGAGCGTACGTGTTTGCACAAGGGTCCTTCTACCAGTACGTACTGGTTTGCTAGTGTACATGGCGCATCCTTCAGTTCCACGTAAGTTTTGATGCTGTTGAATTGAACTGGCTCCGGATATCTCCCCTCGTTGCGGAACACCTTCTCGATATCCTTGGGATCGCTGATGACCACCAAGTCCAACGGGCCGATCTTCTCCCGGTAGATGCTCCCGTAGGTCCTCGTTCTCTCTCTGAATGACTCCAGGAATTTTGTCTTCAACGGAAATCGACCTGACAGGAATATATTCATGCGATCAGTATCTTAGCAAGTAGATTCAAAGTCCTGTAAGGTTTTCATTGTGAACAGATAGATTAAGAAAACCACACGGTGTATTCTGTATCCGCTGAGGCATTACGACTCGTTACAGGGATCGAGGGTGATGAGGAATACACTGTATTGTATTCTATTCCCCCCCACCAAAAAAACACACATCTCAAATCGAATTGCGCCAAAAGTTGAGAGAGTTTTGTGTGCTTTAGGTTAACAAAAAATATGTAGCAACATCAATTCCAACCTCCGAATCCGGTATTTGAATTTTCGACGGCGGCGCAACTCTAATGAATTCGATGGAGGTCCGTGTGATAAAAGTAGAACTCTGTACGATAAACGAATGTTCTTGCCCTGTCCAGAACACCTATATCTAACTCTTTTGCGGCCTGACTATGACATCATCTTTTTATGTCATACCTGGGTCGAAAAAACGTTCGATACGGGTGTGCCGCAACATGTGATCATTTATATTATGTCATGCCTGGGCCTGATACGGGTGTTCCGGACCGTGTGATAAATATCCGGATCACATAGGGTTCGGACGTGTTATCACACAGGCTTCCATAGAATATTTCGAACGCATTTCGAGCGCGCGCCGGTTGTGCGGCCGTCGGAAATTCGAATACCGGATTCGGAGATTGGAATCAATGTTGCTACAGTTTCTTGTTCGAGGACACAAAACTCCCTCAACTTCTGGCGCATTTTGCATTGAAATGTGTTTTCTCGGGTGGGTATGACCAAGGTATGACATAAATAGGCCTACGGCCGTCGGGCGATCCGACCCGCGGTCGGGCTGGGACCTCGGGTGATACGGAATGCCCCGTGTTGTATTCTATATATACCACACGGGGTTTTACTTTTATCATATGGGCCTCCATAGAATATCTAGAATGCATTTCGAGCGCACCGAGTGCGCCGCTGTCGAAAATTCGAATACTGGATTCGGTCGTTCGAATTGCGGCTGTTACAATTCTTTGTTCGAGGACACCTACTTTTTTCAACTTCTGGCGCATTTTGCATTGAAATGTGTTTTCTCGGGTGGGTATGACCAAGGTATGACATAAATAGGCCTACGGCCGTCGGGCGATCCGACCCGCGGTCGGGCTGGGACCTCGGGTGATACGGAATGCCCCGTGTTGTATTCTATATATACCACACGGGGTTTTACTTTTATCATATGGGCCTCCATAGAATATCTAGAATGCATTTCGAGCGCACCGAGTGCGCCGCTGTCGAAAATTCGAATACTGGATTCGGTCGTTCGAATTGCGGCTGTTACAATTCTTTGTTCGAGGACACCTACTTTTTTCAACTTATGGTGCATTTCGCATGGAATTGCGTGTTTTCTAGGGTGGACAGGACATAAATAAGATATATATTATATTTCGCATCACCCTCTGTCCAAGCCCTCCCGCGGGTCGCATCGCCCTCAGACCATTGGCCGTCGAGTGATACGACCCGCGGTCGGGCAGGCACCTCGGGTGATACGGTATACATCGTGTTGTATTCTATATTATGTCATACCTGGTTAGCGAAAACGTTCGATACGGGTGTTCTGGACCGTGTGATAATTTTCCGTATCACACAGGGCTCTAAGTTGTATCACATGGGCCTCCATAGAATATTTAGAATGCATTTCGAGCGCGCCGGTTGCGCCGCCGTCGAAAATTCGAATACCGGATTCGGGAGTTATAATCAATGTTGTTATAGTTTTTTGTTCGAGGACACAAAACTCCCCCAACTTCTGGTGCATTCCGCATGGATATGTGTGTTTTCTCGGGTGAATATAACATAGATAGAATATGTCACCCCGCGGTCGGGTGATACGGAATACCCCGTGTTGTATTTTATATTGATCAAAGGATTTACAAAACTCTGATACAAAACAAGTGAAAGGTGCCAAACATCTGCTTGGAGATCTGAGCTCCACCGGACCCTGATCGGGTGCCCCTGATTGGGTGAACTCAAGAGGGTGCCATGTGCGGCACATTCTTCTAATAACTTGAAATTAGGCCAAATGTTACAAACCAAACAACGCGTGACATACATACGTGACAACCAAAGTCCATGAGTTATCCCGTGGGCCTGAACAGAACCCTGTGGATCAATAAACCAAGGACGGGACATTTACTTCGACCTGTTCTGAAAAGCCAAAAAAGCTTAACCGTCAGTCGCCATTATTGAAAACCTGGCGACGGTGGTCATTCTTGTCCGCCAAGCGCTGATTTTGGCGGAGGTGGTCGAAATAGAACTGGGGGCATGGCCTCAGGATCGGTCTAATTTAAACGCTGAACGCCGCCATCTTGTTGCCTTTATATACGTCCTTGACCTTGTTCGTTAAATCGTGGCTCTGTGTCAGACAATGAACAAACATTTTCTAACATCATTCAAAAATCAGCCCACTTTACTTTTCAAATACTTTTGGAAAATATGTGAAAGAGAATATTGGGGTGAAAGGTGAATCGTTAAATTGAGATTTTGATCAGCTATCCTGAACGCTGAACGCCGCCATCTTGTCACCTTTATATGCGTCCTTCACCTATTTGCTCATTGTTTGTGAGCAATGAGGCTAAAAATAGCTTTAACCTCTTTGGTCTGAAACAATCAACACCCCTTTCTGTCCTTCAAAATACTTTATTTTTCAGATACTTGCGTGATTCATATATCAGAAAAAAAAAACTTCACAATAATTCCGATATTTTCCACTGAAAACAATAATATCACATGCTTTTTAGTGTTTCCATCACAGTCACATAAGGTCACATCTATAAACCGGATAGTGTTGGTGACAAATTGCTCCCAATAGGGGGCCGATATTTGGGACTAGTTCGGAACTAGTTCGTGTCTACTTCACGTCCTGTCGTCACTTGCGTTTCTTTCCTTTTTTTACTTTAAAAAAATCGTCACTTCAGGTGACAAATTGGCGTTCATTGGAAACAACGTGGAAACAAGGCAACAGTGCAAAACAAGTAGGCGAATGTCATTTGCCAACTAGTCGCCAAAAAGCCGCGGCCGAGTGAGATAGGGCTTTACGTACCAAACGGGGTGTAGTCCAACGCCGTACCGATGAGGGGAAGACCCTTCGGCCCGGGGATCTCATCGAACGGCCGAGCGTCTGTTTCGTAGGCAACGCTCTCTGCTACCCCGGTGCTCTGTGGACGGTAGCCCGGGTTGGTTGTTCT